>CP139501.1:247219229-247523558 GCA_021014915.2 Artemisia tridentata subsp. tridentata
TTATTTACTTAAACATAAACATGAGGTGTTTGAAACATTCTGTATGAGTGAGAGAGAGAGAGAGAGAGAGAGAGAGAGAGAGAGAGAGAGAGAGAGAGAGAGAGAGAGAGAGAGAGAGAGAGCAACAATGATAAGTTTGAATAGCTTTATTATGACAAACTTGAACATACTCCCTTGATAAACCATTAATCTATGTTAAAGCATTACTATCAAAATTTACCTTTATGGGTTTCCATCCTGGATCGTTGTTTAATCTTTGGTGAACATAATACTGGAGAGCAACGGATAGAAGTGCCATAAATTCAGCCCCAGGAGTGATAACATTGGAGTCAAAAGTTTGAGATTCTTGTTTAGGAGGAAGCTTTCTGCCTTCTCTCTCAAACTCCTCCCTCAGCCTCTCCTCCTCGGCAGCCTAAAAAGTCAAAGTCAAAGGGTTTAATCAACGCAAAAGCTAAAGTGAAAAAACCCTGAGCAGGGTTAACGTGTATACCGCATCTGCTGCATCTTTGGCTGCTCGAAACCGCCTAGACCGCTGCTGGTTCATTTTTGCCCTTGGGGCAACACCATCTACAACACACTTCCAGATATGTTAGGAATTGCAAAGTGTCAATTTCAAGTAGTACAGTAGTACCACCATAATGTTTAAACATACAACCCACCAATAGCCAAATAAAGCAGCTTTCGTGGCCGCACCATCACAAAAAGTCGATCTATGTAATCAAATGTGCATTGAAACACCTCATTAAAAGAGGTTGGAGAAGGCCGCATACAGGAAAATAGTCTAAATGAGCAATTTTAATCATTAAAGCTACATACATAATATGAAAACAAAATGATGCACACACAAATTTAAGACAAACACAACAACTTAAAAAGAAAAAAAAAGTAACTAAAATAGATAGTAGACAGAGTACAATGCTTTTAAAAACTTTATGATAAATCTAAAATCGAACTATAAACAACTCTTTAACATATAAGTTATCATCAAGGAGTAAAACAGTACAGTACAATTATCAGCCTTTTGATAGGTAAAACCTATAAAATATTTTAAAGATGGTTATTCCCATTTTCGTTTCACATATAGACATTAAATCTGGCATATAAATTTGTTGTTTTAAAACTCCTTACTTGCAATTTTAGATTCTATTTGGATGGTTTTAATAAAAAACTTAGCACTCAAAAAACCATACTAAAGCTCCCTATAGACTCTGTGTTGTTCATATGTCAAAAACCAATATTTTTATTTATAACCTTAGGGACACTCCCCGAAGGACAAACCTCTGCAACTTGAAAGTTTTCTCTAAAACATCAGGATAATACACAACATGAAAATCAGTGGAATAACTAACTAACCACTGAAGCCATTCTGGTTACTAAAGATTTCTATTTGTTGATTATCCACACCATAGATCACCTTCAGACTTTTGAACCCAAAGATTCAACCTGACAATGTGCATCTACATGCCATTAACAACTTAAAAAAGAATGGTCAACAAAATCTTATGTACTACACTTGAAGAGTTATCCTTTCGTCATGGCACTATCCTTGAAAAAGATATTCTCCAATAAGAGCATCTATTCATTCGCTTGTATCTCTAGGGGAAACTAGTTCACCTTTTTAACGATGTTTTAGTAAGAGCATTGGACTGTATTTGCATTTAACAATCTTCAATATGTGGGAATGTATAACAGACTCAAACAGCTTACTAGATTAATTATTATGAAATCTTTCTATTCTTTCTTACTCCAAATGTTCCTTAGGAATTTCTATAAGACCAAAAAGTAGTGTTGGTTTTTTCATGATTACTTCTCTTCTATTCACCTGGTATCAATGAACTAACTACACGCACTTGAGTCAAACAAGCACTAAGGGGGTGTTTATCTAAGCTTATTTTACGGTCTTAAGCTTATATTTAATAAGTAGTATATGGTTTATGGTGAATAAGCTGATAACCTAAGGTTGAGTGTTTGGATTAGCTTATAATAAAAAGGTGGAAAGAATAGGCTTAGAAACTTGTATAAGTCCATAAGCCACGCTTATCAAAGCCCCCTTTAATGGATATGGTTATATAAGTCATTAAGTCCTGAGGTTATATGCTTATCCAAACACTTCAATTGGCTTATTTGGGCTATATAAGCTAATAAGCCCCACAAAAAAAGCTAACAAAACACCCCCCCTAAATAAAACATATAAAAAGAAAACAAAGTAACTAACCCGGTCTTCAGGGTGAAAACAATGGTGAATGATACCATTCACATCAAGATAAAGATTGTCATATTCAATTTGATTGGGGTTTGGTTTACTTGTGTCAACACTTTCTTCTTCAATTACATCCAATATAACCTTTGGATATTTTTCAGCCAGCCATCGATAAAACGCCGGAACACCCATTGCGTTGCGCCGCAATTGCGTCTTTGTTAGGGAAAGTACGGAAGCTTGTTTTTTTAGGTGGGTAAAGAAAGTTGTGAGAATGGATTAATATAATACAAAGAGTAAATTACATGGATGGTCCCTGTGGTATGTCCAAAATTTCAACTTTCGTCCCTCGAAGTTTGGAGTTGCATTGGTCGTCTCTAATTTGGAAAAAACAAATAACCCCACCGGTCCTTTAGTTTAACTGGTGTTAAGCGAGTTCCGTTATTATTTACACGTTAGCCCCTTTAGTTAAAGATCGTTGCATCGTCTATCCTTAATAATAACGGGTGTTTATAATTTAAAGTCTACTTACGTTTTTATCAATTTTCGTCCATTTTTATCCGTTTTCGACCATTTTTATACGTTTTCGTCCGTTTTCTTACATTTTTATAAGTTTCCATCCATTTTTATACATTTCCATACGTTTTCGCCCGTTTTCTTACATTTTCATACGTTTTTGTACGTTTTTCTTACGTTTCTATCCGTTTTCGTGCGTTTTATATGTTTTCATCCGCTTTCATACGTTTTAATCCGTTTTATACGTTTTCATCCATTTTTCTTAAGTTGTCATATGTTTTTATATGTCTTCGTCCGTTTTTATACGTTTTTATCCGTTTTTATACGTCTTCATCCGTTTTTATACGTTTTTGCCCATTTTCTTACATTTACATACGTTTTTGTACTTTTTTATCCGTTTTCGTTTGTTTTCTTACATTTTGTATCCATTTTTATATGTTTTCATACGTTTTTATACGTCTTCGCTCGTTTTCTTATATTTGCATACATTTTCATACATTTTATACATTTTTATAGGTTTTCATCGATTTTTATATGTTTTCTTACGTTTTTATACTTTTTCATCCGTTTTTATACGTTTACATACACTTTTATCCGTTTTTATACGTTTACATACACTTTTATCCGTTTTTATACGTTTACATACACTTTTATCCGTTTTTATACGTTTTCGCCCGTTTGCTTACATTTTAATACATTTTTGTATGTTATGAAAACGGATAAAAATAAATGAAAACGGACGAAAACGTATAAAAATGCATAAAAACGTACAAAAACTTATGGAAATGTAAGAAAACGGGAGAAAACGTATAAAAACGTATGGAAATGTATAAAAACGGATGAAAACGTATAAAAACGAATAAAAACCGTAAAAAAACCAGACGAAAATGTATAAAAATGGAAGAAACGTATAAAAACAGACGAAAACGTATAAAAACGTATGACATCTTAAGAAAAATGAACGAAATGAAAAAAAACGTATGAAAACATATAAAAAAGGGCGAAAATGGATAAAAACGTAAGAAAAACGGAGGAAAACGGATAAAAATATTTGGAAACGTAAGAAAACGTATGAATATGTAAGAAAACGGGCGGAAACGTATAAAGAAAAAGATGAAAACGTATAAAAACGGATATAAATGTAAGAAAAATGGACTAAAATGTATAAAAACGTATAAAACAGATAAAAACGTATGACAACTTAAGAAAAACGGACGAATACGTATGAAAACGGACGACACATGTAAAAACTGACGAAAACGGACGAAAACGGATGTGATATTTTATGAAAATAATTTTGCATTCAAAGAATCTAAAGCACCTACACCTTATTCCACTTTACTTCACTCAAGAATTTTTGATTCTGATTCATTGCCAAACA
Source organism: Artemisia tridentata subsp. tridentata (assembly GCA_021014915.2). NCBI lineage: Eukaryota > Viridiplantae > Streptophyta > Magnoliopsida > Asterales > Asteraceae > Artemisia > Artemisia tridentata. Next base: position 247,223,324 of record CP139501.1, read on the forward strand.
CTTATGCGGGGGGGGGGGGGGGATGTAAGTGAGGGGGCTACTAATATTTCACACTTAGACACTCCAACTTCATCAAGTACTTCTCCATCCTTCCATAAGGTAGCTTCAACTGATGATTCTGATGAACGAGGGAGTTATATTGTTAATGATACTAATGATATAGGGGCTACAAATAAAAGTCAAGAAAATACAGGTGGATCTCGTTATAGTTCTCGTGAACGACATCCTTCAGTTCTTTTGCGGGATTTTGTTTGTCATATGGTCCAGTCTTTAGACCCCATCCAATCTTCTACACCACCCATTGCCTCCTCATCTTCAGGTACACGGTATCCTCTTGCTAATTTTGTAACTTAAAGTAATTTTTCTACTGCACACGCTCAATTCTTGGCAGCAGTCTCCATTGGTAATAAGCCTACTCGTTTCTCACAAGCTATAAGTGATCCAAATTGGTGTGACGCTATGCGTAAAGAGATAGATTGTGAAGTTGTAATAAACAACTTCCTGGATCGTTTGAGCAATAGGGATTAACAATAATAATAAATAAACATGATGCGCAGCGGATAAAACAAAACATCATTATTATTGATACAAGGTTTCTTCGTCATCATCTCTAACAACTACTTACAAACACTTAAAGCCCCAATGCTATGTGATCAAGTGTAGCACGGTTACCTACTCTAACAGGGATCAAAGATCCTTGAGGCTTAAACATAACCTTACCTAGGCGTCTAAACAAAGACTTAACGCCTAGTTACACACACACCTTTCCTTATGTTACGTCTTTAACATTTGTATATCAAACTAACGCCCCAAACCCTCTTTATATAATAGAGGATTAGGGTTACAAAAGGATTCCTAACTGTATATTCTGTAATCTTCATCTCTAAATAGAATTTTCCTTTTGTCTTCTTTGGTCCTTCAACTTTCACACTTGTTTCATTCTTCATTTGTAGTTTTGTACTTATCAACTCAAATAATAATTCCTAACAATCTTTCCCTTGTTGATAATTACAAAACCTTCGTCTTGATCTTCCATGAATGAAATCTTCCCCTTAAGCTCATCACGTGAACATAAATAACATGCTCTACCAAGGATCTTCAAGTTGCAATTCTTCTTTATAAATCTTCTTCCCCTTTTTGTATTATCCACTAGGGGACTCTAAGTAAAAGCAACTTTGATCGTCACAACTACGAACCAATATCATACTTCCAATCTAGTCTTTTAATGTCTCGAATTGCCCTCCATGAACGAACACCAAAAACGCTTTCTTTTATAAATGAACTCAAGACAGAAAAATCCTAAACCATCAGTAATAATATCAACTAGTAATTGTGAAAACCTTCACCTCGATGTAGCATATAAATGGTTAAACATTTTAACATTAAGCTTCCCCTGAAACCCATATGTTAACCATTTGTTGAATCTCCAATTCTGTAAGCTTTATGTAATGATGAAGAAAAACTAAACATTACCAACTTGATGCCGAAGTAGAATAACCTAACCTTGTGTCTTATATCTTGTACTAAATCTGACTTCGAACGTATACCTGATGTATGACCGCAATCTCTTGACAATAAAACTCATCTTCAATGAGACACTGAGCACAATAACGTAACTCCTTAAAGTGTTTGTCAATTCGTAGTCACCACTTGAACGCCCAAACAAGTTACCTCTAAAGTGTTACACCTCACTTTAAGATATGATAAGAACACCAACTCAAAAAATTCAACTTCATCGTCAAATAAGCAATAAATAATCTTCTTCGAATCAATTAGAACAAATAAATTCCAGCCTTAAATCTTTTAAGTATCAAAAACCAAAATCCAAAAATCAAACACTGTCGTATGTGTGTGTCTTCCCATTGTGTATGTGTGTTGGAACCAAATTATCTATTAAACCTTATGTGTGTGTATCCTTCAAACCGAATTCCATAATCATGAATCTTCTCTTTAACTTCCAAAGCATGTTCACGAAACATCAAATGTCAAACCAAAAATATGTATAAAACAGTTACTGTCCCATGATGTGAATATAAAACAGTCACCGTCCCATGATAAAAGTTATCTATCAGTTACCATGCAAATACTACGAATTAGTTCACCATGCAAATACTTCACCGACCCATGTGATATTAGGAATCTATAATATCATTCCCTGTTGCTATAAAATAATCCAATATCCAAGCAATACTGATATCGAACCAAGACCAAGCATGTCTTCCCCTCACGAATAACACAGATAGACTCCAAGCATGAACCTACTCGTGTGTGTTTAACACCATCTCCATATTCAAATCATCATATGAAGCCACATGAATCCAGCAAACCCAGAATATCGAAAGCATGAAGTAGGGTTTTGATCGAGCAGTATGAATAATGTTTGGCAGTACAAAGATATTACCTATCATAAACCAACAGTATAAACCTTGGAAGGCAGTACTAAGTCGAAGATAGACGAGCAGTACAAACCTAGAACCAGAACCAGGACGAAATATTGATGACATTACTAACTAATATGTTAGGCAGTACTATCGAACATCGTAGCAGTACAAACACGCACCACAAACAATACTAAATATCGATAAGTACTAATATTGAGGTTCAATAGCAGTACACACAAACCATCTTGTGCACTTTAAACTCTGAACAACAATACCTTTGTTACATGAGTCGTGATCAACAGACTAGGGTTTTGAAAACCCCTAAACACCAGCAGCTACTAGGGTTTATTCAATTAGCAGCTACACGAACCAGTAAACCGTATGAACAAAGCGACTATATCATATCCAGTCCAAATATGCTGTTCTTCCGTGTATAATGAACACCAAGCAACATATAAACATCTTCCACGATGATTTAACTCGAATAGAACACGAATTCGTGAAGTTGAATCAAGAAAACCCTAAAAATTCAAAAATCATAAACTCCTCTGCAGCAGTTTTCAAAAATTTATTCCTGACGATCTAGAGCTCTGATCAAAGATCCCTCAAATGAAATTCTTCCTTGATGTATGGAGAATCTTCAGTAAAAATTTTAGCCCGATCCAACGGTTAACGAAGGAGTTATCATGATTTAAAAACAACCCTACAGTGAGTTGAGAAAATATTACCAGATTTGAATTTTTCTTCTTTGCTTCGGCAGAACCTTGTATAATCCCACGATCACGAGCCCCCTGAGCTTTGATACCAATTGTGAAGTTGTAATAAGTAACTTCCTGGATTGTTTGAGCAATATTGATTAACAATAACAATGAATAAACATGATGCGCAGCGGATAAAACAAAACATCATTATTATTGATACAAGGTTTCTTCGTCATCATCTCTAACAACTACTTACAAACACTCAAAGCCCTAATGCTACGTGATCAAGTGTAGCACGGTTACCTACTCTAACAGGGATCAAAGATCTTTGAGACTTAAACATAACCTAACCTAGGCATCTAAACAAAGACTTAACGCCTAGTTGCACACACACCCCTTTCCTGATGTTACATCTTTAACATCTGTATATCAAACTAATGCCTCAAACCCTTTTTATATAATAGAGGATTAAGGTTACAAAAGGATTCCTAACCGTACATTCTGTAATCTTCAACTCTAAATATAATTTTCCTTTTGTCTTCTTTGGTCCTTCAACTTTCACACTTGTTTCATTCTTCATTTGTAGTTTTGTACTTATCAACTCAAATTATAATTCCCAACATAGATGCTCTTGAAAAAAATGGAACTTGCATTACTAGAACTTAATGGAAACGAAGCACGAGTTTGTTTTGATTTAAAGCAAACATCACAAGGTTTATTTTTATTTTTTGAATAACCACTATTGAGAACACCAGGTAAACTAGAAACTAGCTGATATGAGGGGTGCCCTAGTCGATGATGCCACGTTTGATAAGTGTATGATGTAGTTGAGCAACAATGCCCAACTTGTGACGCTGGTGACCGAAGCCAATAGACCACATTTCGTTCTTCACCGACACCAATCACCTTCCTTGAAATGCGGTCTTGTATAACACAAATTTTTAGAGTTGATGTAATTATGTATTCACGATCTTTCATTAATTTAATAAATGAAATCAGGTTACAACTTACAACGCAACCGTGGAACATATAAGACATTTTCAACTCGAAGGCCATCATTAAAAACAACTGTTCCTTCCTGAACAGTGTTAGCTAGTACATCATCAGGTAAGTATACAGGAATAGGAAATATATCATGGAGATCATGTAGAACACTTTTATCACCAGTCATGTGCAGAGATGCACCGGTATCTAATATTCAAAAATAAAGAGACATACCAGAAAGCTTTTCAGCTTGATTGTCGTTACTGTGAGCTAGTGATTTAAACATATTAATCACCGTATTCCATTGTTCGTCATTAAGAGTGGGACTAAGAGAACTCCTATCTTGAGAAGAAAGGTGAACATTTATGTTACTTTGATTCGATGATGCATTTTGAGCTGCATTGGCTACCCCAAAATTGACCCCTTTACCTCAACCACTAGAGGATGCGGTACCAAGACCACGTACATTTAAGGTGTTTTCTACGTGGTCCAGTCCGGGTAACCTTTAAGTTGAAAGCAAGAAGATACGTCATGACCTGGGTAATTGCAGTTTGTACAAACAACTTTGTCATTTCGTTGTTTTAAATTTTGGTTCGAGGATCTTTGAATAGCAAACCTAACAGCCTCACTCCTTCCTTCCCTTTTGCCATGTTCTTGTGTCTTTCTTCTTGAATGACAAGCGCAAATGCATGGTTCAAAGGCGGAAGCGGATCTTGAGCAATAATGTTTGTACGAATATTCCCACATAAATCATCATCTAATCCCATCAAAAATTGATGAACATGGCGATCGTCCCGTTCTTTACTTAATTCAGTAGCCCAGTTGCACTTACATTTACCACATGTACAACCCTTGTTTGATACATACATAAAGAGCTCATCCCACCAGTTTATTAAGTTTACCATAGTATGATGAAATACTTTGACCATTCTGCTCACATAGCACAAGATCGGATGTCAATTGTTGGATACATGGCCCATTCCCAATTGAGAATCGTTGGCGTAAATTGTCCCAAAATTCTTTCACCATGTCAAAATAAGAAATTGAGGGACGTAGGTTAGGCTCAATGGAATTAAAGAGACATGCCAAAAGCATGGAGTTAACACTCCACCAGTCTTCAATTTCAAGAAATTTATCATCAGGATTTTTAATAACCCCGTCTAAGAAACCTAGCTTTCGCTTTGCTCGGAAGGCATTACGTATACATCTTTCTCATTCCTGAAAGTTTTTGCCCTTTAAAACCACATAGCAGATATTCATTCCTGGATGATCAGAAGGATGAAAATAATACGGTGAAGAAGTATCACTAGCCTTCATATCACCAACCTTTGTAACTTTCTGTTTATCATCATCACCAGCCATGTTGATTGTATAATAGCAAAATAAAAATAATATTAATGATATCAATAAGCAAAGAAAGATCCCTGCTCTGATGCCATAAAGAAAGTTATGAGAATGGTTTCTGTGTTTCTCATTACGATGGATTAATATATATACAAACAAGGCTCAAACAAAGTTCCTAATTTAGAGCAACTAAATAAGTACATAAGAATCACAAAGATATCCTAATTAAATACAAAGATACATAAGAATATACAACCATACATTCCATGCTTATCTTAACAGCGGGCATTGTTGTAGAGATGATGGTTGGAGGAGATTGAAGGGGATTTGGATTGAGGTCCCAACCGATTGGAACAATCGGTTGAGGGGTTATTGCACCAAGTTATCACTCTACTAGTCTAAAATATTCATATAGGTCACTCTACATTTTTTTTTATTCTAGCCATCTAACTAACAAACACTTTTATTTTCATCATCGATAACTAGCTGCCTCATTTTTTCGGTCAATAACTATGATGTGGCAAGTTAAAAATTAAAAACTAAACAAAACCAGTAAATGTATCTCATATATTCCCCATTGTTTTCACCATGTATATCATATATTTACACCCTCCAAAAACCAAAACCTCCGCCTGAACTCCAATATATACTACTGTTTCTGGCAACCATTGCAAAAACTCTACCGTCAAATCCGATATGACGCGCCACTACCCGACCACCTGATGTGAATGAATGCACACCAGGGTGAACCACCACTGGTAGTGAGAGGATGCTTCGATACACTATTGAGGATGTTAGTCCTTTAGTACGAGTGTATGTGATACTTTGAATGAATATGATTAAGTATGCGGAATCTACTTAATCACACTTAGAAGGTTATTTGTTATTGGAAATGGAACAGTGATGGTTGTTGAATTTGATAATGAATAATGAAAGTTAACACAAAACGATTCAATATTATTCAAGAATAATACGAGTGATCTTCACTATCACTAGGATTACAAAACCTTGAATCTCTATTACAAAGAAAAACTTATTTTCTATCTTGTTCTATCAACTTAGTTTTCTCTGTATTCGACTAGTTACATTAATCACATTCACACTTATTTTCAACACATTCAACTCTTTGTATCTAGTCTAAGATCTCCCTTTTATACAAACAAAGGAGATCATTACAATTATGATAAGTCTTGTCGAGCTACTTACTTGAGTGTGTCAGTCATTAAGATACAACATGTATCTGTGTTTACAACTTGCTCTGTGTAAACCACATGGAGACTGATCACATTGTCTAAGATATTATTTACCGTATATACTTGACTTTAGTACAAAATATCTTCGTATACTTATCCAACCAGCAGTAGAATACTCAACACTTATCCATCTAGCAGCAGTATCTGTTGCACCAGCAGTAGAATGTTTGCGGCAGTAGAATCTTAACGCTAGCAGTAGAATGAAATGCACTAGCAGTAGAATGATACTTAGTGTATTTCCTTGAGCAGAACTGATCTTGTAAACCTTTAATTTCCGATACTAATCATCAGAATATTTAATTCCCAACAATCCTCCCCTAAACATGTGAATCATTTTCAACATGTTTCTTCTGAATTAAATTATGATTGTGAGAATCTTTCAAACACTTTATAGTCAGATTCTTGATCTGAGCTATCTTCTGTTCTTCAAGATTAAATATCTATCTGTCTAACTCATCTACCTTCTGTGAAACTCTTTCAGCAATAACATCATCTTTCTTTGTCTTGAACACAAAATCAATACCTTGAATAAAAGATGGTGCAATTTCCTTGGATGGAAGAATTATAAGAGGCAATGGTGCTGTGTATCTTGGATGCTTGTTTCAACAAGTGAAATCATCTTCCAGCATGCCTTTGCAAGTGATGAACAAACGTAGTGAACTGAAATTGAAACTGAAAGCTCCTAGATAGAACTTTCTCCATTTGAATGCTTCATCCCTTCTGAATATATATAATACTCCAGAATCTTCATTTGAACTTTCTTCATTTGAAGAGCTTATTCCCAGTATCCATCAACTAAAAAAGCTTATTCCCAGCATCCATCAACTGAATGCTCATTCTTATTATTGGCTGAATAATAAGACATTTTAGCTTCTCAAAAAGCTAACATCATCATCTTGTATGCTCTTGTCTTTTCCATTGTAGGAGGAGATACAACAACTGCTTGATCAATTTCTCCCCTGTTCTGAGCATACACAGTCACACCCCCAGAAATCGGGTCCAGCGGAAGCATACATGCCACTGGGGTGCAACTCAATTGGTATCACAACACTAGTGCAAAGAATGGTTTTTACCTCAATCATTTAGAATAAAATTGATTAACCAAAAGTGTTGAATTTACATTGTTAAAAGTAGTGCGGAAATAGGCCCTTAAGTGAGTTAAATGGTCCCCAAATGAATATCAGAGTCGTCTATGACCATGCCATGCCCTGCCAAATGCCTCCTGTAGCGTACTATTGCTTAATACCTGAAAATACATGCTAAAGTGTCAACACGAGGTTGGTGAGTTCATAGAGTTTAGAGAAAAATGTAATGCATTAGAATGAAGATTTCCCAGCAAAGGCGTTATAAATCCACCCAGTTCCAAGCCCCGCCCATACAAGACTTGCAACCTGTGTGTTTACAACCCACTGCCAAATATGATTTGGTTTAAGTGAACGTCAAATGATTTATGGTCCACAAAATTTAATGTTGAGTGTGACAATGTCTCCATATAAAGGTAAGTGTGATAATGTCTCCATATAACTAAATCTGACAATGTCGCCATATAAATAAATCTGACAATGTCGTCATAAGATGACAATGTCGCCATATAATCTAATCTAGCAGTGTCGCCATGACAATGTCTCCATATAAAGGTAAGTGTGATAATGTCTCCATATAACTAAATCTGACAATGTCGCCATATAAATAAATCTGACAATGTCGCCATGACAATGTCGTCATAAGATAAATTCTGACAATGTCGCCATATAATCTAATCTAGCAGTGTCGCTATGACAATGTCGCCATATATATATATCTGACAATGTCGTCATATAACTAAAATAATACGAAATTAACAGTCCATAACATAGGCAATATGAAATAGCTTAATGTACTAGTGTCCATAATGAAATGATCAAGGGTGAACAATGTAAACACAAAATACTTCCGAGCAACGACTCAAGTATTTTAACCAATAAATAATGTTTGAAAGACAACTCACGTCTCAAGCAAAACAAGCATGGAGTTTAAATGTAAAACGAGCATAGAGTTTAATGAAAAACGAGCATAGAGTTTTATGAAAAACGAGCATGTATTCTCCCCCAAAACAGTTACAAAACAAGTAAAAAGAGGGGCTATGAAACTCACCTGTTATGATAGCAACAATGACAACAATGGATATGATGACAACGAGACTCGGTCTCTAACCGCGACCTATTTGAATGATAAGATCCAAGGTAAGAAATGATACAATGCAACACATGCAAATACGTATGTTAACGATACCACTCGCTAGTTTTGAAAATAACGTTTATCGACGAAAAATACATCTTTGACGTCTTGTTAAGTTATAACTACTTTTCGTGTAATTATGTTGAAACGGTACTCCACGATCCCTGTTTGGTGTTCTATCGGTAATTATAATGTTTTCGTCGCAATTTATTATTTTCCACAACTTGAAAAATATGCCTAAATGGCCTCGCAAAAACTAGTCGCGAAATGATGAACGTTATGTGTTAGAAATTAAGCTTGGCGTTTTTAGAAACCTTATAACTTTATCTTGAATTCATATGTTTGTCATTTTGATCATACGCGTCACGATCAATGAGAAAATCGGCTATCAATATAGTGGCTTGTAAAAACAATTTCTATACTTAGAATTATTTTCATATAGTGGCTGTCAAAATAGTTTGTGAATTGTCGGGCTTCAAACACGCGTATCTTGGTCGTTCTAAGCTCGTTTTCTACGTTCTTTATATCCACGGCCTCGTATTAGTATGAACTAACATATTTCCAGTAGGTCGGGTCGTCTAGATCACGTCTAACGCCTCGTTGTGTCCGTTGAAATTCGGCAAACAGCACGCAATTTTCAGAAATTTAGTTTTCGTCGTCCAACTTTGAAAAATCATAACTTTCTCATCGTAAGTCGGTTTTTACTCATTCTTGCGGCCACGGTTTCGTTTTTGAAAGAAATTTCTAAATATGAAGGCCAAAATGTCTCAATTTTTACTGATTTTTCCAGTTTTCACGTTTTTGGACAGTAGGTTTATATACTTGTTAAAAACACATTTTTCTAGTTCAAGTCTAGTTTATACCACTTCCAATCAACACCACAAGTACTCTAATCCTACCATACACCTTCTTAGGGTGTCATGGGGTCCTAAAAATCACCAACCTTGGTGGATTTCATGAGATCACTAGTGAAACTTATAGATCTAGTGTTAAAGATAGTTTATGTGCAAAGTGGTATCTAAAACATAAATATGTTGCATGAATAACTAATATAACTTGAAAATACATAATCATATGGATCAAATGAAAGTATAAGATGATCAAAATGTGTTCTTGAAACTTACTTGAATATTTGATGAGTTTTGATGAGAAATGTGTAAGAAACTTTGAGGTTTAACCACAAAACCTTAACAAGGAAGGTAAATGGAGCTTGATTATGACTTTAACTTGGAAAATTTATGGATTTGTGGTGGTGTTCTTGTCTTGGCCGAATGGGGAAGAAGCAAAAGAGAGAATATGTGTTTTGTTTTGCTAGTGAAATTGTAAGAATGAGATGTTATAGAAATTAAATCAAGTTAATTCATTAATTGCAAGTGTACTAGTGATCAAGTGCTAATGAGAAATGAGAGAGTAGGGGGGGGGGGGGGGGGGGGTGGCACATGTGGGCTTATGGAAGAGGATTTGATGTAAATTAATGCACTTGTCTCCATTTAATTAGAGTTTGGCTAGTTTAAGGTGTACATTAGGTGTTATCGGGTACCGAGTTAACTAGAAATGAATCATGACGAGGTGAAATGAAATACGACAAAGTTGTAAAAATTGTAAAACCATATTCCTTGCAAGAATCGGGTGTTAGAATGATTATCGGATTGAAATTTCGTAAACCGACGGAGTTATAAGCGTCAAACGAAAAATATAGCGATTGGTTTAAAAACACCGGGTAAAGTAATAATATAATCTCTATATCATTATAATTAGTTTGAAAATGTGTTAGAATCATAGTCGGGAGTATTGGGTATAATGTCAGTAGAAATGACTGAGTGGTAACGTTAATTAAACAATTAAGCATACGTTAATGAAAAACACACAAACCCGTGCATGACTTAATATGATAATGATGATATGCAGACTACTCTAGTCTGTATGATGTGTCCTTACTGATGATGCATGAATACGCAGCTAAACCTTACTGGTTACGCGCATTTGAATACCCGTAAACCTAGTTTACGTAATGATGAATGATGACAATGAATAGTGATTTTTCTCCGGGAATGAATAGTGTTTCGTGAATAGTAAAATTTTTGACGACTTCTTAGAATCTCAAACTGACTCCGAAAATGATGAATAGTGATTTCCCGAGATGAATAGTGAAATTTTGAAGCTTGAAAAAGGACCTGAAATTACGGGTTGTGACAGACTCCACCCGTTAAAGGAATTCAGTCCCTGAATTCAGTTAATGTTGACCTCTGAAGTGGACTCGGTGAAGAGATGTGGATATTGGAGTCACATTGCGGTGATAAAAGATAAAACATCCATTAGATAGGGATTCGTAATAGTACATGAAGTTCATACGATAGAACTTAAAGTGAAACACAAAAGAAATACAACACTAGAGAGTTTAGGTTTTCATTTATTTTTAAGGCAGAAGTTCTTGGTTCTTGAACATTGTTGTCGTCCTCCACGTCGTTGATTTGCTGACAATTCCCTCCTCTGATGACCTAGGCTCTACCATGAGCTATTCCGCCTTGGTTCCCGTTCCCTTGATTTCCTTGTTTTGGACATTCATTCCTGTAATGTCCTATCTCTCCACAGCCAAAACATGTCACTGGAGGTTTCTGATTTCCGACAATGATTGGAAACTGGCATTCCATAGTCGCATGACCAATCTTCTTACAGTTGCCACATGGATTAAGACAATGTCCAGGGTTATGATGATTTTGACACTTGTTGCATTTGGGTAGGGTACCTTGGTAACCTTTCTTTTTAGCTGAACCTGCAGCATAGGCCTTGGCGACTTCTTGCCTCTTTGGTTGTGGTTGAGTAGCATCGCCACTCTGATTGTTGTCCCAACTCCTCTTGTTGTTGTTGTTTCGGTAGTTGTTGGAGTTGTTGCTGTTGTTGTTGTTGTTGTTGTTTGAAGTAGTCCCTTTCTTCACTACCTGAGCCATAAGTTTCTGAGACATCCTGATTGCCTCATCTAATGTTTGCGGGTCAAAAGAAATCACATCTCCACGGATGTTGTTAGGTAGTCCACCAATGAAATTTTTTATCAGCTTCTCAGTATCCGGAACCATTGTAGGACATAATGCTGCCAACTCCTGAAACCTTCTGATATATGCCTCGATATCATTTCCTGCTGTCACTAGCTCATAAAACTCTGTTTCCATTTTCTTCACCTCAGTTCGTGGGCAAAACTTCTTTGTCAGCAATTTCTTAAATTCATCCCACGTAAGCTTGTGAGCATTTTCCATTCCCCTGGGTTTTGCATACGAATTCCACCATGACATAGCTTCCCCAACGAGTGTATGGGTAGCAAACTTTACCTTGTACTCCTCTGGACAGTTACACAGAAGAAATACAGATTCAATCTTTTCGAACCAACGAATCATGGCAGTGGCCCCTTCAGTGCCCTTGAAATTTGTAGGATCTCCACTCTTGAAGTCCTTGTATGTACATTTACATCCATTAGTTCCATTAGTAGTTGTTCCTGCAGCTTCTGCGGTTTCTGCCCGTGAAGCGGCTTCAGCAGCGGCTGCAGCTACGGCAGCTCTTTCAGTCACCAGTGCTGCCTCTATACTGTCGGCAACCAGCTTTCTGATCTGGGCGGGTGTCATAGTAGGAGTACTTCTTTTGGGTGGCATGATTCTTCAAAACAAGAAAAGAAGAGTGATACGTAAATAAGACGTTTCCGAAAAGTAGGTGCTCTAAGTGTCTTGCCATAAAATGAAAGCTTGAAGTTGAGTTATGATTAGCTGACATGCTTCTAGGCGGCGGTTCATGAGGTGATGTAGATGTGAAGGCTCTTGCAACGATTGTGTACACACACATGAATTTTGAAACCTTTAGAAATCGAGTAGGAATGCAACCCGGACATAATTCTATTATAACTGTCCTTAGTATTGCAAAATTCATCTCTAAGTCGGGCATAGGTGGTCAGCCTATGTCCCACTGTCCCGGGTCGAATATAGATGACCAGTCTATATTCCACCGAGGTTCAATGAATTTTGAAATACACAGCTCAGTTATACTAATACTATGTCCTTCACATTTGAAAAGACGTTCTAAAAGACTAAGGCAAGTGACCAAACTCGAGGTCGAATGATGAAACTATGCAAGGAAAAAGCGTAACGCTGCGACGTGTATGATATGTGAGCATGCTTATATGAAAGACAACTATAGTAATCAACTAGAATAAGTGGATATAAATGATTTGATAATAAGACACAAATCTCATTAAATATGTCAGCAACAAACCACAAATGAGGCATCAGCTTGGCAGGCAAGCACGCGGCGGTCATAGGGTTAAGTTTTTGTAAATGTAGCTATAGTTTAGGTTTTAAAATCTCCCAGTTCTCTATAGCCGAGGCTCTGATACCAATCTGTCACACCCCCAGAAATCAGGTCCAGCGGAAGCATACATGCCACTGGGGTGCAACTCAATTGGTATCACAACACTAGTGCAAAGAACGGTTTTTACCTCAATCATTTAGAATAAAATTGTTTAACCAAAAGTGTTGAATTTACATTGTTAAAAGTAGTGCGGAAATAGGCCCTTAAGTAAGTTAAACGGTCCCCAAATGAATATCAGAGTCGTCTATGACCATGCCATGCCCTGCCAAATGCCTCCTGTAGCGTACTATTGCTTAATACCTGAAAATACATGCTAAAGTGTCAACACGAGGTTGGTGAGTTCATAGAGTTTAGAGAAAAATGTAATGCATTAGAATGAAGATTTCCCAGCAAAGGCGTTATAAATCCACCCAGTTCCAAGCCCCGCCCATACAAGACTTGCAACCTGTGTGTTTACAACCTACTGCCAAATATGATTTGGTTTAAGTGAACGTCAAATGATTTATGGACCACAAAATTTAATGTTGAGTGTGACAATGTCTCCATATAAAGGTAAGTGTGATAATGTCTCCATATAACTAAATCTGACAATGTCGCCATATAAATAAATCTGACAATGTCGTCATAAGATGACAATGTCGCCATATAATCTAATCTAGCAGTGTCGCCATGACAATGTCGCCATATATATATATCTGACAATGTCGTCATATAACTAAAATAATACGAAATTAACAGTCCATAACATAGGCAATATGAAATAGCTTAATGTACTAGTGTCCATAATGAAATGATCAAGGGTGAACAATGTAAACACAAAATACTTCCGAGCAACGACTCAAGTATTTTAACCAATCAATAATGTTTGAAAGATAACTCACGTCTCAAGCAAAACAAGCATGGAGTTTAAATGTAAAACGAGCATAGAGTTTAATGAAAAACGAGCATGTATTCTCCCCCAAAACAGTTACAAAACAAGTAAAAGGAGGGGCTATGAAACTCACCTGTTATGATAGCAACAATGACAACAATGGATATGATGACAACGAGACTCGGTCTCTAACCGCGACCTATTTGAATGATAAGATCCAAGGTAAGAAATGATACAATGCAACACATGCAAATACGTATGTTAACGATACCACTCGCTAGTTTTGAAAATAACGTTTATCGACGAAAAATACATCTTTGACGTCTTGTTAAGTTATAACTACTTTTCGTGTAATTATGTTGAAACGGTACTCCACGATCCTTGTTTGGTGTTCTATCAGTAATTATAATGTTTTCGTCGCAATTTATTATTTTCCACAACTTGAAAAATATGCCTAAATGGCCTCGCAAAAACTAGTCGCGAAATGATGAACGTTATGTGTTAGAAATTAAGCTTGGCGTTTTTAGAAACCTTATAACTTTATCTTGAATTCATATGTTTGTCATTTTGATCATACGCGTCACGATCAATGAGAAAATCGGCTATCAATATAGTGGCTTGTAAAAACAATTTCTATACTTAGAATTATTTTCATATAGTGGCTGTCAAAATAGTTTGTAAATTGTCGGGCTTCAAACACGCGTATCTTGGTCGTTCTAAGCTCGTTTTCTACGTTCTTTATATCCACGGCCTCGTATTAGTATGAACTAACATATTTCCAGTAGGTCAGGTCGTCTAGATCACATCTAATGCCTCGTTGTGTCCGTTGAAATTCGGCAAACAGCACGCAATTTTCAGAAATTTAGTTTTCATCGTCCAACTTTGAAAAATCATAACTTTCTCATCGTAAGTCGGTTTTTACTCATTCTTGCGGCCACGGTTTCGTTTTTGAAAGAAATTTCTAAATATGAAGGCCAAAATGTCTCAATGTTTACTGATTTTTCCAGTTTTCACGTTTTTGGACAGTAGGTTTATATACTTGTTAAAAACACATTTTTCTAGTTCAAGTCTAGTTTATACCACTTCCAATCAACACCACAAGTACTATAATCCTACCATACACCTTCTTAGGGTGTCATGGGGTCCTAAACATCACCAACCTTGGTGGATTTCATGAGATCACTAGTGAAACTTATAGATCTAGTGTTAAAGATAGTTTATGTGCAAAGTGGTATCTAAAACATAAATATGTTGCATGAATAACTAATATAACTTGAAAATACATAATCATATGGATCAAATGAAAGTATAAGATGATCAAAATGTGTTCTTGAAACTTACTTGAATATTTGATGAGTTTTGATGAGAAATGTGTAAGAAACTTTGAGGTTTAACCACAAAACCTTAACAAGGAAGGTAAATGGAGCTTGATTATGACTTTAACTTGGAAAATTTATGGATTTGTGGTGGTGTTCTTGTCTTGGCCGAATGGGGAAGAAGAAAAAGAGAGAATATGTGTTTTGTTTTGCTAGTGAAATTGTAAGAATGAGATGTTATAGAAATTAAATCAAGTTAATTCATTAATTGCAAGTGTACTAGTGATCAAGTGCTAATGAGAAATGGGAGACTCGAGGGGAGGGGGGGGGGACATGTGGGCTTATGGAAGAGGATTTGATGTAAATTAATGCACTTGTCTCCATTTAATTAGAGTTTGGCTAGTTTAAGGTGTACATTAGGTGTTATCGGGTACCGAGTTAACTAGAAATGAACCATGACGAGGTGAAATGAAATACGACGAAGTTGTAAAAATTGTAAAACTATATTGTAAAACCCCAAAATTAATATAATCTGAAATGACAAAAATGCCCTCGAATTTGAATTTTAAGAACTTATAAATTGTATAAGCAACAATATATGTATCCTAACCTAAGTCTCAATATAATTAAAAACATTACCTTATTAGAATGTTGTACAAAAAAAAAAAAAAAAAAAAAAAAAAAAAAAAAAAAAAAAAAAAAAAAAAAAGCTATGCTAATGCCGCCCCCCCCCCCCCCCCTTGACCATAATGTGGTCCAAATTCATGATAGCTAAAAGATTGTTAAGCCCATAATGGTGATTGAATCCTACCTTATTTACACTAAATCAATATACACGGTTTACCTTTTTTTATATATAACTGAATATCACAAAATTAGAAAAAAAAACCCTAATTTCCCTCTCAACACCAAATCTCGGCCTCTCTCTTGCTGCTGCTCTTGTCGATTTGTTGCTGCCCTCTTCTTGTTCTTTTGATTCGATCCAAGTTAGCATCATAAGGTAATCTTATTTCCGTCAAAATCAATCCATACGAATTGATAACAAGCCCTAATCGACTTGTGTTTTTGGTCTCTTTTGTTAACTGCTGTACGAACCAAACAAGAAGGAAGGAAGGAGAGATTTTGGCGAATTTGATCTTGTTGTATCTGTTCTTCGTCGTGTCTTCATGGGTATTCGTATCACTCCTCTTTGTTTAATCCTTATTCGTGTTCTTGTAAATATATGTCACATAAAATCATGATCTTAAACCCTAAAAATCTAATATGTAAAATCGAACCATGTGTGTATGATGATTTTGATTGTTTTGATTATTTTGAGACCTGTTATAGATCGACCTAAACATATTATAAACTCATCTATAATCGTTTTGTGTCAAGAATTAAAGGTTGGGATGACAAAACTCTAAATATATGCATGATATAATAAAACTGCTACTGTCCTAAAAATTTGTTCGACTTTAATCGGCTGTATCTATATGATGTGAGCGTGTATTTGGGTGTTTTCAGAGTCTAAAATTAAGTTCATTGAAATAGCTTTCTGTAGAAATTAACCTCATAATTTTTAGAGGTCTGGAAGTCACATTTTTCGAATTTATGAGATCGGATGTCAAAACTGTATTTCGGGTTACGAAAATTCACCTGTAGCTTATGATTTTTAATTTGGAATCTATAACGAGTTATGACCTAAAATTTCTGCAGAATAATATTTGGAATATAAGTTAGTTGTTGTGATTTTTGTGGATTTTTATAAGTTATTTTGATGGGTCTGTGAACTGCTTACTTTTCGTATGTTAAAATTTATCAGTAATCTGGACGACTTGACTAAAAGGATTTTTTTACTATAGTTATGCTTAATAATAAATTCTGGAAAAATTAGGGTAAGTTCTTAAGACATCTGGGTACGTGTGTGAATTTTTGGGAATTTTTATTCTGAGTTCTTATAAGGATGAAAAATCGTGTAAAACAGGTCTAATTTGTGTGTGTAAAATTTGTGAAAAGTTTTAAGGATATTAAAAAGGTGTTTAAATGTTTATTTTTCAAACTAAAGGTTTTAAATGGTCATTTTTCTAAAACTAAAGGACTTAACTTGTAAAAACATGTAACTTGATAATATTTACATTTTACACCCTAATCTTATCATAATGACACTATTAACCCTAAACTGTTATAATTGCATAATAAATCCTAAACTTATATAATCAACATTATGAACCTTGAAATAATATCATTGTCACATTTGAATACTTAAACTTATGATATTCTAAATATGGGAACCTACTAATTCTGGAAACTTACTAAGTCGGGAAACCTCGGGAAACCTGATAAAAACAGAAACCTGTTAAAAATAGAAAGTTACTTAAAATGGAAAGATAACGAAATCTGTAGATTGGAACCAATAGTAATTCTGTCTTTTACTCCTCTAGGTCCGAAGAAGGAGTGACTGATTTTCCTGTCAGTGTTTGTTTTGTGATTCCGCTTACTTGGTTAATAAGGTACAGATATTCTTCCATTTCTCAGTAAGGGTGTTTTCGTTCTCTTGACTTCTGATCTTGATTCATTAGGATTCCCAAAGCAATTGCTATGTTTCCCCTTGTTTTGTGAACCTTTGATATGATCCACTTGATTTGAACCTTGCTTTGAAACCTCGCCTTGATTTTTTGTTTTGAACCTTGCCATGTTTCCTTGATACTTGACATACTTCGTTCATCACCTTTGACCTGAATATTCAAATCCTTGGACACCTAGATGATCTACTTGATATTAAAACTGGATGTGGAAACTTTCTTAATTATATATGAAAATGTTTTGAGAAAAGCTATTTTAAAACGATGCGATACCACTTTTAAATGTAATTCTACTAAAGTTTTATGAAAATAACTCTTAAGGACTATCTTTATGAAAAAAAAAAAAAAAAAAAAAAAAAAAAAAAAAAAAAAAAACTGATTTGAAAGACCATTGTTGTGAAAACTATTTTGAAAGATCATTTTTTCTAAAACCATTATTAAAGGATTTCTTTTAAATGAACTTTTAAATTGAACATTTGCTATGATCTCTCGTCTTGAACCTTGATATACTTGAATTGGAAACTTGACTTGAACCTTGATACACTTGAATTGGAAACTTGACTTGAACCACTTGAAATGGGAAACTTGACTTGAACAACTTGATATGGAACTTGAACTTGGAACTTGAACTTGATACTTGATACTTGACCCTTGACCCACAGTTTGAGATTACGAGCCATAACTAGGCATGAGGGTTTCATGTCCATGTCATTGATGCACCGATGGCATGACTCTAGGGCAGGAGAGTGATGACCTGTCCCGTCCCTGACTTGATTTGATTTGTTATGTAGAGGCAGACTTTGGCCACCTGGGGCGTATGGATGCATCCTAGATTTGACTTGACTTGACTTGTTTAGATTACTTGTTATACTTGGTGACTGATGGTGTGTGCGATACACGTCTTTCACATCTTGGGAGCTCATGACTCCACCCCTTGGAGGTATCCCCTCACCTTGTACTTGGTACCGAGGTCTCCCCACCGTACACCTTGCTACTTGATTTCTTGACTTGATACTTGACTTGACTTGGGCTCGTAATGGATTACTGTTTTTCCCTTTACCTTATAACCTTGTGCTTAGTATCCCGAGGTCACCCCTCCGGATACATACTTGACCTGACACTTGACTTAATACTTGACTTGACTTGATTTGATTTGGGCTCGGGTTGGGATTACTTTTCCCTTTCCACTTATCTTTTGTAACTATTCCTTAACTCTTGGTATATCTGCATAACCTTTTATCTTTCTTTCTATCCTCACTCTTGTTACACTTTGCATCGTTTCACTTACATCACTATCCCATTATTACTGCTTGTTACCTTTATATCTGTTCACTGGGCTTTTTAAGCTCAGCCGCATTTCTTTTCCTGCGGCAGGTTTTAGTTTGGAAGCTGGGTATGAGTGGAGAGTACCTTGGACTTAGAAGACCTTACTAGCTATTGAAGATGATTAGAAGAATTTATATTTAGACTTCGAAATTATTGTATTAACCTTGTAGTTTCAGATTTTCCTTTGTAACCCTTGAAATTCTATTGTATTATTTATGTCATATGCTTGTGTTTGTTCTGATATGAAACCATTTTTGTGACATCTTTACCCTTGTTGGGTCGGGGTGTTACACGTATTCCTTGCAAGAATCGGGTGTTAGAATGATTATCGGATTGAAATTTCGTAAACCGACGGAGTTATAAGCGTCAAACGAAAAATATAGCGATTGGTTTAAAAACACCGGGTAAAGTAATAATATAATCTCTATATCATTATAATTAGTTTGAAAATGTGTTAGAATCATAGTCGGGAGTATTGGGTATAATGTCAGTAGAAATGACTGAGTGGTAACGTTAATTAAACAATTAAGCATACGTTAATGAAAATCACACAAACCCGTGCATGACTTAATATGATAATGATGATACTGATGATATGTAGACTACTCTAGTCTATATGAAGTGTCCTTACTGATGATGCATGAATACGCAGCTAAACCTTACTGGTTACGCGAATTTGAATACCCGTAAACCTAGTTTACGTAATGATGAATGATGACAATGAATAGTGATTTTTCTCCGGGAATGAATAGTGTTTCGTGAATAGTAAAATTTTTGACGACTTCTCAGAATCTCAAACTGACTCCGAAAATGATGAATAGTAACCCGTGAATAGTAATTTCCCGAGATGAATAGTGAAATTTTGAAGCTTGAAAAAGGGCCTGAAATTACGGGTTGTGACATACACAACCACAATCTTTCTTTCTTCTATTGGTTAATCTTCCTCCCCTGGGTTTTATTTCCTCCCCTGAGTTTGAGCTTGTAAGATCTCTCACTTTGTAACAAAATATCTTATCCTCCCCTGAGATTTATCATTTCCTCCCCTGTTTGGAAGATCTCTCACCATCATCTGATCTACCAATTAGAACATTGTTTTCAGACAATAGTGTACATGATGGCCATCAATTCCTTAAGAGTTTAATTTGCTGCCCTCATCACTTCTAGGTGTGTTAACTCCTATGAGAGGTGAATCATGGGGCATTTGACTCATTGTCCATCATTTGATGGTTTTTCTGAGCCTCTTTGAAAATCCTTTTTAAGAAACTTTTAGCAGTATGAATATGATTTTATTATTGAAAAATCATACTGCTCTCAACCATTTTGAAGGGATTAAGTGTGTAACAGACACTTAATCAAGAATTTGGTTTAAAGTAACCTCTGGTTGTGTGAGAACCAATATTTTCAGTTATAAATAACTGCATGTGTAAAGATAAACCTATTAAAAATTCTTTCTTGACAGGGTTTCCAGCTCATAGGAATTGTTGCCTCTAACACAAGTGTTAGATTCACTTTTGCTAGCTGTTCTTTCTATCAGATGTCCTTAGACTTGCTCATTATACTTAAAAGTATAAAATGATAGAAAGTGAGTTGAGTCAGTTACTATCTGACCAACTGAGCCATCAAGTCAATGTGAAACATGATAACTAGGTTTCAAGAAAGAAGTTTTAAAGAATTTAATTAACTTAGGTGTAAACCTTTGTTAAGAATCCCCAAACTCAGTCCATCATAAACCTATTATTTTAGCAACTAGAATCATTCTACTGCTTCCATTTCACTTGAAACTTCTTTTGTGCTCAATGCTCATATCTGAAAATGTTAGTCCAAAACCAAGAAACAAAATGCAAAGCATATGTCTTATAGCAGTATCATAATATGACTAACAAATATGAACTTAACAAACAAAAATTTGTACTAGCAGCACAAACTTTTCACTAACAGTAGTAACTTATAAAGCCAGCAGTACAATCAAAAATTTATATACAAAAACACATAGTTTAAATCATTGAGGATTAAGCATCCCAATACTTGCTACCAAGTACTGAAACCTTCCAACATCAAAAGCTTTTGTAAGAAGATCTGAAAAGTTGTGATCAGAATCAATTTTAAGAACTTGAATCAACTTTTTCTCATTACAGTCTCTAATAAAATGATGTCTAATTTCAATGTGTTTTATTTTAGAATGTTGCACTGGATTTTTAATTATGCAAATTGTACTACTATTATCAATATGAATGACAGTTTTCATGAAATTGTACCCATAGTCAAGAAGTTGGTTTTGAAGCCATAGGACTTGATCACAGCAACTTGCAGCAGCTACATATTCAGCTTCAGTTGTTGAAGTAGCCACAATTGTTTGCTTCTTACACTGCCATGAGATAAGTCTACACCCAAGGAATTGACATCCTCCAGTTGTTGACTTTCTGTCCAAGCTAGCACCAGCATAATCACTATCCAAAAATGCTACCAAGTCAAAAGGTAATTCTCTAGAATACCATAGACCCAACCTAGGTTGACCCTTGAGATATCTAAAAATCCTCTTGACTGCTGTTAAATGAGAAACCTTTGGAGTTACTTGAAATATTGCACAAGCACAAACAGAGAACATGATGTCAGGTCTTGATGATGTGAGATACATCAAAGAACCTATCATAGATCTGTAAGTGTGTACATCTACATTGTCTCCATCTAAATCTTTAAGAAGTGGCTTCTCAGAGTCCATTGGTGTACTTGCCACTTTTGAATCAGCAAATTGAAATTTTCTAAGTATCTCTGCAACATATTTATCTTGACTAATAAATATGCCTTCACTAGATTGCTTAACTTGCAGACCCAAAAAGAATGTAAGTTCCCCCATGGAACTCATCTGAAACTTATGATGCATAAGCTTCTCAAACTCCAAACACATCTCCTTCCTTGTAGATCTAAAGATGATATCATCCACATACACCTGCACTAGCAAAAGATCATTCTTGTGCTTCTTGATGAATAATGTCTGATCAATCTTGCCTCTTTGAAATCCATTTTCAATTAAGTAGGAAGCCAGTGTTTCATACCATGCTCTTGGTGCCTGATGAAGGCCATAAAGAGCCTTAACAACTCTGTACACTTTTTCTGGATGGTCAGGATCAATGAACCCTGGAGGTTGTGAGACATATACCTCTTCTTCAATAGTACCATATAGAAAAGCACTCTTGACATCCATTTGATAAACTATGAAGCCCATAAATGAAGCATAAGCCAAAAATAACCTAATGGCTTCAATCCTTGCTACTGGAGCAAAAGCCTCTTCATAGTCTATCCCTTCTTCTTGTATGTACCCTTGGGCTACTAATCTAGCCTTATTCCTAATCACTATGCCCCTTTCATCCATTTTATTTCTAAAAACCCATCTAGTGCCAATTACCCTTACATCTTTGGGTAAATCAACTAGCACCCATACCTTCTGAATTCTGAACTGAAGAAGCTCTTCTTGCATAGCTTCTACCCAGCTTGAATCATCTAGGGCTTTAAGAATGTTCTTTGGTTCTGCCTGTGAGAGAAAACATACAAACAAGCAAGAATTGGAAAACTCATGCTGCTTTGAAGCATAAAGGGCATCAAGAAGCCCTTATTGGTCTGAAGACATCAGTTGTTGCCTTGTCTTCACCCCTGATTGTACATCTCCAATCACATTGTCAAGGGAGTGGACTTTGTGAATCCTTGTGTGTGGTGTAGAAGGAACTTGATAGTTAGGTGGGAGATTATTGAAATCCACCTCTTCATCTGAGAAATCTGCTTCATTTGAGTCTGAAGGGCCAGTAGTAGAAACATTTGGCTCAGCAGTAGAAAAATTTAGCCTAGCAGTAGAATGCTCTGTCTCAGCAGTACTATCATCAGTAGAAACATTCTCTTGTTCCTTTGTTCTATCATCCTTGTTTTCATCTTCAATCCATTCTTTTGCTTCATCAGAAGAAGGTTCATCAATTTTTGAAGTTGAAACCACACTGGTACTTATTGGCATCCATACATGATCTTGATTTGTCTCCTTGTCTAACCCTGCCTCATTTGTTGTTTGTGAACCTGAAAAATCATTAGTTTCTGCAACAACAGGCACATAATTCATAGAATGGGTTAGAGTCTCAAGATCAAATAGCCAATTAGGACCTTGACCTGCTACATTGGATTTATTCTCTAAAAATTCCACATGCAGGTTTTCCTCTACTTTTCTAGTTCTTGAGTTGTATACTCTAAAAGCTTTGCTATTAAGAGAATATCCAACTAAGAATCCTTCATCTGCTTTACCATCAAATTTTCCAAGATGGTCTAAGTTATTCAGAATTGTCACATGACATCCAAAAAGTCTAAGAAATCCTATTGCAGGAGTTCTACCTCTAAAAAGCTCATATGATGTCTTATTGTGAGATTTGACAACCAAAACCCTATTTTGAACATAGCAAGCAGTGTTGACTGCTTCTGCCCAAAAAGTGATAGGCAACTTAGAGTCGGCTAACATAGTTCTAGCTACTTCTATGAGTGTTCTATTTCTCCTCTCAGCTACTCCATTTTGCTGAGGAGTTCTAGCTACACTAAATTCTCTCATAATACCTTTTTCCTTGCAGAAGTCATCCATAATTCTTTTCTTAAACTCTGTCCCATTATCACATCTAATGACTTTTACTTTCTTGCTTACTAGGTTTTCTATCTCTGTAATGAATGTTTTAAGAATGCTAGAAGTCTCATCCTTAGAACCTAAAAAGAAAACCCATGTAAATCTACTATAGTCATCAGTAATAACTAGACAATGTCTTTTATGCTTTAGGCTACTAACAGAAGTAGGTCCAAATAAATCCATATGAAGCATATACAATGATTGATCAATAGAGTTAAAAATTTTGGGCTTACAAGTGTCTTTGTGCTGTTTGCCTTAAAGACAAGCAATGCATGTTTGGTCATTTTCAAATCGTTTTTGAGGTAAACCTCTTACCAAACCATTCTTAACAATCTTATTTATGGTTTTGAAGTTAATGTGACTGATACGAGTCGATTTATAGTCTAAGGAATTGCACAAGAAATATGCAAAACCCGAGTCGTTTGTCCCGATGAAGATCGAATGGAATTTGTGTTCCCGGGACGTGATTCGTGTAGTGAATGGGAGATAAAAGTGAATGATTTTGGTTTTTATCCCTACGGAAAGTAAATCAACACTAGAAATAAAGAAATAAAGCATATGAAATAATAACGTAAAGAACAATTAAGCTAAATCGTAATTAAAACTAAAACGAGTGTTTTACTAAAAATAAACGTAAGCGCGCAAAAATTAAAAGTGAAATCGAAGCACTACTAATCCTACGGGCATGAAAATAATTTTTCTACATTCTATTTACTAAAAGAAAATTTAGGGAAAAAGAAAAATATTTTTTTTGACTTTTTAATTATTTTTTATGAATTAAAAACTGATTTAAACTATTTAAATGATTTAAAAATATTAAAACAAGTGAGAAAAATCTGGAAAATTCTGAGTAAATCTAAAATTTAATTACTAATCTATGAAAAATAATTTCAGAGCTTAATTCAGCTTAAATAAGCTGAACAGTTACAATAAGCACTTGGAAATAAGCTAAAAATAAGCTAAAGTGAACAAAAATTTATCAAAAGCTCAGGGACTGAAGATCATACTACTGGAAACTTAAAACAACTGAAAGTAATCAGAAAAGCACACAGATTATTCATAAAAAGCACTATGTTCAGCTGCACATTAAAAGTAAAACAGAGGCTGTAAGGCAGTTTTGCAGCTGATTAAAAAGCTAAGTAGAAGCTTGTATGGGAAATCCAGAAGTAAAAACTAAAAGCCCATAGATCAGACTACATAATACCCAAAAATGCCCAAATTTAGGCTACTATTGCTACCCTAATTATAGCCTAGATCAGATGCAATTTGGAACTCAGAAATGCAGTAGGTTCAAAGCTAAATCAGAATCCATATGGCTTAACAACCTATTATCAGCTGATCTAGCATCTAGATAAGAGCTTATTGGGGCAATATAAAAGCTGATCTGGAAAGATAGAACTACAAACTATTCCTAAACTAAAAATGCCCAAAAGTTATTACCAAATGCTACTTCAATTAGAGCTTTAAACAGAAGAAAATGGGGCTGAGAATTTCACAGGTGCAGAATCAGCCTTAAGGGCTTTTTTGCAGACCAAATAAAGCTAATGTAATAAGCTATAAATTGAAATCCCAGATCAGAAATCAAAAGATGATACTACAAGCTATCTATAAACTGAAAATGAAGCAAAGAGAACAATAGAAAAAGCAGATTCAAACCAAGAGAAAAGCTGAGTAAAGCAGATTAAGTTGCAGGTCTGCAACAATTTAGTGGGGCTACTTGCAGTCCTATAAAAAGCTTATGAATAAGCTTTAAATGAAAAACTACTATCAGAATCTTAAACCTACTACTACTAGCTATCTCTAAATCCAAAAATCATGCAAAGAAGCCAACTGAATTAGCAGATAATGAACTAGTAATAAGCTGAGAGAAACAAATTTAGGACAGAAGTTATGCAGGTCTGCACATGTGTTCTGTGGCATCAGAATGAAATTTTTGAACACAACTCTTTCAAAACTTGATGAACCAGTGCCTATTCTTGGATCTACACTTAGTTATATCAGATGAATACCAATATGCCAAAAAAATGGTCCCATAAGCTCAGCTTATGCAGGGGCTTTTTGCGACAGTTTTAGCCTCTTATATTTAACTTACTGATGCAAAATTCCAAGTAACCTCAAATCAATCTTAACTACTGGTGCAAACAACTAAATTACCCTTAGATGAGCTTAATCAAACCTACAAATATGGCAAATGAACAGTTCAACTATGTTTTTTGCCCATACTGACCCATAAGCCAATCATAATCCAAACAGCCCTTAGTGATCTGATTTTTTGTTATTTCAAATAAAATGGACCTTTTAAAGCTATAAAACAGAATTCCAAAAACCACTATACTAGTTTTAATCTAGGAAAGAAATTTTCAAAAGCAAATAAGCTGATTAAGCAGAATGGGCTGATTTTGACTTTATTCTAGACTTTAAACTATTATAAAGGAATTTAAAAACAAATGACCACTATTCAAATTCTTAACATCAAACATCAAAAGCAATATAAAATAAGTAGTAAATTCATATTAAGCACTTACATTAATTAAATAAGCCGATGAACAGGAATTTTGACCAAATTGACTTTAATTAAGACTTAAAATACTGAGTACAAAATGATAATCTGGAAATTACAATAGACTTAAGACAGAATAAGCTGAAACTCAAATTAAATCTAACCCTAATAAGCTATTACTAATTCTACTACCCTAACTGACTCTAAAAAAACTACTCTCAATACTGAATGAGGAGGGCACTATATATAGGCCTCAGAAGAACCTTCTAGGACTCCCTTCAAGCAATGTCAGCCCTTTGATCCAAGCTTGCTCCCTACGCTATGATCTCAGCCGTTGGATTGGATTTGATGACACGGCCTCTCCAATGGCATGCACACACGTGTCCCTCATATCCTGTCAGCCCTTCTAGAACATCCAATCATTGGGTTAATTATTGGTACGAGGTAATTAAGTGGTACGGTAAAATAGGGTTTATAGCACAGTGATAATTGGGGGATTTTTTCGCGCGTGTGTGTGAGGGTGAGAAGTATTATTTTAATTTTATTTGACTGAGGGTGGGCTATACGGGTTTGACCGGGGTAATTATTTTGGGGTTGGATCGGGTCAAACTTTTAGTTGGGTTGGGCTGGATTTAGATATAAGGTGGGCTGGGTAGTGATGGTTGTGTAGTATTAAGTGGGTTGGGGTGTGTAAAGTGTTTGAAGGTATAAAGGGTTTATAAAATTCAAGGGACCAATTGTGTAATTTCTGGATTCTGAGGGACCGTTGCTGCCATTTTTTCAAAGTTGATCTAGGGGATGAAATTGACAACTTCTGATAATTTGAGGACTTGGGTTGACTATTTGACCATATTTTCTTTCCCGGTTCCGGTTCTGAGACTTTTCCGTATCCCGTGCTCGTTTTCCCGGTTTTCTTGTGTCTTTTGTCGGTTTTTCACGATATCCGTCCCTGCATGTACAAAAACACAAAAACACAATATCTTTTGGCATTTTGGTCGGGTTTTTGGTCGTTTTGGTCTTAATTTGGCAAATAAAAGGTATGTGAATAAGCACATACCAAAATCCCCCAGACTAAGCTATTGCAATGTCCTCATGCAATGTTATAAAAACACGTTTTTGAAATCGAAAATTTCCAATCTCTTTTTACTAACTTTGAGAAGTAGAAAAATTTTCAAAAGAGATTAAGAAATCTTAAGTTCTAAAAACTCCCCGATTTTCCTTTTATTCTATTTTTGTATTTTTCTCATAATTTATGTGACGGCTTTGTTTGACAATCGTTATCTATCAATAACTTTTAGGGTCTTCGAGTAGGAAACATGACTCATAAAGAAGTGACCATACGGATAAAATTCGTCGTCCCTGATTTTTCACGAGTCCCCAAGCTAAGCTTAAAAACGAAATCATTGTTATTTACAAGTTAGATTGCCGACACTACTCATAAAAGCTAATTGTGTATTACCTCTTGTTCCCAAATTCCTATTTTCCTCCATTTATTTTATTTTTGGTGAGAAATGAATTTCTTCATACTCTCGTTTCGATAAGTTTTAGTCCGATAAAGATACCTAGTTTAGACACTAAGTAGTTTCCAAGCCTTCCCTCGAAAACCGTTGCATACAAAAATGAGGTCCACATCAAGGTCTCTGATTTAACACGATTTTGAGGATATCCCTTTTATATACGACCGAAACAACTCATCTACGAGTCCAGAGACAGAAGCTTTTATTAGGATACCCCCGGATTCGAAGTTTGGCATTATAACACTTTATCTACATATTCAAGCACATTAACATATTTAATCCTTGGCCCTTTATAACAATCACAACATCGGTTGCGAGCCGGCAAGATGTGATAGTCTATTATGACCTTGGAATTTTTCCTCTGCCTTTATTAGAAGTCTACAACATCGGCTGCGAACCGGCAAGATGTAGAAAACTTTTTATGGCTTTGGATTATTATTATACATTATCATATTCATTAATTATTTGTGTTGCCAAACCCCAAGTCCTACGGCTTTTATAACAATCCCAACATCGGTTGCGAGCCGGCAAGATGGAATAGTCTATTACACCGTAACACTGACAGTACCTTGATGTGTACCCAACTTTCATAAGCAAGAATTCTCTAAGGAAGAAATAAAAACTAATTATCGCCAAAACCAAAATACCTTTAATTATTTCTAGAGTATTTTTGGGTGAAACAAGCTTATGGGAACAAAAAGCCACAAGTAACTTTGATGAGCTCTAAAGAGAACCAACTACTCTACGTTTAGCAATCTAACTTATAAATAACTTTATCATTTCTCGTTCTTCGCAAATTTAAAATCTTAAATAATAAGATCCGCGAATGCTTAGCCTTATAATCAAGCCATGCATATATAAAGTCGATACGGGAACTTGCAAACTCTTAAAAAGAATTCGCATTTTATAGCTCCTTGTGTAAAAGACTAGCACGAGCTTATAGATTATAAATGGTTAAGGGAACAAGCTAGGGCTCAACACGCCCGGTCAAGTCAGAATTTTATTCCTACTCTCACCAGCGGAAAGTCAACAAAAATGTCAAAATTTATTATATTTTTGCAAAATTTTTTAAATTTTTCTCATTTTTTGGATTTTTTTAATTTTGGAGGAAAAAACGGGGTTGCATGAGTAAACGGCAAAAAATGCAAGGCAAAAATCAAATCGAAAGATTACCCCCCCCCCCAAGACTAAAACGAGACATTGTCCTCAATGTCTTAAAGGTAAGGGTTCTCCTACATAAATCTAGGGCCGTTTATTAATTATGCCAAAGATAAATGTAAAACGATAAAATTTAGGATATCGGATGAGCAACGAATGATGAAACTCGAGTGGAGAGAAGCAAACCACGAGCACGAGAGTCTTCATCAATCGGGCTAACCTGGACACATCACAGAAAACCACGAAACACAAGATATGGAAGAGGAAGCCCTCCTCACGTCACTTATTAGAAAATAGAAAAGAAGATAGAAGGATAAGCATGGGGTGCCTCCCACGAAGGGCTTGTTTAGTAACGAGTCGTATAGCTTAGACTCGCCCCGAATTTAATTGTCCTTGGGGGAGCAATACCCACGGCTTAAAAGAATGAGAAATGCCGGGGTCAAAGATTGTGTCTTCACTCCCGAAAGAGTGAAGGAGAGGAGAAGTCACCGTATAGGTGAAGAAGGGAAAGAAGATCATAATTAGAATGGGGATCCATTCTTCATCATTAAAGCTCTTGAAAACCTCGGGAGGGAGGGTCGGGGTGATATCATCATCAAGCAAACTCTTATGATAGAGCATATCTCCCCCCGGGTCGGGATCTTCTTCAATAACAACATAATCATACTCCGGAGGAGGTATGATATGAGTGAGTTCATCGGAGAACTCCTCATGAAGAGATTCGAGAATACGAGGAGGATCTGTGAGTTTCGGTATGGGCTCATCAAGATTAGAAAGAAGATCCTCCTCGCCCTCAACGTCCTCTAACCCTCCATCGAAAAGAGGATTAACTTTGCAAGAAGTATACTCATTATTGAATTCAAAAAGAGGGTTAGAGAAAATTCCGGAAGTAATCTCGGAAACATTAAGGGAATCTCCATAAGATTGAAAATCACTTTCATCGTCGGATATTTCCTCGGACTCACTTGGGATTGGAACGAGGTTCTCAACTTTGTCTGATTCCGTTGCCGGAATAGTGTCGAGATTCTCGTCCCCCATTTTTAGAGAGTCCTCTGGTTCCTTAGAAGGTAGGACGGGAGTGATTTCTGATGAATTTTCACAAACTCCCCACATAGAATCCTCATCATCGTCATCGTCGTCGTAAACGAAAGTTTGACGATAATTAGAACTTATTTTAGCTATTTTTCTTTCAGCTAAAAATTCTCCATAAGTTATCTGATGAGTTTCTTCTTGTGGGAGTTGTTTATTAACCAAAGCCTTATAGCTTTTTGTTAACTCTAGAAGTTCATGGTTATATTTCTTTGCTGACTCTAATAGTTCATGGAGAAGTTCTTGATTGAGTGTTTGAGATGGTGTTTGAATCATATGGTGTTGTGGAGGTTGGAAATTGTCAAAACCGGGAGTACTATAGCAAGGATTAGGTTCATAGTAATTTTGATTCCACGGTTGACATTGATAATCATTATGAGGACCTCCACAATTTGCACAAGAAAAAGTCGGTGAATTTTGAAACGATGTATTATTAGAACTTTGATAGTATGTCTCGTGCTCATATGAATCTTGTGGAGGGTGGTTGAAATCATTTTGAGGATAATTGGAAAAGTTCGAGTTATAATCATAAGCAAATGAATTTTCAGCTCCCGAAGCAAAAAACGAACAAAATCCATTGGTAATGTTTCTTCCACACCTCTCGCAAGTACACCAATGACAATAAGTCGATGTTGGATCTAACTGATTTCCACACCCATCGCAATAACGTTGATCGAACGAAGATAAATCGGGCTGTGGAGGATAGTCAGAAAATTTTGGCTCTTCATTGAAAGAATTTGGATTAGAATCATAAGCGAATGAATTTTCAGCTTTCGAAGAGTAACATATACAAAATCCACGACTCAATCCACATTCGTTGCAAAAACAACGGTCACAAAGTGAATTATCCCCCAACGGATCTCCACATATAAAGCAATTATACTGAGGGAGTGAAGATGGCTGGGGTTGTGGAGGGTGTTCGGAAAAACTTTGAGAATTATCGATGGAATTAAGCTCTTTTTCGAGGGCTACTTCACACCAATAACAAGATCCTCTTGGGTTGTGATTTCCACACCGCTCACACTTACACTTTGAACAACGAAGACTGTCGATCAACGGGCTTTTACAATCAAAACAATGATAGCCAAGTGACGACATTAGAATTAAACATAAGAGGGATAAAGAGATAGAATTAAACGGTTAAGAGGATAAGAAGATTATTTTTGGGTTTTGAAATTTAGAAACATGGAAAATCACAAAAGAAAAATGGAAAATAAGTTTGAAAAGAAAATCTTTTTGGGTTTTTATATGTAAGAAAATATTTACAAATGAAAGCGATAACTTCCCGGGGAAGGGTCTTCAAAACACGAATCGAAAAACGGAATCACGACTCACTTCAACCTTCCCCGGCAGCGGCGCCAAAAATTTGATACGTGTCAATTTATAGTCTAAGGAATTGCACAAGAAATATGCAAAACCCGAGTCGTTTGTCCCGATGAAGATCGAATGGAATTTGTGTTCCCGGGACGTGATTCGTGTAGTGAATGGGAGATAAAAGTGAATGATTTTGGTTTTTATCACTACGGAAAGTAAATCAACACTAGAAATAAAGAAATAAAGCATATGAAATAATAACGTAAAGAACAATTAAGCTAAATCGTAATTAAAACTAAAACGAGTGTTTTACTAAAAATAAACGTAAGCGCGCAAAAATTAAAAGTGAAATCGAAGCACTACTAATCCTACGGGCATGAAAATAATTTTCCTACATTCTATTTACTAAAAGAAAATTTAGGGAAAAAGAAAAATATTTTTTTTGACTTTTTAATTATTTTTTATGAATTAAAAACTGATTTAAACTATTTAAATGATTTAAAAATATTAAAACAAGTGAGAAAAATCTGGAAAATTTTGAGTAAATATAAAATTTAATTACTAATCTATGAAAAATAATTTCAGAGCTTAATTCAGCTTAAATAAGCTGAACAGTTACAATAAGCACTTGGAAATAAGCTAAAAATAAGCTAAAGTGAACAAAAATTTATCAAAAGCTCAGGGACTGAAGATCATACTACTGGAAACTTAAAACAACTGAAAGTGATCAGAAAAGCACACAAATTATTCATAAAAAGCACTATGTTCAGCTGCACATTAAAAGTAAAACAGAGGCTGTAAGGCAGTTTTGCAGCTGATTAAAAAGCTAAGTAAAAGCTTGTATGGGAAATCCAGAAGTAAAAACTAAAAGCCCATAGATCAGACTACATAATACCCAAAAATGCCCAAATTTAGGCTATTATTGCTACCCTAATTATAGCCTAGATCAGATGCAATTTGGAACTCAGAAATGCAGTAGGTTCAAAGCTAAATCAGAATCCATATGGCTTAACAACCTATTATCAGCTGATCTAGCATCTAGATAAGAGCTTATTGGGGCAATATAAAAGCTGATCTGGAAAGATAGAACTACAAACTATTCCTAAACTAAAAATGCCCAAAAGTTATTACCAAATGCTACTTCAATTAGAGCTTTAAACAGAAGCAAATTGGGCTGAGAATTTCACAGGTGCAGAATCAGCCTTAAGGGCTTATTTGCAGACCAAATAAAGCTAATGTAATAAGCTATAAATTGAAATCCCAGATCAGAAATCAAAAGATGATACTACAAGCTATCTATAAACTGAAAATGAAGCAAAGAGAACAATAGAAAAAGCAGATTCAAACCAAGAGAAAAGCTGAGTAAAGCAGATTAAGTTGCAGGTCTGCAACAATTTAGTGGGGCTACTTGCAGTCCTATTAAAAGCTTATGAATAAGCTTTAAATGAAAAACTACTATCAGAATCTTAAACCTACTACTACTAGCTATCTCTAAATCCAAAAATCATGCAAAGAAGCCAACTGAATTAGCAGATAATGAACTAGTAATAAGCTGAGAGAAACAAATTTAGGACAGAAGTTATGTAGGTCTGCACATGTGTTCTGTGGCATCAGAATGAAATTTTTGAACACAACTCTTTCAAAACTTGATGAACCAGTGCCTATTCTTGGATCTACACTTACTTATATCAGATGAATACCAATATGCCAAAAAAATGGTCCCATAAGCTCAGCTTATGCAGGGGCTTATTGAGACAGTTTTAGCCTCTTATATTTAACTTACTGATGCAAAATTCTAAGTAACCTCAAATCAATCTTAACTACTGGTGCAAACAGCTAAATTACCCTTAGATGAGCTTAATCAAACCTACAAATATTGCAAATGAGCAGTTCAACTAAGTTTGTGCCCATACTGACCCATAAGCCAATCATAATCCAAACAGCCCTTAGTGATCTGATTTTTTGTTATTTCAAATAAAATGGACCTTTTAAAGCTATAAAACAGAATTCCAAAAACCACTATACTAGTTTTAATCTAGGAAAGAAATTTTCAAAAGCAAATAAGCTGATTAAGCAGAATGGGCTGATTTTGACTTTATTCTAGACTTTAAACTATTATAAAGGAATTTAAAAACAAATGACTACTATTCAAATTCTTAACATCAAACATCAAAAGCAATATAAAATAAGCAGTAAATTCATATTAAGCACTTACATTAATTAAATAAGCTGATGAACAGGAATTTTGACCAAATTGAATTTAATTAAGACTTAAAATACTGAGTACAAAATGATAATCTGGAAATTACAATAGACTTAAGACAGAATAAGCTGAAACTCAAATTAAATCTAACCCTAATAAGCTATTACTAATTCTACTACCCTAACTGACTCTAAAAAAACTACTCTCAATACTGAATGAGGAGGGCACTATATATAGGCCTCAGAAGAACCTTCTGGGACTCCCTTCAAGCAATGTCAGCCCTTTGATCCAAGCTTGCTCCCTACGCTATGATCTCAGCCGTTGGATTGGATTTGATGACACGGCCTCTCCAATGGTATGCACACACGTGTCCCTCATATCCTGTCAGCCCTTCTAGAACATCCAATCATTGGGTTAATTATTGGTACGAGGTAATTAAATGGTACGGTAAAATAGGGTTTATAGCACAGTGATAATTGGGGGATTTTTTCGCGCGTGTGTGTGAGGGTGAGAAGTATTATTTTAATTTTATTTGACTGAGGGTGGGTTATACGGGTTTGACCGGGGTAATTATTTTGGGGTTGGATCGGGTCAAACTTTTAGTTGGGTTGGGCTGGATTTAGATATAAGGTGGGCTGGGTAGTGATGGTTGTGTAGTATTAAGTGGGTTGGGGTGTGTAAAGTGTTTTAAGGTATAAAGGGTTTATAAAATTCAAGGGACCAATTATGTAATTTCTGGATTCTGAGGGACCGTTGCTGCCATTTTTTCAAAGTTGATCTAGGGGATGAAATTGACAACTTCTGATAATTTGAGGACTTGGGTTGACTATTTGACCATATTTTCTTTCCCGGTTCCGGTTCTGAGACTTTTCCGTATCCCGTGCTCGTTTTCCTGGTTTTCTTGTGTCTTTTGTCGGGTTTTCACGATATCCGTCCCTGCATGTACAAAAACACAAAAAAACAATATCTTTTGGCATTTTGGTCGGGTTTTTGGTCGTTTTGGTCTTAATTTGGCAAATAAAAGGTATGTGAATAAGCACATACCAGTGACCAAGCCTCCTATGCCATTTCATAGATTCATCCAATGTGGACTTTGCAACTAGAAAAGTAAGTGCCTCTTTAGGAACAATCTTCTTCATATCAACACTGTACATGTTGCCCTTTCTTGGAATTTTAAGAAGTACTTGACTTTCATCATGCATCTTAAAATCAGAAGAAAGTACAAGACATTCAGTGTCAGTAAAAAGAACTTTGTTCTTTTTGTCACACATTTGTGAGACACTAAAAAGATTATACTTTAGCTCTTGTACACAGTACACATCTTCAAAATCTAATTTACCAGTTTTAAGAGTACCTTTACCAGTAATCTTGCCACCGATACCACCTCCAAAGGTAACATAGCCCCCATCTAATGATTGAAAGTTGGAAAGATAAGACATGTTGCCTGTCATGTGCCTTGAACACCCACTATCTGAATAGCCTTGATCTTCATGATCTGTTGGTGAATGTTCCTGCACACAAATAAGGAAATTAGTTTCCTTGGGGAACCCAAGCCATTACTGACTTGGATTTGCCATGTGCATCAATGTAATTAAATCTCTTGAGAACAGTTGATGCACCATTGGATTTGAGAGGTTTCCAAATCCAACATGCTGAGGCCTTAACATCATTGGCCCTCTTTTCCCTAGCAGTAGAACCCTTTGGTTTCCAAATTTGTTTTAGTGAAACTGCTTTTGTTGCAAAAGGTCTCTTAGCTATTTTTTTTTTGGGTAAAGGGGAGTAATCCTGCACCCTGGTAAGTATATTAAACCGAAAAAGTTAAGTACAAATGGAATATGGTTGAAGTACCATATTAACCTCAAGCTACAAGGCTCGATAAACACCTAAAACTAGTTCTTATGACATGCCATAAGCACTTACAACTTTAGAAACAAACGATGTATCTATAAAAAGAACTGAAGATCAGCTATCCAGCAGGAAACGTGCGAGATGAACTAGCCCCTGAATCAAATAAATTGGCCGATTCATCAAACACATTTTCAACATGTTCTTCACCATCGTCATCATCCATCACCAATGCAGCATACGGATTAGATGTAGTAACCTTTACTTCCTTAGAAGCATTACCAGTAGACTTCAATTGAGATGACGATGTAGATGCATTACCCATAGTAGAAGCTCCCTTCTTAGGTTGACTAGTATCTGCCGTAGGAACAAATTTGAACTGTTTAACCGAAGTACCAACAAATTGATTCGTATTAGAAGACTTGGATTTACCCTTCTTCTTTTTCTTACCCACCTTTTGGAACCCATCAGTATCCAACTCCACAGAAGGAGTAGCAACATGAGAAGTAGAGACAGTAGGAAGACTAACCGCCTGAGAAGGAGGACTCACCACCTTTTTAGGACATTGATCATGCGTATGACCAAATATTTTGCATAGACTACATCTGGGTGGCCTCCATTCATATTCAACACGTATAGTCTCTTTATTAAAACCCTCCCCAGTGAGAGAGGGGAAACCAATAGTCACAGCCTCCACAAGATCAGATTCAGACTTGACCTCAATAAGACATCTAGCAAAACTACTTCTACCCCACGAATCCTTACACATAGAGCTAGTGTAAGAATCAAGCATTACAAGCTTACCAATGAAAGAGGCAATCATGCAATTTAACCCATACCGGTATGCTAGTCAATTCTTCCTTACGCAAACAAGTATCCATAGACCATTTCTTGAGAATTATAGGAGACTTACGTATCATCCAAGGACCTTCTTCCAAAACAGCTTCTAAACCAACCAATGTATCAAATTTGAAGAAAAAGAATCCTTTGGAATTCATCATGATCCTTTTAAGACCATGTTTCGCCCAGTTACTCCTAGCATAGTATTCAACAACAGGAAACGCCATCCTTTTTCCAATAAAATAGCCATATAAAGTATGTTCCAATCGAGAACTAACCTTTTCAACCACTTTACGGGGAATAGAGATGTTAACACCTTCAAATACAGGTTCAGGGTTAAAAGACTCATGAGGCGATGAATGGATCGATGGTTGAGCAATAACTTCAGCTTTAATAGCATCCCACAAATCTTCTAATATACCCATTACCCTTAACCGAACTTCCCTATCCAAAGTGGACCACAACGGATACTTACCCTCTTCAAGCCTCTAAGTGAACTCGTCAATGTCTTCATGATTACCAAGTGTAACTCTAAACAAATCATGAATGTACTCAGTACCCGTGATATCCTCGTTACCCTTAGCAGCACCTGAGCGTAGCAACTCAGCGTTCGACTCTCCCAAAATAACCATCACAACAGCCTAAATAACCCTAATGAATGTACCAGCAGGACGCAAGCCAACAAGAAGAAATACGTCTGATCTTAAACAAAACGTGTAAAACCCTAGCTGAACCTAAGGTTTATAATCATCCATGAACATTAAATCAACCCATAATGATTAATCGATCCAGTAATAATGAATGAAGCGAATTAAATGCTAAATGAATCGACTAAATAATCAATTAAATAATCATAAACTTTGCCCAGATGAATAAGTGGAATGAAGCAAATTGTAGCAATAAAATAATCGCAACCTAATTAAGAAAAAACTACTAAAACCAATAAAGAATCCGTGCCAACTAGAGACAATCAAGGAATCATCATTAGCCAATCACAAAATCTTTAGAAGTTAAGGAGCGCAATCAGAATTAAAGTTATACGATTATACAAATGATACGCATGGATTCGCCAAATTCGCCCACTTGAGAGATAAACCTTTTTCTCTTAGCTGTTGTTTGTGCATGATTGAAAGTTGTTTTTGCACTTTGTACTGCTGGTTTAGGGTAAACAGAGTAAAAAGGTCTGGCAGTAGAAACTGCTTGGCTAGAAGTAGAATCTTTTGGTCTAGCAGTAGAAACTGCTTTTGGTCCAGACTTTGATGAAACT
This sequence comes from Artemisia tridentata subsp. tridentata, assembly GCA_021014915.2. Taxonomy (NCBI): domain Eukaryota; kingdom Viridiplantae; phylum Streptophyta; class Magnoliopsida; order Asterales; family Asteraceae; genus Artemisia; species Artemisia tridentata. The sequence continues at coordinate 247,261,012 of CP139501.1, forward strand.
ACTCTGGGTGTTGTTCTAGTATTATTAGAGTGACTTTTAGGAGTTTGCCTTTTGTAATTCACCCTATTGTTTGTATACTCAGATACCCTTTGGTTGTAGAAAGCTGCAAGATGGTCAAATTCTCCACATACAAAACAAGCTTTGTTATACAAGTCAAAGTTATCACCTAGTTGGTGAGACTTAAGGCCATTCCAATTCCTTTGGTTGCCTTTAGGCTTGTTTGTGGTTCTGTATTGTTCACAATATCTAACTGGTTGCCTAGCATGTTTAATATTGTTTTTAGGCCTATCAGTATTATGTTTGACTACCTTAGGAACACTTGTTCCTGCTTTCTTAACCACTTCAGGTTTAGACATAACCTGTTCATCTTCATCATCATCAGATACCCAGTCTTCAATGACTACTCTATCTGATCTTCTATCAGAGGACACCTTGTCCTTAGGAAGTGAAGTTTTACTTAAACTTTCACTTACTTTCTTAGATTCATCAACAACTAACTTGGTTTTTGGCTGTACACCATATTGTAGCTCAGGTTGTTGAAATTCAGCTAAGCCTGAATGCTCTAGGTCAATCCCTAGGGGTTTAGGGATTCCTCTATAAGGGGGTGGGACAACATTATATCCTAACCCTGACTTGGCTCTATTAATCACTTGACATTCTATCATGTTGGTTACACCTCTAGAAGCATGTTCTAGTGTTTCTATAGTCAAGTGAATGTTTCCATTTTCCTTTTTGATCCTATCATAAGCCTATCTCAAAAGTTTAATTTCAGCATCTCTAAAGAATATGTCTTGTCTAAGAAGAGCTTTGTCATCAGAAAAAGCAAATTCATTTTATTTGTAATGAATGATCTGCTTCTCTAGGGATTCTAAACCACATTTATAATCTACTAAGTCTTGTTGAGTTCTGCTTAGGACTTTCTTTTGGTCATCATAATGTTTGATTAAAGTTTGTAGTTCAGAAAGAGTTGTGCAAGTATTAGAACAAACTTTATGATTTTGTACCTCAGTAGAGAAAGCCATGAGTGCCATCTGTGAAGAATCTTCTTCTTCATCAGCCATGAAACTCCAATCAAAACCTAGCCCATCAATAGCTACCATAGCTTTTGAGTTTGGCTTAGAAACCTCCACTGTTTTGGATTTGCTTCCAAAACCTCTATTCTTGCTATCTTGCTGCCTTGGCCTTCTACATTCTCTTGAGAAGTGCCCCATCATGTGGCAGTTATAGCAATTTATCTTTGACTTGTCAAAACCAGCAGTATCATTATTGCTGATTGTGAGCTTCTTCCCCGTCCTTTGATAGAACTTCTTGGCTCTCATGCTAAGAAGAGAAATTTGCCATTTTAGGTCCATTTCCTCCAGATCATCATCATTGATCTCTTGGAGGTCTTCATAAGTGAGCATGGACCCATCATTTCGATTTGTGAGAAAAGCACAACAAGTCTTCTCATCCAAAATACCCATGGTACTGCTTGATGAACTAGCAGCACCAACACCATCAACAACCTTAACCTCTTCACTTGGATTTGAGGTACTAGGAGATGACATAAATGCCATGTTCCCAGTATTAGAACTAGTACCTTCAGTTTTCTTCAAATCTTGTTCCACAATCTTAAAGTTGCTATACAAGTCTATTAGTTCCATGGTGTCAAGGTCTGGCTTGTTCTTCCAGACAACAACATGTATAGCCCACTCTTCTGGTAAGCTTCTCAGAAATTTTGAGTTCAAATCTTCTTGAGGTATTTCAACCCCAAGAATAGCAAGTTGGCTCACAATATTCTGAAGCCTATTAAACATGTGGTCAAGAGATTCATTATTGGTAGAGGAGAAGTTTTCAAACTGATGCTTGAGTAGAGTCTTGTGGGTTTTCTTGGTGGCTTCATTTCCACCATACCTGGCAATAATAGCTTCAAATAATGACTTGGCATCTTTGAACTTGCTGAAGTTTAAAAGTTGATCATTGGGAATGGTCATCATCAGCATGCTTCTTGCCTTTAGGTCATTTTTCTTCTTTATTCTGTCTTCTGCAGATGTTGGGTGGAGCTGCAGAGTTGTCACCACTTTGCCTTCCACTGTTGATGTAGTGGTTGTAGGCTGGTAAGAGTTTCCATCTTCAATAATTTCCCAAAGTGCATAGTCTTGCACTTGGAAATACTGCTCTATTCTCAGCCTCCACATCTCAAACTCATTCTGTTTGAGCATGGGTAATTTTGCAGCAACATTGGTCTGAATAGATTCAACGTCCATTTCTTCTTCTAAATCAAAGATATCAGCCTTGCTCTGATACCAATTGAGAGGATGCTTCGATACACTATTGAGGATGTTAGTCCTTTAGTACGAGTGTATGTGATACTTTGAATGAATATGATTAAGTATGCGGAATCTACTTAATCACACTTAGAAGGTTATTTGTTATTGGAAATGGAACAGTGATGGTTGTTGAATTTGATAATGAATAATGAAAGTTAACACAAAACGATTCAATATTATTCAAGAATAATACGAGTGATCTTCACTATCACTAGGGTTACAAAACCTTGAATCTCTATTACAAAGAAAAACTTATTTTCTATCTTGTTCTATCAACTTAGTTTTCTCTGTATTCGACTAGTTACATTAATCACATTCACACTTATTTTCAACACATTCAACTCTTTGTATCTAGTCTAAGATCTCCCTTTTATACAAACAAAGGAGATCATTACAATTATGATAAGTCTTGTCGAACTACTTGCTTGAGTGTGTCAGTCATTAAGATACAACATGTATCTGTGTTTACAACTTGCTCTGTGTAAACCACATGGAGACTGATCACATTGTCTAAGATATTATTTACCGTATATACTTGACTTTAGTACAAAATATCTTCGTATACTTATCTAACCAGCAGTAGAATACTCGACACTTATCCATCTAGCAGCAGTATCTGTTGCACCAGCAGTAGAATGTTTGCGGCAGCAGAATCTTAACGCTAGCAGTAGAATGATACTTAGTGTATTTCCTTGAGCAGAACTAATCTTGTAAACCTTTAATTTCCGATACTAATCTTCAGAATATTTAATTCCCAACGGGTAGGATCCATTGCGAGCCGGATACACCATTTGGACCACGGTGGCTATATTTTATTTAGCTCTAATCAGTAAACTTGTTTTGTTACCAGATTTTTGGTTTATGAAGTTGTTTAATGGTTTGGTGTTAATTGGCGAAGAGATAAGAAGAAAGAACATTTGAACTTTGAAACATTATATGATAATTTGAATCGTTCAAGGTGAGTAACTAAATTATTGAAAGATGGTTTTTTGTGCGCCAAAGGTAAATTATATTAATCTTCAAATATAATACAATACTTGAATAACATAAAACTGAAATGGACCTGCCCTAATTCAGTAAAAAAAACAAAAAAATCTTATTCATTCGATATCTCGTACTTCTACATCCTATATCTGATATATCTAATCTCTGGAAAACAGGGCATAACAGAGCTAACTGTATAGAATTTTCCCTTCTTCATCCAGTCATAAAATTCAGCACTTGATTCACCTTTGATTGCACCTACCATCTAACTACATTTCCATTCCACATTTTCATAAAGACCATTCAACCTGCAACCACAATGATCAAGGAGGGAAAAGGTGTATGGCATCGTTAGGTACCCATAACCTCTCCAAGTCAAGGGCTATACCAGATGTGTTATATTTCTATCTCTATGAATGGCTTCACACATTTGAGAGTACACACCTTGAGGGAGGACCAACCGTTACCTCCTGTGGGGATGTAAAGAATGGACCATGAAGTTTCATCTTTCACAACTCTCAATTCCATTCTACTTACCCTCCCCCCTCCTAGATCAGTTACCCTCCATAATAGGGAACATACCTTATAAATGCTAAAATTATAAAAAACAAGTGGTATTCATACTGCAAACTTCAATTCTACTCCAGACCATCAAAGATACACATGAATTAACACTGTTTGGGACAACAAGCATTTAAGTTACAAGGCCATCTATTATACTGATCTAATGAATTCCTCAGCTTTTGTTGTTGATAAAACTGAGAAAATTGGTTACACAAACCATTTTGTTGCAGGTATCACGAGAATCACTGTAATACCTAAAAATTCAAAATGTGCAAAATGACCAAAATGCCCCTACAATTTTAAAAATTGATTAAAATGCATATAAATTACCAAATAAATTCCAAACCTTCGGGAATGAACTAGATACGAAGCCAAATAATTTTTGTGACTACAATTTAACATTTAGAAATGTACAAAAATATACAAAATATTTAATTAGACCGGTTGATATCTATTTCGTGTATTATTATTATTAATCAAATTAAATTATATAAAATGCAAGATAAATACCAAAATAATTAGAAGATCATTATAATCAGTATTTGATATATCTTGGACCGAAATTCTTGTCTAGAATCCTTATTAGAATCGGTTTACAATTTTATTTCCTATAAATACATATAAACCGAAAACCCTAAAACCTTTAAAAACCCTAACTAAAATTCGATTGCTTCGGACGATCTGGGATAAAATTCTTGGGTATTTTTCTGGTGTTCTACAACGTTTAAGGAAGCTTAGAAAATTATTTAGAGGTCGTGAGATTCGTTGGTTTGATCGCTAGCGATTTGTTTTGTCGAACTAAGCTTAACGAGAGGTATAAATTCGTACTATCCCTTTTACACGATCGATCTTGCATGTAGTATTTTTATTATGTTCTTATGATCATATAAGATCTAATTAAAATATATAACTTGAACCATGCTAGCTATATTGATCGTACTAAATTTAGAGAGCTAAAACGTACGTTAAATCCATAATAAGCTATACGATTTATCTAGGTGTTGTAATTATTTATTTTGAACTCTATACGAAGTATATGATCTGGGAAAAATGTTGATTCGAATTGTAGAAGCTTAGATCGATCGTGGTTAATTATTGTTTGAATCGGGTTTCATGAAAATCGAATAAGAAAATAAAGAAACCCTAGAACGAATTAGGGTTAGGGTTTGAGTGATGAATCTGGATAATAAATGCACATTAATGATGAGGTAATAATTGTATGATTAATGGTTGAGCTAGGGTTAGGGTTGTGAATTAAAAAGTGTATACGGTATGAAAATAAATAAGAAGGGTGTGTTTTGTGAACTTTGAAACTTAATGGTTATTTTTATAATGTTAATTAGGTCAGTACAAATGTATAAAAATTATAAGATGAGGTCCTTATGTGTAAAATTTGCAAGATTATGATTTAATTGTTATTTTATGGTTCGAATTAGAATTAAATAAACTAAAGGGACTAATTGTGTAAATATGTAAAACATGGGGTGTAATTCGTACCATACATAATATTATGGGTATATTCTATAATTTAGTAAAATAAGGTACTTAAATTGTAAATTATGAAACTATAAGGTTTATTTTGTAACTTAAATAACTAAAGGGGTGTAATTTGTAAATTGTTAAACTTAAAGGGTTAAAAGAGTAATTCTGGATAAAATAAGATTTAAAATAAGTAACTTGTGATATTTTCACTTTAGACCTTTAACTTTGATATATTTACATTTAAAACCCTAAGTTATGAAAACTTGTCATAATTAACCCTAAACTATCATGAATTGTTAAAAGATACCCTATGTCCATAATAAGCTTAATTATAACTTAACCTAAGTTATAATACTTAAATCTTCTTAATTATGGAAACTTACTAAATTTGGAAACCTGCTAAAAGTAGAAAGTTACTTAAAATGGAAAGGCAAGCTAAATAAGTAATTAAGAATCAATTGTAATTCTCTTCTACTCTTTTAGGTGTGAAGAAGGAGAAGTCTTGATCCGTTCAGTGCTTTCTATTCTTGTTTGTTTTGCATTCGTAATAAGGTACATATATTCTGCCCTTTTCAGTAAGGTGCCTTCGTTCTCTTGATTTCTTATCTTGATTCGTTTAGGATTTTCCAAAGCCATTGCTATGTTCCCTATTCTTTGATCTCTTTGACTTTGATTAGATAGATACCTTTTGCTATGAACCTTTGATAGTTGGACTTAGACTATTTGGACCTTTGCTTTGACCTAGACTTTGACCTTTTAGTTTGATACCCGAGCCAAGTTCGTTTCCTAGCCATGAAGGTAATGTGGCTGTGTCATTGATGCACCAATGGCATAACTTTAGTGTGGTTGAGTGATGTTCCACACCGTCCCCATATTGTTCGTAACGTGCACATTATACTTATTATTGGCCTATATTATTGTTCGGGGGGCGTATGGATGCATCCTAGGTTAGTGTTCGTATTAATGGATATTATATTATATTGTTCGGTGATTGATGTTGTGTGCAATACACGTCCTTCACATTTGAGAGGACTCCCCTCTCTGGTTACTATATTTGGTTTGTTCGGGCTCGTGGGGGATTTCTGATCTTTTATTTCCTTTCTTTTCATTTCTTTCTTATTATACTCTTTGCCTTTGACTTATATATCCCAATGCACTAAACTAAACATGTTCATTTCATTTGCTTTCGTTTCCGTTTGTTATATATATCTGTTCACTGGGCTTTTTAAGCTCAGCCGCATTTCTTTTCCTGCGGCAGGTATCTAAGCTAGAAGCTGGGATTTTGCTATGGGATTGAGAGTAGAGATTAGAAGAAGATTCTACCTTAGTTACTACCCTTATTTATGACATCTGTTAGACTGGATTTCATTTCGTCATTATTTCCTTTGGATTATTTATTATCATTGAACTCATGTTGGTTTTAAGCCGTGTTGGCTGAATTTCTTTAATGAATTTGTTTAAGACTTCCGCTGTGTATTATGTATGTTTGCTTTGATTTGACACCATAATGTGATGCTTCTACCCTTGTCGGGTTGGGGTGTTACAATTTATGGTATCAGAGCCCAGGCTTGCGACCTGTAGTACATAAGTCATGGCCTGTGAATCATATGGACCCTAGGATTTGACCCTTAGGACTTAAGATTTGACTGGTGAGGATTTGGGTAGACATTAGGATTCTGTTTCGTCTTTCCATTCGTGCTTAATCTCCCTATCTTTGCTAATCATTTTCGTGATCGTTCAGATGGTGAATACGCGTTTTACCCAATACACTGATGGACAGGATGTCCCTGATTTCGACGCCATGATAGCCGCTGCTTTGGCTAATGCTCTTCCTCAGTTGGTGACCCAAATCACCAATGACATCAGAAATGGTGCGGGTTCATCAGGAGGAAATGGTGCTGGTTCATCAGGCGGTGGTGGTGGCGGTGCTCCACCTGCTGGTATTCATGTTTGGATCGAAAGGTTCAATAAGCTCAAACCTCTTTCTTTCCGGTCTGCTGCCACTCCCACAGAGGCAGAGGATTGGATCACTCATGTTGAGAAGCTGTTCAGAGTCTTGGGTTGTGCTGACGAATTCAAGACACGTTTGGCCACATTTAAGTTTGAGGGTGATGCGCTGAGTTGGTGGACAGCGTATGTTCAGTCACAGGAAGAGGATTTCGCGGATACTTGCTCATGGGAGGATTTTTGTGGCATATTTTATAAGCAGTATATTTTGGTGTCTGAGCAGCAGAGGTACGAACGAGAGTATGGGATTATTAGTCAGTTGGATCAAGAGTCGTCTGGGGAGTTCATGCGGAGGTTCATGAGGTTGGCTAGTTTTGTTGGGCCAGATGTTACGGGGGATGCTCAGCGTCAGGCTAAGCACTTTAAGTGGGCATTGAAGAAGTGGGTATTGGATCGTATTGTGAACACTGAGTATGAGGATGTTGCTGCAGTTGCAAATGATGCCCGTAACATTGAGTTGTTGCATGTTGCTGAAGGAGGTTCGAATAAGAGAGACTGGGATGGAAATCGTGTGGACTTTAAGGGACAGGGTCGTCAGGACCAGAGGCAGGATCATAGGGGTCGTCAGGACCAGGGATATGAGCAGAGAGGTCGTCAGGACCGGGGATATGATCAGAGGCGCCAGGATTTCAGGAGTCAGGATCAGCGAACTTTTGGTAGGAATGGAAATGACCGGCAGGGTCAAGGTAGTAGCAACCCGCGTCAGCTCATGGATCAGTCGACTCGGGGTTCGCAGCAGAATTATCATTCGGGTTCTTCTGGTCAGAAGAAGTCTTTTGAGGCGTTACCTCCTCCTCCTCCTTGTATTACTTGTGGGAAGCCTCATCCTGGGGTTTGCTACAAGGCTACTGGTGGGTGTTTCACTTGCGGCTCTACTACTCACAAGGTGAGGGATTGTCCACAGGAGAAGCGGATTGCACCAGTGAATTCGTCTAAGTCAGCTCCCACTTCAGGTCGTGTGTTTTGCCACTACTCGTGATCAGGCGGCGAACTCTTCAGGTACCATTACCGGTTTTCTTTACATTGGTGATCGTATTGTTTTCGTATTATTTGATACCGGTGCCACGCATTCCATCATATCTAATTCGCTTGCCAATAAACTAAATATAACCCCAACTCCATTAACTAATCAAATATCCATTTAAAACCCAATGAAAACTCATGTAATCATTGATAGAGAATATGTGAATTGTCCCCTACGTTTTGATGACGGTGTTCGTCCCGCTAATTTGCTCCCGATCGATATGATCGATTTTGACGTTATTTTGGGCATGGATTGGTTGGCTGCTCATAGGGCTACCCTTGATTGCAGTGCCAGAGATGTGATCTTTGGTAATGTTCATCAACCCGACTTTGTTTATCACGGTTCTCAACCTCTTAGGTCTGTTAAGATCATCTCGGCTATGAAAGCTAGAACTTTGATTTCCCATGGTTGCCTTGGTTTTCTGGCATCCATTAAAGATACCTCTTTGGAAGTTCCGAGCATTGAGAGTCTTCCTATCGTTCATGATTTTGCCGACGTATTTCCCGAAGAACTTCCTGGTCTTCCTCCGGCTAGGGAAGTTGAGTTTAGCATTGATCTCGTTCCAGGTGCTGAACCTATCTCCAAAGCTCCGTATCGCATGGCGCCCATTGAGCTAAAAGAGTTGAAGGAACAGTTGCAAGAACTCTTGGAGAATGGATTCATTCGACCAAGTGTCTCTCCTTGGGGTGCGCCTATTTTGTTTGTGAAGAAGAAGGATGGAAGCATGCGTCTTTGTATTGACTACCGTGAGCTTAACCGTATTACGATCCGAAATCGTTACCCTCTTCCACGCATTGACGACTTATTTGATCAGCTGCAAGGGGCGAAACATTTTTCTAAGATTGATTTGAGGTCCGGTTATCACCAGCTTCGGGTGAAGGAGCAGGATATTCCCAAAACTACGTTTCGAACTCGTTACGGTCATTATGAATTTCTGGTTATGCCTTTTGGTTTGACCAACGCGCCTGCTGTTTTTATGGATCTTATGAATCGAGTATTCCACGAGTACCTCGACAAGTTCGTTATTGTCTTCATTGATGACATCCTTGTGTATTCAAAATCTAAGGAGTAAAACGAGCAGCATCTCCGAATTGTCTTGGAAATTCTTAGGCAGCAGAAGTTGTATGCAAAATTTTCTAAGTGCGAGTTTTGGTTGAGTCAAGTTGCTTTCCTTGGTCACATTGTATCTGCTGATGGTATCACCATGGATCCATCAAAGGTTGAGGTTATCACCAAGTGGCCGAGACCTACCAATGTGACGGAAGTTAGGAGTTTTCTGGGGCTTGCTGGTTACTACAGACGGTTTGTTGAGGGTTTCTCGCGTTTGGCTTTGCCATTAACGCAATTGATGAGGAAAGGAGAGAAGTTTGTTTGGACAGAAGAGCGGGAAAATAGTTTTGAAGAGCTGAAGAAGAGATTGGTGTCCGCTCCTATTTTGACTCTTCCATCAGGTTCTGGAGGTTTTCAGATATATAGTGACGCGTCAAAGAAAGGTTTGGGTTGTGTTCTTATGCAGCACGGGAAGGTTATTGCTTATGCTTCGAGGCAATTGAAACCTTATGAGGAAAATTACCCGACTCATGATTTAGAGTTAGCTGCTGTTGTTTTCGCGTTAAAGATCTGGCGGCATTATTTGTATGGCGAGTCATGTGATATCTTCACTGACCACAAGAGTCTCAAGTATATCTTCACCCAGAAGGAACTTAACATGAGACAGAGACGGTGGTTAGAACATCTGAAGGATTATGACATGAACATTCAGTATCATCCGGGTAAAGCTAATGTGGTTGCCGATGCTCTTAGTTGAAAATCTGGAATGATTGCCAGTTTGGAGGTAGACCCTCACATTCTCAAAGATTTAGAACATTTGGATGTTGAGTTGTGTATTCGTCGAGATGTTGGTTATTGGGCTAGTCTTAAGGTTGAGTCTAATCTGATCCTACGAATTAAGGAAGCTCAGAACGATGATGGTGAGCTTTGGTCTGTGGTTCAGAATGTTGAAGAAGGTAAGCAGACAGAGTTCAGTGTAGATGATTTTGGCGTGGTTTGGTTTGAGGATCGTCTTTGTGTTCCAAATGATCCCGAGCTTCGTGAGGCTATTCTTGCTGAGGCTCATAGTTCCCCATTCACTATTCATCCTGGTTCCATCAAGATGTACAGGGATCTTAAGCAGCATTTTTGGTGGAGTGGTATGAAGCATGATGTAGCTTCTTTCATGTCTAAGTGTTTAACTTGTCAGCAAGTCAAGATTGAGCATCAAAGGGCGAGTGGTTTGTTGCAGCCTTTAGAGATTCCGACATGGAAATGGGAAGAGATTTCTATGGATTTTGTATCAGGGTTACCTCTTACCAAAAGAAAGCATGATGCGATTTGGGTAGTTGTTGATCGACTAACCAAGTCTGCTCATTTCTTACCTATTCGTATGGATTACCGTGTTAGTAAGTTGGCGGAGATTTTTCGACAGGAGATTGTTAGACTTCATGGTATGCCGACAGCTATTATTTCAGACAGAGATCTGCGATTTACTTCTCGTTTCTGGAAAGGGTTGCAGAATGCTTGGGGTGCACGTCTTAAGTTTAGTACGGCTTTTCATCCGCAGACAGATGGTCAGTCAGAGAGGACCATCCAAACCTTGGAGGACATGTTGAGAGCGTGTGCTTTAGAGTGGACAGGAAGTTAGGATGAGTATTTGTGCTTGGTGGAGTTTGCTTACAACAACAGTTGGCATGCGAGCATCCGAATGGCTCCATATGAGATGTTGTATGGGCGGAAGTGTAGAGCGCCAGTTTGTTGGAATGAAGTGGGTGAACGTCTTATTGAAGGTCCGGAAATTATTGAGATCACTAACGAAAAGGTGGATGTTGCTAGAGAGAAATTGAAAGAGGCTCGTGCTCGTCAGAAGAGCTATGCAGATAAGCATCGTCGCGACTTAGAGTTTCATGTTGGAGATCGTGTATTCCTTAAAGTATCGCCGTTTCATGGGGTTAAACATTTTGGGATCAAGGGCAAGCTTAGTCCTCGATTTATAGGACCATTTGAGATTCTTGAACGTATTGGAGAGGTTTCTTACCGTTTGGCTCTACCGCCTCAGTTATCGCATGTTCATAACGTCTTCCATGTATCTCTTCTGAGGGGATACAATTATCATCCTTTGCATGTGGTATCCTATCCATTTGATCAAATTCGGCCTGATATGTCTCTTCCGGAAGAGCCGGAAGCTATTTTGGATCGTCAAGAGCGAGTCATGAGAAATAAAGTTATTCCGTTCGTAAAGATTCTTTGGAGGAATCACCCAGAGCGTGAGGCTACCTGGGAAACCGAGGAATCGATACGAGCTAGTTATCCGCATTTCGTATTTTGATCCGGTATGTCTTTGTTTGTTTTCTGTCCTATTTCATTTCCGTTTCTTTGCAAATTTCGAGGATGAAATTTTTTTTTTAGAGGGGAATAAGTTGTAATACCTAAAAATCCAAAATGTGCAAAATGACCAAAATGCCCCTACAACATTTAAGGAAGCTTAGAAAATTATTTGGAGGTCGTGAGATTCGTTGGTTTGATCGCTAGCGATTTGTTTTGTCGAACTAAGCTTAACGAGAGGTATAAATTCGTACTATCCCTTTTACACGTTCGATCTTGCATGTAGTATTTTTATTATGTTCTTATGATCATATAAGATCTAAATAAAATATATAACTTGAACCATGCTAGCTATATTGATCGTACTAAATTTAGAGAGCTAAAACGTACGTTAAATCCATACTAAGCTATACGATTTATCTAGGTGTTGTAATTATTTATTTTGAACTCTATACGAAGTATATGATCTGGGAAAAATTTTGATTCGAATTGTAGAAGCTTAGATCGATCGTGGTTAATTATTGTTTGAATCGGGTTTCATGAAAATCGAATAAGAAAATAAAGAAACCCTAGAACGAATTAGGGTTAGGGTTTGAGTGATGAATCTGGATAATAAATGCACATTAATGATGAGGTAATGATTGTATGATTAATGGTTGAGCTAGGGTTAGGGTTGTGAATTAAAAAGTGTATACGGTTTGAAAATAAATAAGAAGGGTGTGTTTTGTCAACTTTGAAACTTAAGGGTTATTTTTATAATGTTAATTAGGTCAGTACAAATGTATAAAAATTATAAGATGAGGTCCTTATGTGTAAAATTTGCAAGATTATGATTTAATTGTTATTTTATGGTTCGAATTAGAATTAAATAAACTAAAGGGACTAATTGTGTAAATATGTAAAACATGGGGTGTAATTTGTACCATACATAATATTATGGGTATATTCTATAATTTAGTAAAATAAGGTACTTAAATTGTAAATTATGAAACTATAAGGTTTATTTTGTAACTTAAATAACTAAAGGGGTGTAATTTGTAAATTGTTAAACTTAAAGGGTTAAAAGAGTAATTCTGGATAAAATAAGATTTAAAATAAGTAACTTGTGATATTTTCACTTTAGACCTTTAACTTTGATATATTTACATTTAAAACCCTAAGTTATGGAAACTTGTCATAATTAACCCTAAACTATCATGAATTGTTAAAAGATACCCTATGTCCATAATAAGCTTAATTATAACTTAACCTAAGTTATAATACTTAAATCTTCCTAATTATGGAAACTTACTAAATTTGGAAACCTGCTAAAAGTAGAAAGTTACTTAAAATGGAAAGGCAAGCTAAATAAGTAATTAAGAATCAATTGTAATTCTCTTCTACTCCTTTAGGTGTGAAGAAGGAGAAGTCTTGATCCGTTCAGTGCTTTCTATTCTTGTTTGTTTTGCATTCGTAATAAGGTACATATATTCTGCCCTTTTCAGTAAGGTGCCTTCGTTCTCTTGATTTCTTATCTTGATTCGTTTAGGATTTTCCAAAGCCATTGCTATATTCCCTATTCTTTGATCTCTTTGACTTCGATTAGATAGATACCTTTTGCTATGAACCTTTGATAGTTGGACTTAGACTATTTGGACCTTTGCTTTGACCTAGACTTTGACCTTTTCGTTTGATACCCGAGCCAAGTTCGTTTCCTAGCCATGAAGGTAATGTGGCTATGTCATTGATGCACCAATGGCATAACTTTAGTGTGGTTGAGTGATGTTCCACACCGTCCCCATATTGTTCGTAACGTGCACATTATACTTATTATTGGCCTATATTATTGTTCGGGGGGCGTATGGATGCATCCTAGGTTAGTGTTCGTATTAATGGATATTATATTATATTGTTCGGTGATTGATGTTGTGTGCAATACACGTCCTTCACATTTGAGAGGACTCCCCTCTCTGGTTACTATATTTGGTTTGTTCGGGCTCGTGGGGGATTTCTGATCTTTTATTTCCTTTCTTTTCATTTCTTTCTTATTATACTCTTTGCCTTTGACTTATATATCCCAATGCACTAAACTAAACATGTTCATTTCATTTGCTATATATATCTGTTCACTGGGCTTTTTAAGCTCAGCCGCATTTCTTTTCCTGCGGCAGGTATCTAAGCTAGAAGCTGGGATTTTGCTATGGGATTGAGAGTAGAGATTAGAAGAAGATTCTACCTTAGTTACTACCCTTATTTATGACATCTGTTAGACTGGATTTCATTTCGTCATTATTTCCTTTGGATTATTTATTATCATTGAACTCATGTTGGTTTTAAGCCGTGTTGGCTGAATTTCTTTAATGAATTTGTTTAAGACTTCCGCTGTGTATTATGTATGTTTGCTTTGATTTGACACCATAATGTGATGCTTCTACCCTTGTCGGGTTGGGGTGTTACGAGAATCACCCCTGATATATTCCATAGAGACTGTAATTCCAAACAGTATCCAGGAACCAAATATAAGATTTATTTGGCTATTTGACAACATACTTAAAACTGCAGGCAAGATACTACTTTATGGTAGCAAGAGGAATCAATTACTTTAGGAGAACCAATGAAACAATACTGTTACTCCCAATCTGTCATAAGATTCCAAAAATGACTAATCCTAGCCACCAAGGTACTAGCCAACTGCCCATACATCCTTGTCCCAAACACCCAGTTTAGTATACTGTCATTTAGCAGTTTTGACAATACACATGTCAACTCCCCATTCCTGTCTAAAATTTTGAACCTGACTGGATTTCTTCACTCTTAAACTGAGGAGTTGTAATTTGACACTTTCAATGATATTATTCAACATAGTCTTCCAATCAATTTCTTCTCCTCTGAATAGCCTTGAGTTTCTTTCTCTCCATATGTGGTAAACAATTGTGGCAAGCACAATCCTTCTCAGTACCCTCCCAATGGTATTATTGTTTAGTTTATTCTCAAACTGCACAATCACACTTTCCCAACTGTCACTGAGATCAGTTTGACCCAGTTTATCTTTAAGTCTTGTACATATTGCTTGAGAATACTGACATTCAAAAAACAAGTGACTATGTGAGTCATTCACAATATTGCACAGTGGGAATTTCATACCTGTATTACTATTCAATCTTATTATTCTGTCATGTGTTTGTAACCTTCCTCTCATGGTCATCCAAAGGATAAATGCAAATCTTGGGTTGCATTGAGAAAACCATACTACCTTACACCACCTCACTTCTTGAAATTGTTGTCTCATATGTTCCTATTAGAGGATTGTATTATGTATTTGCATGTGTATATTATTGTTATGTACGTAGATAGTTTTGTTAGGCCCATAGCTGTTTGTAAGGCTCAGCCCATGTTGTTCTCATCACGCATAGTATGCGGTTTATATAGTGTATATATTTGAATTGATAATGCAATCTTATTCAAGGAGGAAATCATACTCCTCTATAGTATCACAGCCAGGAATTATTCTCCCATAACAAACTCTCCCCTAAATCACGTACCTTCCATATTTCCCTCATCCCTCCCTGCCTCTCCCCCTACTATCCCAAAACCCTAATCTCTCCCAATGGTAGTCGATGTTAACACCCCTCCAAACCCACCACCAAACAACGAAAAACCTTTTGGTGTAACCAACATCAAAACTCATGTGCCTCTTGTCCTTGATCTCGACCAACTCAACTACGATGCATGAAGTGAGTTGTTTGTATCTCACAGTGACAACTTTGGTCTCCTCGACCATCTTGAGGGCACGACAACTAGCACCAATGCCACCAATCCCGACTGGAAAAAGATTGATTCTTTAGTCAAAGTCTGGATATATGGTACCCTGTCCACTTCTCTTCTTCAAACGGTTCTGAAAAAGAACGCAACAGCAGCAAGTGTGTGGAAAAGTCTCAAAGACCTTTTCCATGACAACAAAGAAGCTAGGGCATTGGAACTCGAGAATGAGTTGCGTTCTATGGATCTAGGAAGCATGTCCATCTCTGAATACTTCGTGCGGATCAAAGTAATTGCTGATCTTTTGGCTAATATTGACTCACCAATCGAAGACAAGACCTCGGTCATGTACGCGATCAACGGGTTAGATGACAAGTTCGAGCATGTTACGAGCATCATTCGTCATAGCACCAAACGAACCACCCTCCTCGAGGTTCGGTCGATGCTTTTGGTTGAAGAATCACGCATGAACCGTAAGAACAAAAATTCTGTCTCTTGTGAAAATAATTCATCCCCTACTGTTCTAATGGCGGGTACAAATTCCAACCGTGGACGCAGTGGTAATGGTGGGTCTAATGGTCGTGGTTCTGGTGAGTTATGCAAGAACTTTCAGAAAGGGCGTTGTACTTACGGTGATCGTTGTCGCTTTGTCCATACCAAAGCTAACAAACCAACTGGTAACATGAATAATAATACTAATGGCATGCAACGTCAGTGGGGTGGGATGCCTAATGCTTATTCACCCAACCAGTGGGGTTGGGTTCCTCAACAGACACAATACAGAAGTCCCAGACCACAGTGGACTGGACCACCCTCTTTACAAGCCGCTGCACCTCAGGCCTTTGGCCCAACAGGTCTGACAGGTGCCGGGATACTAGGCCCAGCCCCTCAGCAGTTCAGCCCTACTTATGGCCCACTTGGACCGCGACCGGGGCCAGCCTCTAGATATTCGGAATATGGACCGTATGGTGATCAAGCAAAAACTCTCCCGCAAGCCTTTAATGCCACCACCCTTCGTTATGTGGACAACAATGAAGACAACGGGTGGTATATGGATACCAGAGCGACTTCACATCTCTCCGCGGATGCATGTAAAATCACAACTGTTTTTAATTCAAGCATTATTCCATCTATTGTTGTTGGTAACGGGGCCACAATCCCCGTCACCAACACCGGTCATAGCATTTTACCATCTTTACACCGCCCTTTATACTTACAAAACGTCCTAATTACTCCTCATATTATTAAAAATCTTATTTCCGTACGCCAATTCACCCGTGATAACAAATGTAGTATTGAATTTGATGAATTCGGTTTTTCTGTGAAGGACTATTGGACACGTCATCTACTCCTCCGATGTAATAGCAACGGAAATCTCTATCCATTCCGCTCATCCAACACCACCACCCCTACAACTCTTGTGTCGTCTACTCAGTCTACGTGGCACCGAAGACACGGGCACCCCGGGGATGAAGTGCTACGTTTTTAGCTTTAAATAATTTTATTGTGTGTAATAAAACAAAGTCGTCGACTTTGTGCCATGCTTGTCAACTTGGCAAGTATACTAGACATCCCTTTTATGTTTGTAATTCCGTTGTTGAAAACATTTTTGATATCGTTCATTCGGACTTGTGGACTTCTCCACTCCCGAGTATACGTGGTTTTAAATATTACGTTATCTTTTTAGACCATTTCTCTCATTTTCTATGGGTTTATCCTCTTAAAAAGAAGTCGGATGCTTTTGCAAAGTTTTTACAATTTCATGCTTATGTGAAAACTCAATTTAATATGGATATAAAAGCATTCCAATGTGACCATGGGGGCGAGTTCGATAACACCCAACAACACACTTTATTTAATAACAATGGTATCCAATTTCGTTTTTCTTGCCCAAAAACATCACAGCAAAACGGCAAATCCGAAAGAATGATACGAACTATCAATAACCTTATACACACACTTCTATTTCAAGCAAACCTACCACCTCAATATTGGGTTGAAGCTCTCTTTATGGCAACTCATCTTTTAAACATTTTGCCATCATCCGCAATTAAAAATAACATACCTTTCACCAAATTATTTAACAAACGACCAACCTACAACCACTTACGCATTTGTGGTTGCCTTTGCTACCCCTACATACACATAAAACACAAACTTCAACCTCGATCTACACCTTGTGTGTTTCTTGGTTATCCCACTAATCACCGAGGATACCGATGCCTCAACCTTTCAACCAACAAAATCATAATATCTCGCCACGTCAATTTTGAAGAATCCAAGTTCCCATTTGGTAGCATGACACCAAATGCTTCCCGTTCATACCATTTTCTGGAAAATGACACTACTCCCTCACCATTAAGATTAAAGCTTTTAACCTCAACTAATAACTCCACTACAAATTCACCTAGCACTACTGTACAAACTACCCCACCTCCTGCTTCCAACATACAACTCACAACACCATCACCTACCTCACGACCCACTTCTCCACCAGGCCCAAACCTTCAGCCTACAATAACACCAATCCAACAGCCCTTGTTAACCCACCATACCACTCCACCATCTCCCTTGACCCAACAACAGGCCCATGAAGCACCGGCCCATCAGCAAACTCCCAACGAACCTACACCAGAAAATAACCCAGCCCAACAACAGGTCACACAACCTTAACCCGACACCTCGTCATCCCATGGTTACTCGCTCTCAAAACGGTATCACCAAACCCATTAACCGACTCACTCTTCACGTCTCTACTCCCTCTTCTATTCCAAAGTCTCACATTCAAGCTCTCCAAAACCCCAACTGGCAAAAAGCTATGCAAGATGAATTTAATGCTTTAATTAAAAACGGCATGTGGGTTCTTGTTCCACGTCCACCTAATGTTAACATTGTTCGTTCTATGTGGCTTTTTAAACATAAATTCAATGTAGATGGGTCCTTAAACATGTACAAAGCTCGTCTTGTTGCAAATGGTCGAAGTCAACAACAAGGAATTGATTGTGATGAGACATTCAGCCCTGTGGTTAAACCTGCCACTATACGGACTGTTCTTAGCCTTGCAGTCTCACATGATTGGCCCATACATCAGCTAGACGTGAAGAACGCCTTTCTTCACAGAAATCTGACAGAGATTGTTTACATGCACCAACCTCCTGGCTTCACTGATCCAGTCCATCCCAATTATGTGTGTCATCTACAGAGATCACTTTATGGCCTTAAGCAGACTCCTTGAGCTTGGTTTCAGTGCTTCACCAGTTATGCTACACGTGTCGGTTTCCAACATAGCAAAACTGACTCGTCTCTATTCATATTTCATCGTGGAACAGAGATCGCTTATTTACTGCTATACGTTGACAATATTATTCTTACAGCTTCTTCCTCAGGTTCCCTATAGTGCATCATTGCTTCCCTTTATGGAGAGTTTGCCATGACTGATCTTGGCCCGCTCAACTATTTTCTAGGCATATCTGCCACTCGCACATCATCTGGCATTTTTCTCTCTCAAGAGAAATACGCCACTGAACTACTTGAGCGGGCCCACATGCTTAACTGTAACGCATGTAAGACCCCGGTTGACATAAAGAAGAAGCTTGAACCTAATGGCATGCTAGTTACAGATCCCACTTTATATCACAGCCTAGCCGGTGCCCTTCAGTATCTAACATTTACGCGCCCGGATCTATCATATGAATCCAAGTGAGAAACTCTTAGCAATATGTTAATGTTAACGCGGAATATTAACAAGAACAATGAAGAACACCGGATTATCACTAACTTTGTATATATTACTAATACTCACAATTCGTACTTACATATATCTCCTTAGGGTTCCTTTTATACTTGAAGGAAACCCTAATTACAAAACCGTGTGAAAAGATATCACATATCTTCTATAAAGATACCTAACTCGTACATATCTTTTCCTAACTTAATACTAACAAACTTTCCTATTTTCACTGACCCGACTTAACATAACTACCAGACTTAACTATTACAAAACCAGACTTAACTAACACCAGACTTAATATTATAACTACCAGACTTAACTTAAGTCTGTCTTCATTAAGTCTTCTTCGATCCTTGTAATTCCCAACAATCCTCCCCTAACTTGATCTTCATGTTCCATGAACTTCAAGTTCCTTCTGAATAAGCTTATGAGGATTGGAATTATCTTGATCTTCAAAACACTTGAAATCTGCAAATTTAAATATTTGTGCAGCAACTTGATCTTCTTAGCATCTGATATGCATTACACTTGATCTTTCCAGCAACCATGACATTTTGTACATCAATTCATATTAAGTTTCATATCTATTATCATCACTTCCAGGTGTATTAACTCCTGTGAGAGGTGAATCATTGAAAATTAATGGATTTGATGTCTTTTTACCAATAGCCATCACTACTGGAGTAGCCAAATGTTTTGGTGTGTAAGACCATGGTACATTGATAACCATATGATTTTTAGTAAAATATCAACTATCAACAGATTTGTTATGTCTTTACCAAAAGCTGTACCCTTATGGACTAGCCAATTCTTTTGATGGAAAGCACCTCATCATGGTGAATTGATTACCATTTATGGTTTTCCACAGCCTTTACCACAAGCCATAACCTTGTGGGCTAGTCAACTCTTCACAAACACAGATATGGTGAGTTGAATACCATACAATTTTTGGCAAATTGTCAGCCATAAACGGATTTGAGCTATCTTTACCTGTAGCCGTTTGCTCAGGATTAGCCAGTCCTTGTGTTGGTCAGACAAGGTGGACTGATAACCTTTTGTTGTGTTAGTGCTATGCACCTCCACCAAGTGAGAAGTGCCAATAGTCTCACTTGACAACTTAAAGAAAATTATTTCAAACACTCAATCCAACAATGTCTCCTTTAAAGATTGTACCTTGATCAAATCCAAGAGCTGCTATAAACTTCATCTTTTTTTTCAGCAGATAATTTCTTCTTCAACATTTCTTTGCAGATAGAAGGTGAAAGTGGATATTCCACTTCTGCAAGTATAAATACTTCAGCTCCTTGTAGAGACAGACAATGTACTCTGCAGTTGTGAAAATATCTCCAAGAAATGATCCTTTTCTGCTCAGGAAGCTGCCATATCACATCTGACTCAGTAGGAGGTTCAAACATAATTTTTAGATCACCCCAGAAAACTCTTTCAAACTCATCTTCAGGTGGAGTATCTCCATATTTAATATTCACCAGCTTGTACAACTCATGGAGGTCCTCCCTACTTACATCACGAAGTATTCCTGGGAAGTTAACATACACAATATTGGAATAATCCTCCCTTATTATCTTATATGCAGCTTTACTCCCATTCTTTATTATCTGATAAGCAACTACTTTGGCAGGTTGTTTTGTATTTTCAATTGTGCCCATAGTTGCTCCTTCAGATGAAAGTTCCTCTTCTGGTTCATCATCTTCACCAATCTTCTTAGATCTTCTCTTCCTTCTTTCAAATACAACAATAGGCTCAATTGTAGGTTCAGTTGAAGCCTTCTCAACTTCTGACTCCTTTTCAATTTGCTGCTCAGCTTCTTGCACAGGTTCAGATACTATATCATGACTACTCAATCTGATTCTTGGTTGTTCACCCTGTTCCTTTGGAATATGCCTTTCCTTAAAACACCATCTTTGTGCATCTTCATAATCCAAAGGTCTGTATCCATGATCTCTTTCAAAAGCTCTTATATACCTTTCTTGAATATCTTCAAATGACATTCCCTTCATATTTTCGACTGAAAGATGCGTCATGTTCTTCAGGTATATTCTCATACAGTGTCTGATGTCATTCTTTCCAAGCTTCTTGGGAGCTTGCTTCTTTGATCTCACTTTTGCTATGAAGTCCCCTAAGATGTCATTATCCCCTTTAGAATTTATGAACTCTGCTAGCTCCCTAGCTCTTTCTTCAGTAGACAATCCTGGAATAGTTTTGAGTTCTTCATACTTTGCTTTTACTTCAGCATCATTTTCAATTAAGCTCATCACATCATCTGTATCTTGAAGTGCCACTTCTCTAGCCAACAGAGCATCTTGTCTTATCTGTGCTTCTTCTTTTTCCTTTTCTTCCAGATCTTTAGCCTTAATTCTTTCTATTTCAGCCAAGCTTGCTTGTTCCTCAAGTATTTGACTTTTCTTTTTCTTAGTTTGAGGAGCTTCAACAAGAATCTCCTTCCCTTTTCTTTTAGTACCAGCAATCCCTTGACTAGACTCAACATCATTATAACCAGACTTATCCCAACCAGAACTAACATGACCAGAACTAATTTCATTACCAGAACCAGACTTTTCAACTCCTTCCTCAGCAGAATCCTTGTCAGTTAGAATCAGTTTTCTCCCCTTTTTTCTTCTCTTTGATCTTGCCTAAGGATTGAGCCAATGTCTCTGCCACTTCCATTGCTTCTGGACTAAAAGTTGTGACTTTCTCTTGAACTGGTGTGCGAAATATGTGCTCTGCTTCTAAATTCCTCCCCTGTTTGGAAGAATTTTCAGCTTCTCCTTCCTGGTCATCAAATTGAACACCCTGATCCTTCATAACCTTTTCCATTTTCTTCACTTTCTTCACCAAAGTGATAACAGCTGTACTGAGTGCCTTATTTGACTTCTCCAAAGAAGTTACCTTCTTGAGCAAAGTTGGAACCAATGTTTGAATTTCTTCCACAGACATTGAAGCACATTCCTCCTCCTGTGCAGGACTTGGAACATGTGATGAAGATGACTGTGGAATAGGAGTAGATTTGTTCTCAGCAGATGAAGGACTAGGTTGTAGTGAAGGTGGTGGTGTAGGAATGGGTATGGGAGTTGAGGATCTTGGTTGTTCCTGACATTGCTCCTCATCAGATGACTCTTGTATATCCTCAGATGTATCTGCATTGTTAGTACCAACAAGCATAGAAGGAAGTAAAGGCCTATTGGCCCCTTTGAAATTTCTCTTCATGTTAGCAAATAATTTGGTTGTGAAAGCCACACATTCATATGTTTGCACTTTATTTGCTGTTTCAAAGTTGAGAATCATTTGCAAAAATCTTGGATACATAAAAAACTTAGGCTTTTTAACATTTGACTCCATGCCTTCAAAAATAAGTTTTGAGAAATTAAAAGTCCTTCCAGTGGATAGACAGACCAATGCAGCAGCAATTTTGCTACCAAACTGATCCCATCCACCACTTTTGGAACTTAGGCATTGGAGTAGATGATGGACTAAAAATCTCCACTGTGGTGTAAAATAATTTTTCCAAAAAGTAAAAGAACCATTAGTGGGATAACCTATATTTTGCAATCCTTCTAAAACATCCTCACGTGACATATCAAATTCTCCTGAAGCATCATCTATTTGAAGACTACTCCTTATGGATGCTTCAGTAACAGTAAACTCAATGGTATCAATAGTAGCTCTTAAGCATGGTGTCCCATCATCAAGAGTATCAGAGGTAACCGACCCCCAAAACTGCCTGACAAGGGACGCATAAATGGTAGGATTATGAAGTAAAGCATACCGAATGTACGAGCCACGCATAAAGTCCACAATTTCTTCAAAGCCATCACTTTGAGGTGGTTTCTTCAAATATCCAACTTGATTGTGTTTGTCAACAAACTTTAGGGCAGCCATGGATGAGAGAATGAGATAATTCGGGTTGAAATAAGTTAGATATTTGACTAAGTTGTAGTTGAGAAGCAGAATAGTTACCGAAAATATTGTAATTTAAAATTTGGAAGTAAATAAAGATAAAAATGAGAAAAATTTGATCAATTTTACCCTTATATACTTCTTAGACTCGAAAAATCTTTAATGGTAATATTTCATATACACACGCGTTAGTCTGACGAACCAGACCTAACGGTAATATTTTATTACTCTGTTTACACTACAAGACTTAAAATTGGTCAACCCGACTTAATCACTCACCTACCAGACTTTACCAAAGATGTTAACTTACACACTGTATTAAGTAACAAAAGGCTTCGATCCATCCCCAATCCATGATTCTCTGCAAATGTTAGTCTCAACCGCAAGAAAAAGAGACAAAGCAAGCAAAGTTGCAATCAACCAGATTTAACACTTAAAGCTACCCGACTTTTAAAGAAAAGTCCTAGTAATTTTACATTTAACCTCCCCTTAAATGTACATTACCTCCCCTTAAGTGTAGACACCAATTTTTTTTTTTTTTTTTTTTTTTTTTTTTTACAAACAAAAATACCATAACTTAAAACGATACTTAACTTAAAAACAAATTAAACTTTGGTCAACTTTCCAAAAGAACCACAATTAACTCAAAGCCTGCAAGGAGTTAATTGATATACCAACCGAGCATTTAAGAGCCTTAAACCTTGAGATTTTCTATAAAAGGCCTCTTTTAGTCAACACCAAACCATCTTATCATCAAAAAGAAAATTTGTTCCACCAAAACTTAACATAATGGATTCTTCCCCAACAAACATCATGGAAATTTCATCCGACTCATCTTCTGAATCATCAGATGGTGGATGGGAGGGCTATTTTCCACCTGGTTACACCTCACGTCTAAGGAACAAGTTATCAAAGAAGACAATGCTCAAACGTTGGCTAGCTGCTTATGATCTTACTTCAAAAGAACCAGAGGATGAAACAGCAAAGACTTCAAAAGATGTGTCTTCAAAGAAAAGCATTGTTTTGCCTCATCCAAATCCAAACAAGCAGGTTCTAGGACTCTTGAGCCCAAAAGTGAGAGATCAACTTGGGGAGAAAGGGACCAAGAAAACCATGCCTGATTTGAAGGACAAGGGAAAGAGGAAGTTGTAGGTGGTGAAGTTTGGCTTGTTTATGTTTAAGCTTTTATCTTATTTTGTTTGTAGGTTGCATCCTCATCCTTGAATGTAACTGATGGTTATGAATAAAAATTCCATGGTCCTTTTGTATTATTTTGCCATATATGAATGTTTAGCAACAATGAGGAGTTGACAACTGCAAAAAAAAGTTAAGCACAAAACACAAAGAAACAATCGTACTAGAAAAGTTGAAAACCATTTAAACTAAGAAGAACAAACACACACAAAAAATTTAAAACTTCAAGACTTAAAAACAATTTCAATGACAAAAAGTATACAAACTTTACAAAACATAAGAAGAGAAGTCAATTTCTCTTAACAACCCAGGCCTGACTAGGCTTGGGTCTGCCTTGTGGATCAACATATTTGAAAGTCTTATATGAAACCGATCCACTGTTGCTTTGGGATTTATAAGTATACTCATTCTTGAATGGATCCCAAGACCAACATGCTGAGGGCTTAACAGCAGAACCCCTATTACCCTTTACAATATTTGAAGTTGAAGGTCTTGCTGTATTCTTAGCAATTGGTCTCCTCACAGGTGAATGAGGTTTATAAAATTGATTTCTTTGATTCACCTCTGGTTTTTGGAAAGGCTCTCTAGGTCTCTCTTGATTAACATAACCAGAATTTACATTAGGCCTTACAGAATTAAAGTTTTGCCTACCCAAATTAAAATTCCTTAAACCATACTTAATATTTGGTCTACCAGAATTAACATTAAAGTTTGGTCTACCAGTATGAACTTGTTGTCTACCAGAATTAATGTTTGGTCCGGTAGAGTTAACATGTTGGGCTGGTCTGGGGGCAAATTGGTTGGCATGATTTATTCTGTTAGCATTATTCCAAACTGGTTTATTATTAACATGACCCATATTTACATTCCTTTTAAGCTCAGCCTCTCTTTTCATTCTTTTCTCATGAAAGTCACAATCTCTTATCAAGTGACTTATACTTCCACAAACAAAACATCTCTTAGGAGTGTAAGTGTAGCTACTCCTAACTTCTCTGTGAACACTATTATTTTTAGGTGACTCATTCATATTAACAGATTCCCTAGGAGTTTTTATGTGGTTAACACAACTAGGTTTAACTGTTTGTGATTCAGACTTAGTCACTACTGGTTCACTTTCCTTAACAATCTCAGGTTCAGCACTCTCTTTTACTTCACTTTTTGACTCAGACTTAGAGTGGTCAGAGACATCACCAATGGATCCTTCATTGTCATTAGATTGACAAGTAGAATACTCACTAGTTTTGTCCTCTGAGGAGTTTGACTCAGGTGTTTGAGGACCTCTTTTTCCATATACAAATAGAGAGTCATCTAACTCCTCTTTTTCAAGAGGAGTATAGTCTCCACTTAATGGATGTGGAACTCCCTTGAAATCATCAGCCTTAACAAATCTATTATACAAAGGCTTATCAGCATAGTCCTCCTCTCTATTCTTAAATATAGCCTTTTTCTCATCCTCCTCATACCCTAAGCCATGTTTCTTACTTGACTTTATTTGTGCATCCCAGCATTTAAACAGATTATCATTTGACTTATTCCACTGGTCTACACGTTTTTGCAAATCATCCTTTTCTTTTTGTATTCTTAGGCCAATTCTTCTGTATTTTTTAAGTTTTTCATCTTGCTCATATATTTTATTAGCCTGAAAGAATAGTTTTTCATTTAAATCAGCATGTTGTTTCTGAAGGGTGCCTTTTTGTGCTTCTAATGTTTTTAGAGCACTTTTATAAGCTAAAATTTGTGCTTCTTGGTCACCTATCAGTGTCAACTGCTCATCACACAAAGCCTTAATATGATTATAGGAATCAGTACATAACTTAGAACATAATGGTACCTCATTACTAGAACCAATGGCCATGAGTGCATGATTGGACTCTTCATTCTCCTTTGTGTGCTCATTCCAGTTAATAGCTCCAGCCTCCAATGTCACCATACTCATCTGGTTTCTTTCCAGCTTGTCCTCCTCTGCATCACTCTTCCTATACCCATCATTAGACTTCTTCTCCGGGCAGTCTCTAGAAAAATGTCCATGCTTATGACAATTGTAGCATTCAACTGTTCTCTTAGTGTAACCAACTGGAGACTTGTTGTTGAACTTAATGGACCTCCCATACTGCTTTTGAAACCTTTTTACCCTCAGAGCAATCATGGCAATGTGCCATTTGATGTCCATCTCTTCTACCTCAGCATCATTTATCTGCTCCAAATCTTCACTGATAAAGCTCTCATCTTCTTGTTGATTGGCGAAGAATGAGTGAATCACCTCATCTGCAAAGCCTGAAGGAGCAGTCCTTTCCCTTGTAGAAGCTTCATAAACACCAGACTTAACACTGCCAGGCTTAACCTTGTAAGTACTGCCTTTGCTTTGAGACACAAAAGCAACATTTGAAGAACTAGTAGTTGCCTGAGTGGTTTCATTGATGTCCCTTTCAAAAATCCTAAGATTGTTGTACAGGTCATCTGGGGTCATTGAGTCAACTTCATCCTTCATTCTCATAGTCATAGACACATTTACCCATTCTAGTGGTAGAGACCTAAGAAACTTGTGATTTGCATCCTCATTAGATACAGCAGCACCATGTACTTCTAGTTGTGACAGAAGATGTTGAAATCTGTCATAACCCTTTTCTAATCCTTCAGCCTTTGACACACTGAAAGTTTCAAATTGCTGTTTAAGAACAGCCTTCTGCATCTTTTTAGAGTTTGCATTCCCACCAAAATGTTTCTTAATTAAATCCCAAATCTCCTTGGCATCTATCATCCCATGAAACCTTTGTAGATGCTCCTTTGGAATAGCCATAAGCAGCAAGGTTCTAGCCTTCTTTTCTTTTTCCACAGCCCGTACCTCCTCAGCAGTCAATGGTGGTAATATTCTTATTTGCCCATCATTACCAACTGAAACCCTTTTCTTAGAATTACCCTTCTGAATAACCTTCCACACATCACTGTCAATGTACTCCAAGTAATGTTCCATCTCCATGGCCCATATGTCGTACTCTTCTCTCTTCAGTATTGGAAGCTTAATGTTGGATATGGTGGTGGTTGCAGGGATGATTGGTTGTGTTTTAGAGGTGCTGGTTTCAGGGTTTTCTTCCTCATGGTTTGAGTTCTCATCCTCACTGTTATGGATTGAAAAGGTTTCAGTGTTGATAGGTTTTTCAATATCAGACATTGTGTAGGGTGAATTGATTGAGAGTTTGTTTGTGGTGTTGTATTCTTCAAACACAGAGTCTCTCTAAAGCCTCTGATACCACTTGTTGGTCCACTATTTATATGGATCTCTAAGTAGCCTTTGATTACTTAGTGGATGACTTGAATAAATCCAAATCAATCTAAGTGAGAAACTCTTAGCAATATGTTAATGTTAACGCGGAATATTAACAAGAACAATGAAGAACACCGGATTATCACTAACTTTGTATATATTACGAATACTCACAATTCGTACTTACATATATCTCCTTAGGGTTCCTTTTATACTTGAAGGAAACCCTAATTACAAAACCGTGTGAAAAGATATCACATATCTTCTATAAAGATACCTAACTCGTACATATCTTTTCCTAACTTAATACTAACAAACTTTCCTATTTTCACTGACCCGACTTAACATAACTACCAGAATTAACTATTACAAAACCAGACTTAACTAACACCAGACTTAATATTATAACTACCAGACTTAACTTAAGTCTGTCTTCATTAAGTCTTCTTCGATCCTTGTAATTCCCAACAGTCTATATATGCATGACCCTTGCGAACCTCACTTCAACGCTTTCAAGTGTGTTCTCAGATATGTTTGCGGTACTACATATTTGGGTCTCCAGCTTTACAGGTCCTCTACTTCTCAGTTGATTGCATACTCTGATGCTGATTGGGTTGGATGCCCCGCCACTCGCCGCTCCACTTCTGGCTATTGTGTATTCCTCGAAGATAACCTTCTGTCGTGGTCGGCTAAACGTCAGAACACCTTGTCTCGCTCGAGTGCTGAAGTCGAGTATCGGGGGGTTGCGAATGCTGTTGCCGAGACTGCATGGGTTCACAATCTTTTTCGTAAGTTACACACTCCTCTCCACACAGCCACTTTAGTCTACTGTGATAATGTTAGTGTTGTCTGCATGTCTGCTAACCCCGTGCAACACCAATGCACGAAGCACATTGAGATTGATATATATTTTGTTCGTGATAAAGTGACTGCCGGACACGTTCGTGTCCTACATGTCCCGTCTCGTTTCCAGTTTGCAGAGATCTTTACTAAGGGACTACCGGACCCTTTGTTTGCTGATTTTTGCTCCAGTTTGAGTGTTCGAAGACCTCCCGCTCAAACTGCGGGGGTGTATTAGTGGATTATATTATGTATTTTCATGTGTATATTATTGTTATGTACGTAAATAGTTTTGTTAGGCCCATAGATGTTTGTAGGGCTCAACCCAAGTTGTGCTCATCACGCATAGTACTCAGTTTGTATTGTGTATATATTTGAATTTATAATGCCATCTCATTCAAGGAGGAAATCATATACCTTTAGTTCCCATACAACTTTGGTAGAAAATTCCATCATATTTCCATCTGTGCTTTTCCACATTGTAATATCTTCTTTGTTTGCCAACTTCTTTAGGCTATGCCCAACTACCATTGACCACAATATCTTTAAATGTCATGGATTCATTCAGCCTAGCTTCATATCTACATCTGTTGAACAAAATTTCACTTAACCTTCCAACATTACTCCATAAATCATGCCATACATTGGTTGATTCCCTATTTCCATGTTTTTTGCAAATATTATTTTTGACTTTATCTCTCAAATCTAATAAATTCTTCCACATCCAGCTGTCATGTTGCTCTTTCTTCCCTTTAGTTTTACTACACTTACCCATTTCACCCATAAAGAGTTCTTGTTAGCAGCTATATTTCAAAGATTTTTTAACAATAAAGCCTCATTCCATGTATCAAGCATTCTCAACACCAAACCACCTTGTATCTTAGGACTGCAAGCAACTTTCCAAGCCACTTTAGCTTTCCCCCTACTGATTTCACCTTTACACCAGAGAAACCCTTTCAACACTTTATCAATATCCTTAATCACTAGTTTGTAAAGTGACCCCATTTTTATCTTTGGGTGAATTTCTTTTGAGTTTTTAGGCCCTGGCCCATTAACTATGTAAACCATCCATGATCCATACACTACAACATTCGACCCTTTCGGAGGGGACTTTTTTAGCTTTTCGGTGGGGACATGTCCCCGCCAATAGCTTTCGGTGGGGACATGTCCCCATCAAAAGTTCCCCGCCACAAGCCTGCCACTGATACTTTTGGTGGGGACATGTGGGTCCCACGCCTTTGAGCTAGTCAAACTTGGTCCAACATAGCATCAATTTTTGGCGGGGACATGTCCCCACCAAAAAGTCCGTTAGTTAACCAGAAAGTTACTTAATTAAGGGATTATGGTAATTAGTTAACTCTTTTGGCGGGGACGTGTCCCCGCTAAAAGAACCATCCACTGTTGCAGTAAATCCTTTTGGCGGGGACATGTCCCCGCCAAAACGAGTACTACACTGTTGCAGTAAATCCTTTTGGCGGGGACATGTCCTCGCCAAAAAGCTTAACCAAAAAAAACTGGTTCAACCTTTTGGCGAGGACATGTCCCCGCCAAAAGCCTATGACCCATTTTGCAGCATATTGCTGCAAAATGGGTAATTTCCAAGTTTTTTTGAGAATTTTTCAGGAAAAAACCTACAACATCACAACCTGATCACAACCTGTTTTTAGAACCTGTTTTATGCGCCAAATTCGCTAAACATACAACAACAACAACAACAACAAACCCAAATTCGCTAAACATAATATGATATATATCCAAATTCGCTAAACATAATCATATGAATCCAAATTTGCCAAAAACGGTTCAAAAACCGTGATCACATGATCATCTACAAAACTATACATAAGCTAGCTATCCGCAAAATGGTCCAAAAACTATACATAAGCTAGCTATCCGCAAAATGATCCAAAACTATACGCATGGAACAATTTAGCTGGAATCCTAACACATAAACTACATAAACACATAATAATCCATCTAAATCTACACAACTTTGTCCATAACCCCAAAACGCATATAAACCGAACCATCGGACCCAAACAAGCCATACGCTACTCCCCAGTCTCCCCACTACCCCCACTACCCTCCCCGGTACCTCGAGACTCACCCTGTGAAGCATTTTGTGATCCCGATGTCCCCGACAAGCCACTCGCTAGCTGCTCAGTAAAACCCGGCTGTCTCCTGGCCCAATCCAGCAAAATATCAATCTGTTTCCTTTGCGTGGACAGCTTCTCGGATTGTTTCTGCACGGTTTCCTGCAGCGAGGACGAGGAGGCTTGCTCGTGAGCTCGTGAGGCACTGAGGGTCGTCTTCTGACCACCGCCGGGTAACACTGGACCTATGCCAGGAACATGACCGCGCTGCTTACCGCCGATCACCTGGCACATAATATCCAGGTCAGTCATACACGTCCCGGAAGAGGTGCTCTCTGTCCGCATCCGTACCATCTCATTCTGTTTAGTTACAAAAAAACAAGAAAAGTAATATATAAGTCGTGACTTATTATATTGCATTAATGTGGGTGAGTTTTTGGAAATAAATTATACTTACGTATCTAGCCTCGGACACTGGAGACTCAAAGACGTCGCCTCTCGTATGGTTGTGTCTGTAAAGCTCGATCAAGTCTCTATCATCCGTGGAGTCGGTAGGGCGGCTCAACTTGTTATAAATAAAATCAATAACGACTCACCCAACACTATATATATAAATAAAATGATTAAAAAGTGTCTTACGAAGTTATCGCGTATAACAGCTAACGAATGGGATCCATGAAGGCTAGAACTCGTACTCTTGAGCCGGTTTTGCCTGTTGATCGCCCCGATCCTCAACTTCTATGGGTCTGACCAGTGCTTCACCTGCTTATTATAAATAATAAAAACTATTATATAAATGAATTATTATTATTATTATTATTATTATTATTATTATTATTATTATTATTATTATTATTATTATTATTATTATTATTATTATTATTATTATTATTATTATAATAATAATAATAATAATAAAATAATAATAATAATAATAATAATAATAATAATAATAATAATAATAATAAAGTGTCGATCCAGAAATTTACTTGTTCTTCCCAATCCTCAGGCGTCTTGTTCGCCGGACGCTTTTCCTTGATCTCGTCCAGTTTCTCAATCCCACCTTGCCGTGTAAAATTTTGCCTTTTGAATTTGTACTTGTTGTCATTGTATCGCTTTCTGAGGTAAGCTTCGATACTTCTAACAATATCGTCTCCATCCGGACCGACAAGGTGTTCGTCGAGATCAAAGAAATGTTACAATAAAATATAATTAAAATAAATATACAAATTTAATTAAAGAGAAAATTTTAAATAAATAAACACATTTAAAATAAATAAACACAATAATTAAAAAAAAATAAAAAATAACAAAAACTTACGTGGAGCTGGTTATCGATGTAGGCCTTTGTAGCAACCTGCAAAATTTACCAGTGATTTGTAAACATT
This sequence comes from Artemisia tridentata subsp. tridentata, assembly GCA_021014915.2. Lineage (NCBI taxonomy): Eukaryota > Viridiplantae > Streptophyta > Magnoliopsida > Asterales > Asteraceae > Artemisia > Artemisia tridentata. Next base: position 247,292,899 of record CP139501.1, read on the forward strand.
AATCAAGTATTAATTATCATTACTATTCAGTTAACCATTTTTATGAGCAAAATTTGAAAATTTGTTTATTATGTTACCTTGATTCTCAAAACATTGGAACGAGCTCGCACACGGACCACGGATAACCCAACTCATTCAATATAATCCCAACAAACCCTTATACTATTCCTAAGCCCAATTTTCAGTCCATTACTATTCATCTAGCCCAATCCACAAAGTTTAATTCATTTTCTATTTTAAATTCTGTCGACTAAATGTCCCAAGCCTTGCCCCGTTTAATCTCAAATTCGACACACATGATATATAAATTTTTACCTCTCTCGATTCTCTATACTTCAATCTATTAGTATGTCGAATATCACTTCCCATTTTAATCATTTGATAGCCTAACGAAGTCCAAAGTAAACGTTCATCACAACATTTTCAAAACCGTATAATATTTTCATTTTTGATCCATTTTGAATTAAATCGATTTCTACTAAAGACTTTGACTTTCTAAAACATGTTTTAAGTTTGTAAACTCGTTTTCTCACTTTAACTCAACATATCACCCGTAAAAATCATCTCTTGGACCTTTAAACATAACGTACGAATAACTAATACATATATATACTTCCTATTCGATTTCCCCTAGCTTACCCATGCCTATAAGCCCTCTCCTAAGTCATTAAATGCAGAAATATTCCCTTATCCTATCCTATTTCTGCCATATTCGATTCCCCATCAACTTGTGCAACTTGATATATATAAATCGAGTATACATGCATGCACATTCAATCAAACCAAACGTATAAGCAATCCCACTTGTCTTACACACTCACACACACTCTCAAACATCCTAAACACTCCTGCAAATCAGTTCGAAAGTAGCCAGGATCAAATACCAAGTCGTTCGAGTTCTCTTCATACGTATACGCCCCATTCGAACCTTTCTTGATCATTTTAACGTATCAACCCACCTTCTTTTGTGTTGTAAGTCTTCTAAACACTCTCTAAACCATTTCTATTCGAAGTTATATACAATTCATGCATTGCTTCCTTTTTTTTCATTCGAACGTATATATATATATATATATATTATATATATATATATATATATATATATATATATATATATATATATATATATATATATATATATATATATATATATATATATATATATATTTCGTTTCATTTTATTTCATTTCGTATCTCATTTATTTATTTTTACGTTGAATATATATCGCCTCCTCCATGGAAGGCTATGATTTCATTTTTATACATTCATATTACATTGCACGTTTATTTCATTTCAATTCGAGCTTATTTCAATTATTTCTAATATCGCAAATCATATTACATATCAATTTTATTATTTATCCCTCATATTAAACTCGATTAGAAAAGACCTCATCAAACCGGATTCTAAAACGCGACACCCTATCTTATTGGCCATCTTGATTTTTCACTGGCTCGTTAACCAAAACCTAGTTTGGTGATTTCTCCCATAAGCCCTTAAACCCTTTCGAATTAAGTTAAACCAAATGCAAGCCGCTAGTTCTTAAAACCTTTTATAAATTACGTGTGGGCTTAAAAGCCCATTAATCTATTTTTGGCTTATTTCGATAAGCAGTCCAATCAAACCTTTTTGCAATCTTTTTATAAATTTAAAATGAGCCCAATACCAGGCCCAATGTTTTCTAAAAGCCCACGGTTCGTATTTTCTTATTGGGTCGAGTTTAGAACATTAAAAGCCCATTTAACTCAAAAATAAGCTATACGGGTAATAAGCAGTTAAAAAGCAGTCCAATAAGCTTTAATAAACTTACAAAACTCTCGAAATCTTTTTCCTAATCTTTTTGTACAAAAAGGACTAATTTTGCAAATACTTTCAACCTCAAGGACCAAAACTGCCAATTTTGGAAAAACAGGGTATAAACAGTCAAAACAGTAACATGAGGATGAATATTGATAAAACAGTAACTTTTTTTTATTTTCATTTTCATTTCATATTTTTCGTTTCTCATTCATTTCACGTGCATTTTATTTCATTTCGTTCAATATTTATTATACAACGTTTATATTTATATATAACGAATTTTAACGATTAACTTAACGTTTTATTCAAACCATTTTCGAGGAAACGATATTTATGATTTAAAGACATAAAAACAAGATAATATTATATATAATATTATTTTTAAACTTTAGGCGTTTTAAGCATATCATTCACTCTCATCACAAACCACTTCGTCATTCGATACCATTCCAATCATTATTCGTATTAGGCCAAAACCGTCAAAATCTCAGACTTCCTTATTATTATCCAGGTCCTGTGTTGGAGCATTTTCCTTAATTTCATTTGGTTTCATATTTCATCTTTTCCAGTTACATTCAAGGTGAGTTCATAGTCCCACTTTTAACTTTTTAATGTTTTCAAATACGTGGGGAGATACATGTTATAAAACAGAACGCAAGTATTTTTCTGTATGCTTTACCTGATTGATATTGCCTAAGTTACCGTTATTGCCTTATTTAAAGTCCCTCCCATCATGAGCCATTAACCACTGAGGTGGACGCGAATATAGTGAACAGATCTGTGAAGGCTGACGGCCTGTTTGAAATATCTAGAAGGTGGCCTTAATTGCTAGCTAGATAGGTTCAGATACACTTTATTTGACTTTGAAATAGGAGTTTGGCAATATCCTATAGAGGGCCATAACTCATGCCATTAATTTGGATTTTTCTGACCGTCTGTGCGGTACTATTAGGTTTTGAGTGTCATGAGGCTTAGTGCAATATATACTGATCGCAATATCTCTTTTTATTATGATAATTGTATTTATATGCAATTATAGACTTGTGTTCAAAACTGATTATGATTATAAACGCTATGTTTTCACTCAACAATTTTGTTGACTTTTAAGCATGTTATCTCAGGAAATTAACAGGAGTATTGAAGGCATTGGAGCGGGCATGTAATGGATGGTCTTGGTGTCAAATAAATTTCTGTCATTCATGTCAAACTTATATTATCTTTTGTGGAATATTAAACGTTGAAATTTCCTTTCTGTATTTGAATTTCTAAATAAATGACAAAGATTTACGAAACGTCTCTTTTGAGTCGTTTTCTATGATTATGACTGTGATCCTACCGGTAATACCCCTATTAAGTCTTCCGCTGTTAACTCAAAATTTAGGGGGTGTTACAGATTGGCATCAGAGCTATAGTTATAGGGAACCAAATGTTTTTGAAACTTTTGGACTATAACCATATTTTCAAAATGGACCAATTTTACACCATACCACGTTACGCCCTCCGTGCCTACAAATTTAAACATCATTTTTACAGTATTTGCTTTATGTTTACTTTATATACTTGATGTTATTTATTTCTTACAATTACTATTACGGGGATATTACAGTACCATGTCTACAGTTTCCCACATTAGTACCTCATCATCGGACTTGGAATCCGAAGATTCATATTCATCCATTACCTCACCCATAGTTCCCAACGCATCGCCTGATGTAGTGTCAAGCATTGCCTCAGATGAAACGGAACCCTTCGAAGAAGGAGAAGTTGTCGCAACACCACCCATGCCACCAGTTATACTAGGTAACCCAGACTCACCTATATCTGAAGACCCGTACGTATTAGCTAGACGGGCATATCTTTCATCAACTCGTCCGGAGAATCGTCCCACTTATACCCCAATTCCCAATGATCAGTATATGCAAGCTCAACAATTTCTGCCTGCAGAAGATTCCGAAACCCCATTACCTATACCCCCACCTGCACCGGTAGTCCGGCGCAGACGAGTCGAAATCTTAGAACCTTACGAGCCTGAACCATTCAGGAAACCATTTCAGAGACACCCCAACAGTTGTATCCAGATAAATACACCTCGCAAAAGACTAAGACTACCTGTAGTTCCAATTATACCGCCATTACCTCTATCCCCTACTTCACCCCTAGACATGATCAGTGTAACACCACAATCATCTCCTGAACATCAAACCCCTCCAGCCCGAGTTTTTGAGACTGGAGAAAGCTCCAGAGCAGCAACTGACCGCACACCTACCCTATCCAATATCATGACGTGTTTGGAGCGTCATGAAGAGCAGATCAACAGGCTTATGAGACTCATGGAAGACCTGCAAGTCCAACATCGGACCGATATACAAAGACTTATGGACCAGATCTCAGAACTCATAGGACCCATGGATGAGACTTCCAACAGTTAGACATAGCATACATCTATATAGTTTTGAGGCATCTTATCCTACCGCATATTGTATTAATAAAAGACCTTGTGATCATTCTGTTTTGTAACAAAATCGATTCAAGTTATTAATATATATTGTTAGTTATGATTTACTATATATTGATGTTGATCTATATTACTGTGGTTATTCATGTGAATTGTGATCAGATAGGTCGTAATGTTATGAATCTTTGGATATTACAATTGAGATGTAATTACAAAATTTATAACAAAGTATATTTCAAAAGAAAATTGATGAATGAAGAGAAAGTTGCTGAACTTCAGCTTTTGTAGATGATGAATTCATTTGTTCCTTAGCAATCCTATACCAAGAATTGATCATTTATTTACGATAGTACCCAAACATGTCGTGACTTTATGATTCTCAATTTGTTGTGAGATTTTGCATTGTGACCATATTGTTAGGACTAGTATACAATTTCCTTGTTACTCGAATTATTCTAGCATGGTCATTATGTGGATTCTAAATTGTGTTTTCTTGTGGTATTAATAGACTTATGGCTCGTACCAGAAAAGAAACTGCCACTCCCGCATCAGCTATGACCCCTGAAGCTGTCCAGAGAATGATAGCTGATGGTATCGCAGCAGCTTTAGAGACTCAAGTGGCAACCATAGCCCGCTCGAGCAACAACAACAATCGATCCACCGCGGAAAGCGAGGCATCTGCGTCTCGCAAATGTACTTTTAAGGATTTCATAAGTTGCAAGCCAACTTATTTCAAAGGGTCAGAAGGAGTGACCGAATTGGCTCAATGGTTTGAGCGTACGGAGACAGTGTTCGTGAGAAGTAAATGTCCAGAAGACAGCAAAGTCACATTTGCTACAGGAACTTTACTAGAAGATGCTTTGTCTTGGTGGAACGCAACCGCCCAGACTATGGGAATGGAGGAAGCATACCAAATTTCTTGGGCATAACTAAAAATAAAAATGCTCAAGAAGTATTGTCCATGTATGGAGATTAGGAAGTTAGAGGAGGAATTTCATCGGTTGACTGTGAGAGGAAACGACATCAAGACCTACAACCGAAGTTTTCAGGAACTATCAGTGTTATGTCCAACCATGGTACCGGATGTGGAAAAGACATTGGAAAGATACGTCGAGGGTTTGCCTTCAAGCATAGAAGGAAATGTCACCTCTTCCAAACCAGCAACTTTAGAAGAAGCTATCTCCATAGCTCAGAAATTGTTGGAACGGGAGATTAAAAGGAGTTCTACCTCCGGAAGCAACGATCACAAATGAAGATTGGATGATCGTGGAACCACCAACTACAACAACAACAACAGGAACAACAACTATAACAACAACAACAACAACCGCAACCGTAACTACCATCAGAACCGCAACAATCACCACCAACAGCAGAACCGTAGGCAAGAAGCCGCCAGGGCTTATGTGGCTACACCCAATGAAGAAATAGGGTATGCTGGAACATTACCTCAGTGTAACAAGTGTAGACTACATCACACCGGGCCTTGTCATCCAGATGCGGAAAGTACCGCCAAGGGGGCCACAGAACCAATGAATGCAGAGCCACTGGTGCAAACCTGCAGCCAATAACAGTAGTATGCCACGGATGTGGAGAAAAGGGGCATTACAGGAACCAATGCCCAAAGCAGACTGCAACCCAGAACAACGTTGCTCGTGGGAGAGCATATGTGCTTGGTGATGGGAATGCACCAACGGATCCCGGCGTCGTTACGGGTACATTCTTATTAAACCAACATACTGCTAAAGTATTATTTGATTCTGGAGCTAATAAGAGTTTTGTTTCTACCTCATTTGCTTCATTGCTTAATATTGCCTCGATAGAACTAGACACCACCTATGAAATAGAAATAGCTAACGGAAACCTCATAGGAACCAATAAGATTATCCAAGGATGCACCCTAACCTTACTTGACAAACCTTTTGCTATTGACCTCATGCCTATCCAACTCGGAAGTTTTGACATTATCGTCGGCATGGATTGGTTATCTAAGCATCATGCTAAAATTATTTGTAACAAGAAGGTCGTCCAAATCCCGCTCAACGGTGAAACCCTTATTGTTCGTGGAGATCACAGCAAAACCCGACTCAACATCATCTCGTACATCAAGACGGTGAAATGCATGAACAAGGGATGTCATGTGTTTATGGTTCAAGTGACGTAGAATGAACCAAAGGAAAAGCGAATTGAAGAAGTGCCAATCGTCAAAGAATTTCCTAAAGTATTTTCAGAAGATTTGCCCGGTGTCCCACCAACTCGGCAAGTAGAATTTCAGATCGACTTAGTGCCTGGAGCGGCACCTGTTGCAAAAGCACCTTACTGGTTAGCACCATCTGAAATGAAGGAGTTGTCTGAGCAGTTGAAGGGACTGTCAGATAAAGGATTCATCCGACCAAGTACATCACCTTGGGGAGCCCCGGTTTTATTTGTCAAAAAGAAGGACGGGACTTTCCGAATGTGTATTGACTACAGAGAATTAAACAAACTCACTGTCAAGAATCGGTATCCATTACCCACGATTAATGATTTGTTTGACCAACTACAAGGGTTGAGTGTCTACTCAAAGATTGATTTAAGATCAGGTTATCATCAGCTAAGAGTCAAGGAAGAAGATATTCCCAAAACAGCTTTCCAAACACGATAAGGGCACTACGAATTTCAAGTAATGCCATTTGGTCTTACCAATGCGCCTGCAATATTCATGGATTTGATGAACCGAGTAAGCAAACCATACTTGGATAAATTCGTGATTGTGTTCATCGATGACATTCTGATCTACTCACGCAGTATAGAAGAGCATGCTGAGCACTTGAGAACCATTTTAGAGTTGCTCAAAACAGAAAAGTTGTACGCCAAATTCTCTAAGTGTGATTTCTTGGCAATATCATCAACAGCCAAGGTATCCACGTGGACCCTGCCAAGATTGAAGCAGTTAAAAGTTGGGCATCTCCTACAAACCCAACGGAGATTCGTCAATTTTTAAGTCTCGCTGGTTACTATAGAAGATTCATCGGAGATTTTTCCAAGATTGCAAAGCCTTTAACAGAATTAACCTAGAAGAACAAGAAGTATATCTGGGAAGAGAAACAGGAATCGGCTTTTCAACTCTTGAAGCAAAAGCTTTGTGAAGCACCCATCCTAGCACTACCCGGAGGAAGCGAAGACTTTGTAGTGTATTGTGATGCATCGCATCATGGTCTAGGTGCAGTGTTGATGCAACGAACCAAAGTGATAGCCTATGCTTCTAGACAGCTTAAGAAGAATGAGAAAAACTATACCACGCACGATCTAGAATTAGGAGCAGTAGTCTTTGCTCTTAAGATGTGGAGACATTACTTATACGGTACAAAGTGTACGGTTTTCACCGACCACAAAAGTCTTCAGCACACACTAGATCAAAAGGAGCTGAACATGAGACAGCGCAGATGGTTGGAGCTACTCAACGACTACGACTGTGAAATTCGCTATCACCCAGGGAAAGCGAATGTCGTGGCTGATGCATTAAGTAGAAAGGAACGGATCAAACCTCTCAGAGTCCGATCTCTAGGAATGACCATTTGTTCACCACTTCCAGCACAGATTCTCATTGCCCAAGAAGAAGCTCTTAAGGAAGAGAACCGACCCCATGAGAAGATTTACGGAATGCCAGAGAATAAAAACGGTTTCGTAAAAAGATCAAATGGAACGTTATGCTTCAAAGAAAGAAGTTGGGTCCCTCTCTACGGAGGTATTCGTGATGTAATCATGCATGAATCCCACAAGTCCAAGTAATCAATCCACCCGGGTTCTGATAAGATGTATCAGGATCTTAAGAAGGTTTATTAGTGGCCAAATATGAAGGCCGACATAGCAGAGTATGTCGGGAAGTGTTTAACTTGTTCGAGAGTCAAGGCGGAAAGTCAAAAACCGTCAGGACTACTTGTACAACCTGAGCTACCAATGTGGAAATGGGAGAGAATTACCATGGATTTCATCACTAAGTTGCCAAGGATGTCCACTGGTTTAGACACCATTTGGGTCATCATCGATCGACTCACCAAGTCCGCACATTTCTTACCGATCAAGGAGACAGATGAGATAAGCACTCTCGCTCAGTTGTATCTAAGAGAAATTGTGGTTCGACATGGAGTTCCGATCTCCATTATCTCCGACAGAGATAGCCGATTTACCTTAATATTTTGGCAGTCTCTACAGAAAGTTCTCGGTACGTGTCTAGATATGAGCACCGCTTACCACCCTCAAACAGATGGTCAAAATGAAAGAACAATTCAAACCTTGAAAGACATGCTCAGGGCATGTGTGATAGACTTCAGAAAAGGTTGGGATAAACACCTGCCATTAGCTGAATTCTCCTACAATAACAGTTACCATGCCAGCATCAAGGCGGCACCATTTGAAGCACTTTATGGTAGAAAGTGCAGATCGTCTGTTTGTTGGGCAGAAGTTGGTGATGTACAGCTCACAGGACCGGAACTAATCCAAGATACAACGGAAAAGATTTTCAAGATTAGGCAAAGACTTCAAGCCGCTCGTGACAGACAGAAAAGTTACGCTGACATAAGACAAAAACCCTTAGAATTTCAAGTTGGTGACAGGGTTATGTTGAAAGTTTCCCCATGGAAAGGAATGATACGCTTTGGAAAGCGTGGAAAGTTAAACCCCAGGTATATTGGACCATTCAAGATCCTTAAAAGGATTGGCCCAGTTGCTTATAAGCTAGAACTCCCAGAAGAACTCAGTAGGGTACACCCCACATTTCATGTTTCACAACTAAAGAAGTGTTTTTCAGATGAAACACTCGTCATCCCACTAAAGGAAATCAAACTTGAGGACAAGCTAGTGTTCACAGAGGAACCGGTAGAAATTATGGACAGGGAAGTGAAACAACTTACGCAAAGCCGTATTCCCATTGTCAAGGTTAGATGGAACTCCAAGAGAGGACCAGAGTATACATGGGAGCATGAAGATCAGATGCACGACAAGCACCCTCATTTATTTCCATAGGTAACCCTAGAAACTACCTTAGATTTTAATTCCGGGACGGAATTTAGTTTGACTGGTGGATACTGTAGCAACCTGTAAAATTGACCAGTGATTTGTAAACATTAATAAGGTATTAATTATCATTACTATTCGGTTAACCATTTTTAGGAGCAAAATTTGAAATTTTGTTTATTATGTTACCTTGATTCTCAAAACATTGGAACGAGCTCACACACGGACCACGGATAACCCAAATCATTCAATATAATCCCAACAAACCCTTATACTATTCCTAAGCCCAATTTTTAGTCCATTACTATTCATCTAGCCCAATCCACAAAGTTTAATTCATTTTCTATTTTAAATTATGTCGACTAAATGTCCCAAGCCTTGCCCCGTTTAATCTCAAATTCGACACACATGATATATAAATTTTTACCTCTCTCGATTCTCTATACTTCAATCTATTAGTATGTCGAATATCACTTCCCATTTTAATCATTTGATAGCCTAACGAAGTCCAAAGTAAACGTTCATCACAACATTTTCAAAACCGTATAATATTTTCATTTTTGATCCATTTTGAATTAAATCAATTTCTACTAAAGACTTTGACTTTCTAAAACATGTTTTAAGTTTGTAAACTCGTTTTCTCACTTTAACTCAACATATCACCCGTAAAAATCATCTCTTGGACCTTTAAACATAACGTACGAATAACTAATACACATATATACTTCCTATTCGATTTCCCCTAGCTTACCCATGCCTATAAGCCCTCTCCTAAGTCATTAAATGCAAAAATATTCCCTTATCCTATCCTATTTCTGCCATATTCGATTCCCCATCAACTTGTGCAACTTGATATATATAAATCGAGTATACATGCATGCACATTCAATCAAACCAAACGTATAAGCAATCCCACTTGTCTTACACACTCACACACACTCTCAAACATCCTAAACACTCCTGCAAATCAGTTCGAAAGTAGCCAGGATCAAATACCAAGTCGTTCGAGTTCTCTTCATACGTATACGCCCCATTCGAACCTTTCTTGATCATTTTAACGTATCAACCCACCTTCTTTGGTGTTGTAAGTCTTCTAAACACTCTCTAAACCATTTCTATTCGAAGTTATATACAATTCATGCATTGCTTCCTTTTTTTTTCATTCGAACGTATATATATATATATATATATATATATATATATATATATATATATATATATATATATATATATATATATATATATATATATATTTCGTTTCATTTTATTTCATTTCGTATCTCATTTATTTATTTTTACGTTGAATATATATCGCCTCCTCCATGGAAGGCTAGGATTTCATTTTTATACATTCATATTACATTGCACGTTTATTTCATTTCAATTTGAGCTTATTTCAATTATTTTTAGTATCGCAAATCATATTACATATCAATTTTATTATTTATCCCTCATATTAAACTCGATTAGAAAAGACCTCATCAAACCGGATTCTAAAACGCGACACCCTATCTTATTGGCCATCTTGATTTTTCACTGGCTCGTTAACCAAAACCTAGTTTGGTGATTTCTCCCATAAGCCCTTAAACCCTTTCGAATTAAGTTAAACCAAATGCAAGCCGCAAGTTCTTAAAACCTTTTATAAATTACGTGTGGGCTTAAAAGCCCATTAAGCTGTTTTTGGCTTATTTCGATAAGCAGTCCAATCAAACCTTTTTGCAATCTTTTTATAAACTTAAAATGAGCCCAATACCAGGCCCAATGTTTTCTAAAAGCCCACGGTTCGTATTTTCTTATTGGGTCGAGTTTAGAACATTAAAAGCCCATTTAACTCAAAAATAAGCTATACGGGTAATAAGCAGTTAAAAAGCAGTCCAATAAGCTTTAATAAACTTACCAAACTCTCAAAATCTTTTTCCTAATCTTTTTGTACAAAAAGGAATAATTTTGCAAATACTTTCAACCTCAAGGACCAAAACTGCCAATTTCAGAAAAACAGGGTATAAACAGTCAAAACAGTAACATGAGGATGAATATTGATAAAACAGTAACTTTGTTTTATTTTCATTTCCATTTCATATTTTTCGTTTCTCATTCATTTCACGTGCATTTTATTTCATTTCGTTCAATATTTATTATACAACGTTTATATTTATATATAACGAATTTTAACGATTAACTTAACGTTTTATTCAAACCATTTTCGAGGAAACGATATTTATGATTTAAAGACATAAAAACAAGATAATATTATATATAATATTATTTTTAAATCATTATTCATATTAGGCCAAAACCGTCAAAATCTCAGACTTCCTTATTATTATCCAGGTCCTGTGTTGGAGCATTTTCCTTAATTTCATTTGGTTTCATATTTCATCTTTGCCAGTTACATTCAAGGTGAGTTCATAGTCCCACTTTTAACTTTTTAATGTTTTCAAATACGTGGGGAGATACATGTTATAAAACAGAACGCAAGTATTTTTCTGTATGCTTTACCTGACTGATATTGCCTAAGTTACCGTTATTGCCTTATTTAAAGTCCCTCCCATCATGAGCCATTAACCACTGAGGTGGACGCGAATATAGTGAACAGATCTGTGAAGGCTGACGGCCTGTTTGAAATATCTAGAAGGTGGCCTTAATTGCTAGCTAGATAGGTTCAGATACACTTTATTTGACTTTGAAATAGGAGTTTGGCAATATCCTATAGGGGGCCATAACTCATGCCATTAATTTGGATTGTTCTGACCGTCTGTGCGGTACTGTTAAGTTTTGAGTGTCATGAGGCTTAGTGCAATATATACTGATCGCAATATCTCTTTTTATTATGATAATTGTATTTATATGCAATTACAGACTTGTGTTCAAAACTGATTATGATTATAAACGCTATGTTTTCACTCAACAATTTTGTTGACTTTTAAGCATGTTATCTCAGGAAATTCACATGAGTATTGAAGGCATTGGAGTGGGCATGTAATGGATGGTCTTGGTGTCAAATAAAGTTCTGTCATTCATGTCAAACTTATATTATCTTTTGTGGAATATTAAACGTTGAAATTTCCTTTCTGTATTTGAATTTCTAAATAAATGACAAAGATTTACAAAACGCCTCTTTTGAGCCGTTTTCTATGATTATGACTATGATCCTACCGGTAATACCCCTATTAAGTCTTCCACTGTTAACTCAAAATTTAGGGGGTGTTACAGCCTTTGTGGTCTCAGGAACCTTATCCCACGAATCGTAATACATGGGAATTGATTCCCGTAACAACGTCCTGACCATGTTGGAGAACCACGAAGAGTGATCGCCAACATGCTCCCACATCCCTTTCGCGTTCTTCCAGAATCTGATCGATACCGGACGACCAGTCTCATTTCTCATTTGGTGTAGTTTCGCGTTCTTTGTAGCACCACGTACCACCTTCCCGCCTTTGCCAATTTTGGCATTGGGCTTGGGAGGTCTGGAACTAGACCCTGCAAGTAATCAAATTCAAGTGATGATGACATAAAATAACAAGTTATCAATTTTAAATAATGATCAAGTTTAATTAAAATAATCAAGAAATTCTTACGCTGACAGTTGGTGCCTATCCTCCTCGAGGGACCACGGGGTGGCTCATTACCTCCATCGCCACAGTGGCTCGTAGCTACAACATCTGCCATCTGTAAACGTACTAGTACAAGAACATAGAAATTAGTGAAGAAATATACACACACACACACACACACACACACAAACACACACACACACACACACACACACACACACACACATATATATATATACACACACACATTCAAATAAATAACAATATATACCAAAAAAAGATAATAATAAATAATTAAATAAATAAACAAATTTAACAACTCGATAACAATTTCATTCAAATAAGTGTCGTTTAACAAATTACAATTTGAGATCAATCTCCCACATCACTAAGATGAAAATCATCATTATTAGTGATGCGTGGTTTTGCAACCTTACAACAGGTTTTACCTCTCAAGGGATCTTGAGAAGTTTGCAATCCCCACCAGGCAGTGTACCTGACCATTGTAGTATAGTGAAGTGGCAAGTACCGGGGATTGATCGTTCAACTCAAAGAATAGTGTTCGTTAGGATTGAAATTAATCTAACTAGGTCTAAAGGTGAGGGATGATTCTTTTTTTATGTTTTTATATTTTTTTTTTTGAAAGCAAGTAAAATCTCGGGTTTGAAAGAAGGGGCGGAATTAGTTGCTAATCAACTAACCCAAAAGCTACTAATTAAACTAATATGCAAGAAAAGTAAACTAGGGTTCTACAAGGGAAATGAAGCATATCTACCTATGATGTATTACTCCTTGCTAGCTATCCAATTCCACCTATTGAATTGTCACACCTTGTTTTAATTGACGGGTTGTATTCCTTAATACCATTCGTGGGGTGGCGTACGTACTTCCCCAACTCTATAAGCTCCTACTTCACTCCTATGTCGAGCCGGCTAAGAAGCTCCTAACATGGGATCACTAGAATTCGCTCATGCATTAAATACAACCAAATAAACCTAGTACGCATTGGTTCATGTTTCTTAAGACGTTCAAGCAAGTTACCGTATAGGAGGTTAGCCAGTTTTCTTAAGCCTAACATCGATATCACCCAATCAAAACAAGAAACAATAGGAAGCAAGAATTATAAACTAAACCAACTAGATCTATTGAAATTGTCACGCCCTAATTGATGGAGATGGACACACACATCAACAAGAAATCAATAAGATCTAATTGATTATATACAAGTTTCATACAATCATAAGTAGACACAAGGTGATTTAGCCAAGCATAATTAATGAAGAGCAATCAACAATAATCATAATTGAAGACATAACATAAGATTGAATCGATAAACAAACCATTACAAGATGTTTATGGCATGATTAGGACCCTCTAAATTGCTGGAAAAACACCTACCTAAACCCTAGAATCGGACTTAGGGTTTAGGGCTTACAAATAATGAAGTTATGATGTTGTATTTATAGGCAGTTTGCTGTCCGAGGGGTTCTGACGGCGTCAGCCTTAACAAGTGACGCCGTCACATCCAATTTTTCACCAAATTGTAGATCTTTTCGTCCCGATCGCGTGGCCTTTTGAATCACCTAAATCCGAGTTCGTATGAGGATTTTATGGCCAAAACAGTAACAGCTACCGCGCGCGCAAGTTGTGACTAGATAACACGTGATGGCCTTCTTGACGCCGTCTCCCTTTAAACCTCCAAAATCCGTTCTGGCCTATCAGAAGCTGACGCCGTCAGATATAGGCATGACGCCGTCCCTCTTTAAATTAAGCCGTGACGACCTTGATCACTCCAAAGGGTGACGCCGTCAGAATTCCCATGCAAATTTCTCTGGCTTATCATGAGTAAATTTCACATCCACCACTTTTGCCAAGCCATGACGCCGTCTGGAGTAAATCCTGACGCCGTCAAAGGTAACTTTTTAGCCGATTTTGAGACTTTGTCGTTTTCTTCACTTTATGCTCCAAAAACGTCCAAAATGCTTCCTTTTCCAGATTTCTTCTCAAAAGTACCTAAAATGACAAAAGGAACGATTTAGGGCAATATTTGATCAAATAAATACGATTTAGGGCTTAAATGACCCCTTAAAAGCGGTACACTTTTCGCTTCATCAAATACCCTTACACTTGAGATTTGCTTGTCCTCAAGCAAATGCGCTTTTATTCTAATCAAAATACAAGTTAGGGGTCATTTAATGCAAACATAAAAGTAATTACAACAAATAATCGTTCCACTTCAATCATAATAAGCACGGAGATTATAAACTAGCACCTCACAAGTAGTGTTTAGATACTCACATCTCTCAAGTGTCATCAAAATAAATCTCATAAATGAAAACGGATAATATCTCTCACTACCTGTCATAGCAAATAGATTACCATAGGCTTGGGAAAGGATCGAAAACCTCCTCCACTAGGCGTAAGCACCTAAGATAAACTATCAAAGAGGGCTTTTACATGGGTTATAACGTTAGGTGTAGGGAAAAGGAAAACACGGTTTCGTTGGATAAAGGATATTTTACTGGTGGCGAGTTAAAAATCTTGATTAATTACATGTACTATACAATGTTGCTAAGCCAAGACTAGACTCGATTTAAGCTAATGAAAGAAAATAACAAAAACATAAAATAAGCATAAAATAAAACGGGATGGTAGTCCGTATGTTTTTTTCTATTTTTCTTTTTCTCATTTTTTTGTATTTTTCTTGATTTTTTCGATTTTTTTTTTTTTTTTTTTTTTATTTATTTTTTTTTTTTTTTTGACATACATTCTTGCCCTACCATCCAAAATAATACATCATAGGGGCGTTGCATTCCCCTTACACTTGAACTTTTACATAACTTTACAAATTACTATTCTAATGACTCGAATTAAGATAATCAAAACACTTGGAGTACTTTTAAAATATTTAGCACATATGGGGGTAATAAATGATGTTCTTCCCCATTACTCCATTACACTAGTACTTTACCCATGAGTCCCAATCGTCCCAAAACAATATGTACAAGGATATGACTCGACTTAGCAACCATGTAATCAACTAGATAATTAACTTGGGTTTAAACAAATGTTGTCACAATAATGCACTAAAAATGAGTGCATACAAGGTAGGCTAAGGCGATTTGGGTGTACATTTTAGTGGGGTGTAACAAATTCTTCCTTTAAGTAAAATGCTTAAAGGTCGAAACGAAAAGATAGGCTCTGAGGGGTGTACTAGGGGTATCGTGTACTAAAAATGAGTACAACGCAAAGGGTGTGGGAGAATTACTTGACCAATGTAGCCAAAGTAATTATAACAAAAACACAGGTGTAAAACAATGGGTTAATCTTAATGCCTCTTATCATGTAGTAAATCTAACTACACGAATGTAGTCTCACTTGTGGCCTCGGAATGGTCCTAACGCAAGTTCTAGAATCTAAGTGCTACCGGTACACACATCATAGCATAAATGCTTTTCCTACCAATTCTAGGGGCGAACCTCACATATTTGGGGGTGGAAATTTTTTTAGTGGTACATTTTTTTGTGCTAGTCATATAACTCCTATCCGTGAGACGCTTATTAGAACTAAAGTTTCACTCCTAAATGTTGTAAAAAAATTTTAAATTTGGCACTAAAATTGCCCTAACAGGTATTTATCTTAGTTTTATTACACATCAACTATTAAACAAACAAAAATCAAGCGTAATAGCATTCTCTAATCGTACTTTTACCCCCCTTACACTTAAGATGAACATTGTCCCCAATGTTCAAATAACAAGATGTAAAAGTAAAAAGGTAAAAGAATGAAATCAAATACTCCCCTGATTCGCTCGGTGGATAATGAAGTAACACGGTTATATCTTCTTCCAAAGTAATGTTGAAGCTCCATGACTAATGCATGGCCAAAAGCTTGATTCCACATACATCTCCTTGTCCAAAATAACCTGTTAATCCTGAGAAAACAAACAAGAAAAACCAAAGCATCAAACCGAACAAAGACAACTCACAACTAGGTGTAATTCCAGACTTAGAAATAAAACAATAAAAGATATAATGCTTGCGGAATGAATGTTTTGCAGGTTCCTGGAGTTTATAAGTTAGAGATTTAATAAAAACTTTTTATGAAAACAAAACTTTCAAAAATTTTAGAAAATTAAAACCTGACGCCGTCAGGTTGTAATTCCTGACGCCGTCAGAAATGATCTGACAGAATTCTCATGTTAAGTTTCCGGAAAATTTCTGGAAAAACCTATACCTCATTTCCTGGAAATCCTGCAAAATATCATTATGACTCGATACAAGCATTTGACTCAAACAAATACTAATATGTACGTTAATTTAATATTATTATGATTCATGTTCATTTGTTCTAATAAACCGATTTGACTTTCCCTTACACTTAACTTTTGCAAAATACCTTTATATGTAGTTAAGACGAAGTTAAAAACAAAATAAAGCATTTTCACAATTTTAGTTTTGAACATGAATCAATAATAATAAAAATTAAACATACATACGGAAGCAAATAGAATCAAACAAACAAATAAATAAACACACAAAGCAAATAAAGCTTGGGTTGCCTCCCAAGAAGCGCTTGTTTTTGTTCGAGTCACGAGCCTGACTCTACCTTTATTTAACAAAAATAGGGGAGGTTTTCCCTACACTTAGGATTAAGTGCGGGTGAAAGTAGCGATACACACCCTTAGGGTGTGAATATGCCACGTGAGGTGAAGGGGGTGAGTGAATGGCTTCCTTCATCCTAAAACTACCCGGATAATATTGGTTGATGGGTGGGTCGGTTCCTCTTTTTTCTCCTAGATGTAAATCTAAGGATGAAAAGTTGTGTAAAGGTTGAGGTTCCAATTCATCAACACTAGGAAATTCCCTAGAACTATGAGTAAGGTCATCACTAAAAGTGTGCAAACCTATATCCTCTAGTTGTGCTTGGTCCAAGGGTTCTACCTCCATCGGGATTCCTAAAGTCTCTTCTACTTCTTCCGGGTAAGTCACGGGCGGTGCGGGTGCCTCAAATGATGGTGGGTTTTGTGGAGTACTTGGTTTGGTGAAATTAATCCCACTCATGCAACTAGGTAGTTCAACACTAACCATCTCACAGTCTTGTTTTGATTCTAAGTCCATGTTCTTAGAAACTAGGTCTCTTTGCTCATACGAATCCACCAATTCGTTCCACTTATGGGTCATGGTTAGGAAGCTTTCCTCGAAATTCATCCAAAGGGCCTGACTAAAAGGAATTGATCCAGATAATGCTTGTCTAAGAGAAGTATCACATGCATAGAATTCATTAAACCCATCTAACCTTACCCCCAACTTCATTTGGATATCACAAAGATCACGAAACAATTCATAGGAATGATAGGAAACAAATCTCTTGGTGAAGTATAATTGTTCATCTATTGTCAATGATCTAAATGGAATTTCATCCGCCATAGTGACAAATGAAAATGGTTTTACAAACAAAGGGCACAAAGAAAAAGATAGACTACTAGAAAGCTAATAAAAAGAAAATAAAAATCTCACTAGATAGGAATCTAATGAGTAGACCTAATAAAAATAAATTTCAACCTAAGCAATAACTACTCCCCGGGCTGCGGCGCCAAAAACTTGATGCGTGGTTTTGCAACCTTACAACAGGTTTTACCTCTCAAGGGATCTTGAGAAGTTTGCAATCCCCACCAGGCAGTGTACCTGACCGTTGTAGTATAGTGAAGTGGCAAGTACCGGGGATTGATCGTTCAACTCAAAGAATAGTGTTCGTTAGGATTGAAATTAATCTAACTAGGTCTAAAGGTGAGGGATGATTCTTTTTTTTATGTTTTTATATTTTTTTTTTGAAAGCAAGTAAAATCTCGGGTTTGAAAGAAGGGGCGGAATTAGTTGCTAATCAACTAACCCAAAAGCTACTAATTAAACTAATATGCAAGAAAAGTAAACTAGGGTTCTACAAGGGAAATGAAGCATATCTACCTATGATGTATTACTCCTTGCTAGCTATCCAATTCCACCTATTGAATTGTCACACCTTGTTTTAATTGACGGGTTGTATTCCTTAATACCATTCGTGGGGTGGCGTACGTACTTCCCCAACTCTATAAGCTCCTACTTCACTCCTATGTCGAGCCGGCTAAGAAGCTCCTAACATGGGATCACTAGAATTCGCTCATGCATTAAATACAACCAAATAAACCTAGTACGCATTGGTTCATGTTTCTTAAGACGTTCAAGCAAATTACCGTATAGGAGGTTAGCCAGTTTTCTTAAGCCTAACATCGATATCACCCAATCAAAACAAGAAACAATAGGAAGCAAGAATTATAAACTAAACCAACTAGATCTATTGAAATTGTCACGCCCTAATTGATGGAGATGGACACACACATCAACAAGAAATCAATAAGATCTAATTGATTATATACAAGTTTCATACAATCATAAGTAGACACAAGGTGATTTAGCCAAGCATAATTAATGAAGAGCAATCAACAATAATCATAATTGAAGACATAACATAAGATTGAATCGATAAACAAACCATTACAAGATGTTTATGGCATGATTAGGACCCTCTAAATTGCTGGAAAAACACCTACCTAAACCCTAGAATCGGACTTAGGGTTTAGGGCTTACAAATAATGAAGTTATGATGTTGTATTTATAGGCAGTTTGCTGTCCGAGGGGTTCTGACGGCGTCAGCCTTAACAAGTGACGCCGTCACATCCAATTTTTCACCAAATTGTAGATCTTTTCGTCCCGATCGCGTGGCCTTTTGAATCACCTAAATCCGAGTTCGTATGAGGATTTTATGGCCAAAACAGTAACAGCTACCGCGCGCGCAAGTTGTGACTAGATAACACGTGATGGCCTTCTTGACGCCGTCTCCCTTTAAACCTCCAAAATCCGTTCTGGCCTATCAGAAGCTGACGCCGTCAGAATATAGGCATGACGCCGTCCCTCTTTAAATTAAGCCGTGACGACCTTGATCACTCCAAAGGGTGACGCCGTCAGAATTCCCATGCAAATTTCTCTGGCTTATCATGAGTAAATTTCACATCCACCACTTTTGCCAAGCCATGACGCCGTCTGGAGTAAATCCTGACGCCGTCAAAGGTAACTTTTTAGCCGATTTTGAGACTTTGTCGTTTTCTTCACTTTATGCTCCAAAAACGTCCAAAATGCTTCCTTTTCCAGATTTCTTCTCAAAAGTACCTAAAATGACAAAAGGAACGATTTAGGGCAATATTTGATCAAATAAATACGATTTAGGGCTTAAATGACCCCTTAAAAGCGGTACACTTTTCGCTTCATCAATTAGTGTCAGCTTCATCTTCACGATCGACGTGGTCATCATCATCAGATGCTAAATCATGAGGAACGTGGTCATCATAATCAATATCATCGTCGTCGTCGACATCAGTGATAATTGGTGGTAGTGGTGCCTCAACTTCCGCTGGCTGGACATCCATATTTATGGGGTTATAATTCAACTTTTCCAACTCAGCAGAGAGTGTGACATGTGATGAGTTGTTGTCATGTACAACATCTTAATTGTCTTCTACCACGATGATATCCGGGTTCCAATTCTTTCGATGATAAGAATCTTGGACGGCCTTGCAATTACCACGTTTACCCAGGAAATCAAGGTAAAAGACTAGTGTTTCTTGTGTTGCAAGAATGTATGGTTCATTTTGAAACGATACACGGTCTGTCATAATTTGTGTAATGTTATTTCTATAGGTACAACATTTTATGCGACCCTCGTTATTAGTGTCGAACCATTTGACTTTGAACAGCACAACCTTGAACGAAATATACAAAAATTCAAGAATTTTTCAAGCTGGCCATAATACATTCCTCCGCTAGGATTAGGAGTTGAAATTCCGTTGTTTTGAGTTGAACGACGTAAATCACGGTCGTGTACGATAAACTTCACACCGTTGACTACGCAAGAGTCGACTGAGACTGCAGTACATGACGGTCCACAAGCCAAAGCGAATAACTCGAAAGTACAACTTGAGTCATTCTTTACTTTTAATTCACAAATCTAAGAAAAAGTTAAGAATAGATATAGATGAGTAATAGTCGTTATTTTTACAGGGTAATACATACAATAAGTCTACCTTGTTCCCAAACCAGCAAGGAAATCCTTCTTGTATGTCATTGTCAGGAAATGCCCTGTAAATGTTCATGATATTAGAATAAGTCGTCGAATAATAACTTACGTAAAACACATTTTGAAATAAAACGCGTACCTCTCGTACTCGTTCATGTACGGGTCGATTTCATGACTGTTGTTTATTACATACCATACTACTTTCTGCATTGTGTCTGGTTGAACCCGAATTAATGATTGTCTACCATTCATTTTACAGATTGATGGAAACACCTGAAATTGACTTGTTGGGCTTGGATCGTCCTCATTCCGGTCAGGACGATTAAATCTCATCTCAACACCCCGAAAATAATGCGAACAGAAAGTTAATGCTTCATCAGCAATATAACCCTCCGCTATTGAACCTTCGGGCTTAGCTTTATTTCTGACATAATTTTTGAGCTTTTTCATGTATCTTTCAAATGGATACATCCACCTCATGTAAACAGGCCTGCCTTCAATAGCCTCTTCGGGTAGATGAATAACCAAGTGAATCATTATGTCAAAAAAAATAGGAGGATATATTTGTTCGAAACTGCACAAAATATTGATCAGTTGTTCTTTAGATTTCAACATGTCATCCACCATCAAAGTTCGAGCGCACATTTGTTTGAAGAATGAACAAAGCTCGATTATTGGTGTTGGGGTGGTTTGGTCCTTCAAGTAATTTTGAAGTCCAGCAGGAAGTAACCGCTGCATCATTATATGACAGTCATAAGCCTTCAAGCCTGTTATGTTGCTATCATTGTCGGTCACTTTATGCTTGAAGTTAGATCCGAACCCATCAGGTAGTTTAACACCTTTGATGAATTGACAAAAAAAATCATGATATTAGAATAAGTCATCGAAATGAATACGCGAATTGAATTGGAACAAATAAATTTTGAAATAAAATGCGTACCTTTGATGAATTGAAAAAAAAAAGTTTTCTTTCTTCAGTTGTGAAAGAGTACGTGGGATGAGGCTTAGAGCACTTCCCGTTTCCTTTGTTGACGAGCCACAACTCATCATAAATTTGCAAATTTTTAAGTCTTGTCTTGCCTTGTTGGTGTCTTTTGATTTGTCATTCATTAACAAAGTACCCAACACACTCTCACACACATTTTTTCGATATGCATGACATCTAAATTGTGTTTTAGTGTAAGAAAAGACCAATACTTTAGCTCATAGAAAATAGATACTTTGGTCCAATTCAATTCGCGATCAGGATCATGTTTTTTCTTCGCACCCCCAAAACTTGGATGTTTCCCCGGGATACGTTTAGCTGTTTAGGCAATCTCCTAAGTTGAGTCCAGATGACATCACTTGTAAATTTTCTAGGAGGTGGTCTATCATCAACCGGAGTATAGAATGCCCTTCTATTTTTCTGCCATTTATTGGTCGCATTTAAGAATCTTAAATGACCAACATAAGCGGTTTTGCTTAACACGTGAATAGATGGAGTGTCTATATTACATGTCGGACATGCCTTGTAACCTTGCCCACTTCACCCAGACAAACTACTTCGAGCGGGAAAGTCATTGATAGTCCATAAAAGCGCTGCTCTCATACAGAATTCAGTGCCAGTGACAGCATCCATAGTCATGACTCCATCTTTCCATAAAATCTTTAGGTCTTCAATCAAAGGCCTCAAGTAAATATCTATGTCCTTCCCGGGTGATTTAGGGCCCGGAATTAACACCATCAACATAAGAGAAGTCTCTCTCATACATATCCAGGGAGGCGTATTATATGTTGTTAATATGACCGGCCACATGCTGTAAGACTGACTAAGGTTTTCGTACGGATTGAAACCATCAGCAGCCAACCCTAATCGGACCTTTCTTTTTTCATAGGAAAATTCATTTGAATACTTCATGTCAAATTTCTTCCATGCTTGACCATCAACTGGGTGTTGCATCTTACCGTTCTCCGTAGACTGCCCAGAAGCATGCCAAGTCATATGTTTTGCAGTGTGTTTAGACTTGTACAAACGTTGTAGTCTAGGAATGATAGGAAAGTAACGCAACACCTTGTTAGGAACTTTCTTCCCAAGTGTCTTCTTGTCCTTCCATCTACTAGCATTGCAGATGGGACAATTCTGCAAATCTTCGTTACCCACCCCGCGATATAAAAAAAATCATTTACACAAGCATGTATGGATTCGTATCCTAACCCGATCGTTTTATATGTCTTCTTTATTTCATAATAGGACGATGGGATTTTGTATCCTAGAACGGGCGGGAAACATTCTTTAAGAAATTCTAGGGTTTCGTTAAATGTGGTGTCACTCATTTTACCTTTGACCTTGATGTTCGTAAACTTTGCCATAAAGTCCAATGAAGACATCCAATTACAGCCCGGGTATAGTGGGTCGTTGGCAGTGGCAAGTAACTCTTCAAACTCGTTATGTTGAGGAAGTGTCGTTGCTTGAGTTGGCTCGTTGCTTGTCTCGCCAATATTTCCTTCAGTTGGCTCATTTTGTTCGTTATTCGGACAAATATCATGAAGGAACTCAGCCATGTCACTCATCCCAGGATGATTTGTGTTGGGTACTATTGTTCGGACATCCGGTTCACCGTGATTATACCATTTCGTATAACTTTGGTCCCAACCATTTGTGTGTATGTGATCAAACAAATCTTCATGCTTTATCCAACCAACGTTATAACAAGAAGCACATGGACATTTTACATTCCCATCAATATTCACAAAGGACTTGCAATACTCGCAAAAAGCTTTAAGACCTTTTAAAAATTCGATGCTAGCACGAGATAATGAGACCTAACTCTTATTAATTGGCATAACTGCGTTTTAATGATGCAACAAATAATTATATAGAATTAAACATGTTCACAAAAATCTATACGTAAATACATAAAGGTGGAATTACGAGTTGTGCGTTTTGTTCACCTAATCCAACTATGGAAGGCAATCCTAACCCACTCTTTGAATGTTTCGTCTCATATATGAATGTGTATCACTGAATTTACTATTTGAGAAAATTTCGGCAGCATTTCCCCTCAACTCCCAAATATGTGCATTAAAGACATATTCGTAGGAGTAAAGGGGAAACACTGTCGAAATTTTCACAAATAATAAATCAATTATACGCATTCATATCCTAAATGAGACAAAACATTCAAAAAGCAGTCCCAAACAAGGGACTTTCCGAAATTAATTTCTAATAAATTAATTTCGGACGGGTTTTCTATGGGATGATTAACTTCGGACGGGGACTTTCCGAAATTAATCACTAAAGTCCTAAAATCATTGACAATAGTCTAACACAATTAGATAAAAAAATTATAAGCACATAACATATTCGCACAATCATTTTCATATATTTACAAACGCATACCAAATACATTATCAAACGTATACCAAATACATTACTAATTTGAGTTTTTCGATTCATGTTATTCAAACTCATTATATAAGTGAATACAAGTAATCTGAGTTTTATCTAATATACTCTAAATGTTTTATTGTCAAGGTTGTGGTCAACCAAATGCACCCTTTCGGGGCTGCTGTTAACCAAACGCACCCTAATCGGGGCTGTTGTTAACCAAATGCACCCTTGTGGGCTGCTGTTAACCAAACGCACCCTTTCGGGGCTGCTGTTAACCAAACGCACCCTAATCGGGGCTGCTGTTAACCAAATGCACCCTTGTGGGCTGCTGTTAACCAAACGCACCCTTTTGAGGCAGCTGTTAACCAAATGCACCCTAATCGGGGCTGCTGTTAACCAAATGCACCCTTGTGGGCTGCTGTTAACCAAACGCACCCTTTCGGGGCTGCTGTTAACCAAACACACCCTTTCTTTTTCCTGCTCTTACATACACCAATTCACAAACCCTAGTCCCCTTTAGCAATTTCATGTTCTGCTACATACCACTACATTCTCACTTACTAATATATCTTTTTCATTTTTTTTTCTTCCATTTTTTCCAATATTATTTGTTGATGATCCAATGATGGTATGATATCTTTGAGACCTGATTACATTTTGTATATGAATGGTGTGTTTGTTTTAGCTTATTTTCTATGGATTCAAGGAGCTTGAGTTGCGCTTATGTTATCTGATGTTTGAATAAATTAAAATCAGTGGATGGATTTGAAACTTGATACAATTATACAATACTATATAGGAGTAATTAACTTTGCAGTAAACAAGCTGTTATATATATAGTTTTCTTTATGCAATAATGCCTGGTGTGACTCCTTTTGGTGGAGTCATGACACACTATTTTATCATCAGTTTTGTATTTCTAGAATTAACTCACTATATAGCTAGTATGCATATTGCTAGACTTGACGTTCAAGCGGAAGCAACTTTTTGTAGTGTACAATGTACGTATTAATCATTCTAGGTGTCTACGTGTTGTGTATATATACTGAAGCATAAAGGCTGTTTAATGGGACGAGACACCAGCAACTATGGGTAGCGCATTAGACAATAATGCAACATTCACATTCCTCTTCAAATCACAAATATTATATATCATTACACTACGCATCAGACAATTATTTTGAGCGCCACTTATTATAACACAAATTGGATAAAAAAAACATACTTTTGTCACGGCTGTGGTACACGGTTGGAGTCGGCTTGGTCTCGGTGGTCAAGGTTGTGGTACACCATAAACACAAATTAATGACTATAAACTTTTGGCGGCGACATGTCCCCAGCACAAACATAAACACTGATGGTCCCTATTAACGATATAACACAAGATCTATTCTACTACTAACCACGAACACAACTACAACTAGGCTACGAATTAAACTAATAACGATAGATTAACTAACAATGAGAGATTAGAGAAGAGAATAAGAGAAGAAGAAGGATGATCTTATTACACTTGATAAACTAGCAAAGCTTCCGCACGATGTAATGAAAACCAACAAACTAAATGACACCCTAAGCCTTCTATTTATTGGAAAAAGGCTAGGGCATCCCATGTGCAAACATTCTAGAAGTAATTTACATAGGATACCACGGTCCATGGGCTACTAATGGACCGTGGACTTAAACTAAACATATAGCCCATTTCACGCAACCTATTAAATGAAATGACCAAGGCTTGACTAATTGTGAAATGCGTTCCCAACAATCTCCCCCTAAGTCTTGGTCATCTTGGTTGCTTGACGTCATCTTTGCTTCTTGGGCTTCTGACGTCTTCATAATCTTTGTTCTTTGTTCTTGATCTGATATGATATGGTATGGTAATGATCTGCCGTTCTCCAATGGTCTTTGGTACTGGTGTCTTTACGTCGTTTCCATCATGCCCATATGTTCTTCGACTTTTGTTCTTCATATATCACGTAGTTCTCTCTTCATAAGCTTGATCTTAGACTTGTGAAAGATTTAACATACTTGATCTTTGACTTTTCTTGAATTACTTTGAGCTTTTGATATTCCATAGTCTTTGTGAGAACTTTGCTTCAGAATATGAGCATGATGGAAAGGTGATGGAACTCCAGGTATTCATGATTCGCTGCAAGTAAACAGTTAGCAATAAATCATCCGGTACTTACAGATTTGGACTTCGAGATCATCAACAACATAGTGTGAAGACTTTCTCTAATCCAAACCCAGGCCGTTCTGAATCGGATACCCCCGAAAGGGCTTACACGGACACACCGAAGTGCACCCACGATTCAGTGAGTCGCTGGAGATCACCCCACGACTGTAGACCACTTTTGGAACAAACACTAAGCGTAATCCACAAGGGATTACCGAAGTGACCTGCTGTCAGGGCTGTTTGATGTTGACCCTGGCAGGATTTCCATTCAATCACTGAGAATCACATTTGTGGTTTCTCTCATGAATGTTCTCGGCAGATTGCTGAGATCTGCGATGGACACTCCTATGATTTACAACTGGTGTTCTTATTGTTGAGCAGCCAGTGTATACTAAGTGTACCTACGAGATCTTTGATGAATCTCAAGGCTCTAGACTCGATTAGTGCACATTTTTTTGGTCGTCAGAGGCATGGAGCAGAGTGCCTCTTTTTTCAATATCAACACATCTCGTAGTGAGAGGTCGATAGATGATGAAGGGTTCTCCGTGTGAAATGAAACAAGTGTCTGTTGAGAGACACCTGAGTGGCTAGAAGGTTAGTGCAGTGCGTCACTGGGTCCATGACGTCTTTTATCTTCAATACCGGTGATGCCCAATCAACCAGTAGATTATGTATTGAACCCGGTGTCTGCCCTAAGGTTGAACAAATGGAGGGCTATTTCTTTTCACCCTTTTCTTTACTTTTCTTTTTCATTCTTCAACCCCTTCTTTCTCCTTACATTTCATATCTCCCTTTTTTCTCAATCATACCTAGGACTTTCTAGTTCTAAACTATTGGTATTGTCCTTAGGTAGATCCCTCCGGCTCTGGCGGATCATAGGACGGTTATTCCTAACCTTAGTCACCTTATAACTCCATGACTATCCTATTGATGCCATAAACCAAACCTTTTTGAAAATCTCTCAAAGTGTTTATGATTGTGAAAACATATTTTGTTAACACTTTGAGAGTTTTGTGATTTTCAGAAAGACTCCCCCTTAACATGTGCTCATATATGGTTAAAGTAAATTTGCACATGTCGGGTAGAGTTGGCACTTTTAGAATTGATTGATTTTCAATGAACGTGATCGTCGCGAGACACGCTTACATCACTAGTAGAACTAGCTTGAAATTATTACCCGTCTAGATCACATTCAAGGAAAATCGCTCGAAATCGGTACATTCTACTCAGACACATCCTTTGCGAGACACGCTTACATCACCAGATAAACTGGCTTGAAATTATTACCCGTCCAGGATATGTCTTTTCGACTACTGACTTTTGCTACGTCAATTCGAGGGTCAATTCTGAGTCGAGCACTCGTGAGATCTCAACTTTTCTTTACCATATTTTAATCATATCTTTATTCTCCCCCTCAAAAATAGCATACTCATGATGTTTTTGAAAAACTTTATGATTAAAATATGTTGTTTTTGAGTTTTGTGGGAAGAATTTCAAGAACTTTTTTTTGAACAAAGATTATGTTTCAAATACTCCCCCTTAACGAGGGAATACTTGTCCTTATGAGCAGAATTTTTGAAAACTTAGAAAAAATCTGGTTTAATTCTACTCATAAGTAAGAAGCTTTCGCTCCTTTGATCAGGATTGAGGCACTGAAGCGTACCTCAGGGTCCTTTCTTTACAGGAACGGGTTGTGCACTGTTATGTGTACACAAGCCATAGTTTTAACAATCATATAGGCAAGAATAATGAATTTTAAGAATAAATCAAACTCTTACTTCATCCTCCTCTTTTGAATGATGTGTAGACAGGGTCAGGTCTTTGGAATGTTCTGACCGGGAAGGATGGGCGACCTCCAACATAACTCTCAAACCTCCTCATCTGATCTCTTCTGAATAACCTTCTCTCAATCCTGTTTACAAACTGGTAGATCTGTCTTAGCTGATCACCATTCCATCTCTTCTTTATCTGCAACCGTTGATCACTAACCCGAATCACTAACCCATCACGGACCTTCTTCAACGTGGTGTCGCAGAACTTGTGAATATCACGATATGCCATGAAGCAGTTGATAGTCAGATCACTTTTGTATACGAACCCAAAAGTTGGCTGACTCTTGAAGGTGTACTGAGCTTCATTGTTGATATTCTCAGGATGTAGCAATGGTTGAGTCAAGTTCAACTTTGTCTGGTAGCTCTCGACCCCTAGTTGAAGATCTTCCACACGTTCTTTGATAATCTTCCTTCTGATGAAATGAAGAATTGATGTGCTGAAAGCGTATTGGAGTTCTGGTGTCACATGTTGCAGTTTTCCTTGGACTTTAATAAGGTACATGTCTTCAAGGTCGTTGAGACTTAAGTCCGGAAAATCTGCTTCAGAGAACGTGTAGAGTTGCATGTCATGTCTTCTTACTTTGATCTCTGAGAGGAACGTGTAATCATACTTCTTGTCCCCCTTCAGACTAACTACAGCAACAATCCTTAGATCACTTCTTACTGATTCTGGAGATTTCTTGGTTAGTTTGCTTTTATACCAAGTCTTTCTTTTTTCGAACCAGTGGTAGATTCCTAATTCAACATCGTGATCATAATTCACTTTCTCGGAAACAAAGAGATGAGAAGCTGTTTCCTCGATAGCAGGGTGTTCATATATTGCTGCTGGAGTCAAAGTAAGCGAAGTAGCATACTTTTTCTGATAGTTGGCCCCGTGCATGAGTAGCTCCGGATCTTTATTGAAGAAGAAACGATATGGAATGGCTGGCTTGCTGTGAACTCGGATCACCGGTAGAGGCTTTGTCCAATCTGTGATATATGGCTTGTTCTTGCTGTCTCTGCTGCCAATCACATCTGGATTAGTCTAGCTGAAGTCTGAAGACATAGCTCGAGCAATGTTTTCGAGGTGATACTCGAGCTCAGCTGCACTCGAAGAGTTGTCCTTAAGAAGATTAAAAGCATAGTTTTTAATCCGGCGAAGTTCCCTCTTGGTCAGTTTCTTTAGGCGTTGAGTACTTTTGAGTTGTTGAGCAAACTCAAATGTACTATCTTCATTCTAGAATCTTCGTCAGTTTGTACTTGAGCACTTGCTAGCTGATCAAAGAACTCGTTCCCAGGTGTATCATCATCATCGAGCCATGAAACTACAGTTGGTCTTTTGGAAGATTTTTTGCTGGATGTAGCTTCGGTCTTTGGTGGTGAGTGAGGTTGTTCATCTTCTTGTTGAAAATCCATTTTCTCTGTGGCAAAGTGCTCAAAGTGATGCTCTGTCTCCTTAGGTTCAGACTCTAAAGCCTTGTGTGGTTGAGATGTGGTTGTTGTTGACGGTCTAAATTGGTTCTTTGAGTTGTAAACCAGATCCTCCTTCACCCTTGTACCTCTTGGATTGGGTGTCAGGGTCCTGGTCTTCTTCATCTCGTGAACGTTTGCCTTTATCGGCCACAACTTTGCACGAATCCAGATTAGCATTGATAGCCTCATAAAGAGCTATTTCTATT
Source organism: Artemisia tridentata subsp. tridentata (assembly GCA_021014915.2). NCBI lineage: Eukaryota > Viridiplantae > Streptophyta > Magnoliopsida > Asterales > Asteraceae > Artemisia > Artemisia tridentata. Next base: position 247,322,849 of record CP139501.1, read on the forward strand.
TCAGATGGAGAGGTAAGGGCTGTGAGTCTGGGGAGAAGTGCGCATTGGAGTTCGTCGGTTGTGAAGTCTTTAAGTTGCTTTGGTTGGGTTGCTGTGTCTTAAGGAATCGATCCTATGATGTTTTGAACTTTTTCCTCAATGTTGGTGTCAACGTATACTTCAATCTTCCCCATGAGATCTGACATGTACTACTTTACATATTTCTTTGTATGTCCCTTTGCTTCCTTGAGTAGTTGAGCTTTGACATCATCTTCAAGGAGTTCATCCATTTTCTTCTTTGTCTCCTGCAACTCTTTTACTTGCTCAGAAAGACCTTTGACCATATTCTGCATCTCAGTTACTTGGTCACTTAACATGCTGTCTTTCTTTGCCTGTGCTAACTTTGCTGCTTGCTTCAATTTCTTTGCTGCAGGAGAAATGACTTCGACACGAGTAACCCTAGCAATCTTCTTAGTATACTTGCCTTTAATGATTTTCTTGAGAGTTTCTTCTGTTGTTGCTTTTGATGGTGATGGTGATGGTTGTGATGAAGATTCAGGAGGAGTTGATGCTTTTGGAGGTGATACAGGAGGTGTTGGTTCCTTTGGAGGGGAGGTAGGAGGAGTTGAATCCTTTGGTGGTTCCTCAGATTGAGGCTTGTAAACGGTGAGTTGTAGCTGTGACGGAGTGAGAGGTGGTGTTTGAATATAGTTTTCAGCTTCCTTTTCTGCTTCTTCTTTCTCCTTTGCTAGCCTCTCTTCTTCCTTCCTCTTTTCTAATTCTGCCTCATAATCTGCTTCAAGTTCGTTTGCAGCTTTAGTTGTTTCCTCTCCTATCGGTTCCTCGTCCTCTTCAGTGTCAGACCAGTCAATGGGATCATCATAAAACTGCTCCTGATTACCCCCTTCGAACATGTCATCCTTTATTTCCTCATCTGTCAACGGTTCTCTTTCCTTGTCGGATTGATTAACCGGATTGAAAGGTGGAGGAATGTCCTCAGAATGTGAATCAGACCTATCGGGTTGAATAACCGAATCGGGCTGAGGAGTAGTAGTTGTAGTAACTCCAGCCCTCCGGGTTGATTAACCGGATCAATATGGGTTGAAGCTACTTCTTTGACAGTTCCAGAAGCTCCAGCTCCCTTTTGTAGCTCATATTCCCTTTGTTCTTTAACCCTTAACTCGGCTCTTCTGGCTTCATCTTCTTTCAGAGTCTTTTTGCTTTGTTCCATTGCAACAATGGTAGCAACATCTACGTCCATGGAGATGGTTTCTTCTTCTTCGGATTCAGTTGCTTCAGAATCAGATTCCTTTTCAGCATGTACCACACCTTCTTCTTGTGCTGGCTTTGGAACAACTTTGACTCTTCTTTTGATGATGTTTGGCATGTGAGGTTTATGACCTTTCTTAGAAGCACTTGAAGCACTCCCAGCCTTGCTACTCCCTTTCGAACGGGTCTTGGTTGATCCAGTTCCTTCTGCACCAAGTTTTAAGAATCCTACGTGACCAAGTCTGAATGCTCTGTCATAGTCTTTGTAGGCTTGAGTATTATTTACAGTTTCTGTCATCAGGGCCTCTGGTAGTCTAGTCCCTTGCTTGTGTGAACTATCCTTGGGAAAGTAGATAGAGTTGATAGTCCTATCCATTCTGAACAGATGCATCTCTAGATCACCAACACGAGGAGAGATGTCTTTGTTTTCATCCAGCAACAGACTGATGAGCACTTTGGTGTATCGTACAAAAGGAACTTTGGTGAATGGTTTCATCATCTGAAAGGTCATATCTTCCCAGACAAGTTCAGCATAGTCAATCCTTTGCTGATTCACTAAACCCCAGAATAGTTGAAGGTGAGATAATCGTGGGTGTTCATGACCACTGTCCCTCCCTGAGATGGAACGAACCACTATGTAGTAAATGGTTCTCCAGGGTTGAGGGATGTGTTTTGCATTGACTTTTGAGATCTTGGTCAGTGGTGTATCTGGTTGGACATCATATCCAATATCGATGAGGAACTTAAGGACTTCATCTTCGGATGGTGTAGGCCAATATTTGTTAGTTGTTTCTGGTGATTCGGGTAAGCCTAATGCTCTGCGAAGGTGATTTGGTGTGATTTTGAGCTTTTTGCGGTCCAGTGTGCATGTGAAGTATCTCAGTTTTGTGTCCAACTCCAAAGTATTCCACAACTGATGAATATACAATTCAGGAATGTTGTCAGAACTGTCCAGTAAGCTTCTACATTCATGTTCTTTGAGTACTTCCACAGCAATTTGGCAGCTTGGTTCAGGACATTTTATCTTCTCAAAATCTACCCTTGCGTTGTTGTTCCCAAAATCTGCCTTGTATCCACAAGGAAGAACTTCAGCTCTTGTGAGCATTGAGAGCGATTGTTGTTGAGGTGCAGCCATTGAAGAATGCTGAAACATCAATCAAGCACAAATATGCAGGATACACGATAGTTAGAAAATATTTAAGCTTGATGTTACACATGTGATCCTTTTGTTGCTTAGATTGATTTTATATGTTTAACTATAGTAGTTATCAAATTATATCAATTTTGCCAATTTCTATAGAATTTGTGCAATTTCGATAGACCTTGAAAAGTCTAAGGAATTTATTCAATTCCTATAGAAATCACATTTGCGATAAGTATTGCATTTGCGATAATAATCACATTTGTGATAAGTATTGCATTTGCGATAAGAATCACATTTGCGATAAGTATTGCATTTGCGATAAGTATTGCGTTTGCGATAAGTATTGCATTTGCGATAAGTATTGCATTTGCGATAAAAATCACATTTGCAATAAAAATCACATTTGCGATAATTATTGGCAATTTCGATAAACCCTTATACAAGGATTTTCGATAACAACTGTAGACGAAAAATTTTGTTAACTTTGAATCACACATTTGTTCCAATAGCTTTCAATGATGTTTCTGAGTCTAGTGTTCAAGTTATAACACTTTTTATCCACAAAATCTCAAGATTCAAACTGAACGTGTCCTTAAACCCTACCAATCAAATTTCACACTTGTGATGTTTCTGGGTGCAAATTAAAGGTACAAACATTCAATTCGAGGCATAATAACACTACTTAGATGGTTTAATTATACTCAAACACAACCACTCAGCTTTCCCCAAATCGTTCGCTTAAACCCTAAACTAAGAACATTCAAAATTCATGTTTCTGGGCTTAATTAAACACATGCATTATGTTAATATACTCATTTTAAGCATATCCCACCAACAAGTTACAACACAAACACTCAGAATCAAATTATACGATATCGCATGAACCCTAGATCTAAACTATTAAATTTTGACAAATTTAACCGTTGGATCAAGAAATCATTCAAAACCATTGTTAATAATTATATAATAAACATGTTAGCACTCACAAATTCGATGGATCTTGAACGATTAATCAGATTTGATTTTAGCCGTGGATGTTGTGGGTGAGTGTATTAACTGTGGTGGTTGAATATGTCAGATGAATAAGTGAGCGTATTAACTGCGGTCAATTTTTCAACCTTATATTTGACTTGTTTTAACTTTGTCACTTGCACACTTTTGATCCCTTAACCTTATATTTTTCCAGTCAAAGTCCTAACTAGCTAACTCTAAGTATTTAAACTTAGCAATATTGGCACACAACTTTTTATCTTATGATATTATCACCGAACCATGTGAAGCAACAATTTTGAAGAAACATTGCACGTACAAATTTGAAAAATATTTTAAATGTTATTCTCCCCCTCAACATTTGTTCAGAAATAATTGATAATGGTTTAAAATGAACAAAGTGTTGAAGGTTTTCTATTTGCAACAAAAATGTTTTTTTTTTTTTTTTTTTTTTTTTTTTTTTTTTTAATAAAAAATGGAAAATATTTATGTGATTTTTTTTTCATTAAACATTTACAAATATAGTTTGATGTTTGACTCCTTAATTTTGAATAAGAAAATTGTTTAAGTCATCATGAGTCAAACATCGCATACCAATTTGATGAACCAGTTCCATAAATCTTGCATGAGGCAAGGCTTTGGTGAACAGATCCGCCAATTGGTGTTCAGTACCCACAAAGTATAATTCAACTGTACCCATTTCCACATGCTCCTTGATAAAGTGATATCGGAGAGCAATATGCTTCGATTTGCAATGTTGAACCGTGTTGCATGAAATAGCGATGGCACTCTTGGAGTCGCAGTACATCGAAATCTTGTTAAACACGCATCCGTAGTCCATCAAGTGAGATCCCATCCAAATGACTTGAGCGCAGCAGGCAGACATGGTGACGTATTCTAATTCTGTAGACGACAGTGATGTACAGTCTTGCTTCTTTGATTGCCAAGAGACGAGCTTGTCACCTAAAAACTGTACTCCCCTAGACGTACTTTTTCTCGTTTCTAAACAACCTGCATGGTCAGCGTCTGAAAAAGCAACAAGTTCAAACCCGGAATCCTTCGGATACCAGATCCCCAAGTGAATGGTTCCCTTTATGTATCGAAGGATCCGCTTAACAGCAGACAAATGACGTTCAGTAGGTCGAGACTGGTAACGGGAGCATAAGTACGTGGCAAATACAACATCCGGCCGGCTAGCGGTGAGATACATGAGAGACCCAATCATACTACGATATTTTATAGGATCAATGGGTGTGCCATGGATGTCAGCATCTAGCTTTGGGGATGAGGAAGACATAGGGGTGTTATAGGTGTCACAAGTATTCATGCCATGCTTTTTCAATATTTCCTGTGCATATTTGGACTGACTTAAAAATATACCACGGGGTGATTGATGAACTTGCAGTCCTAGAAAGAACTTTAGTTCACCTATCATGGACATCTCAAAGTTTTGTTTCATAAGTCTTGCGAAAGCATTTGAGTACTTTTTATGAGTTGATCCGAAAATGATATCATCTACATAAATTTGTACGATGAGAATGTCCTCCCCGTGTTTTTGTATAAATAAAGTCGGGTCAACAGATCCTTTAGTAAAATGATTGGCTAATAAGAATGCAGACAGTTTGTCGTACCATGCCCTCGGGGCTTGTTTAAGGCCGTAGAGGGCTTTCTTGAGCCTGTAGACATGGTTTGGATGCTCTTGATCGACGAAGCCCTCTGGTTGTGAAACGTACACCTCTTCCCGGAGTTGACCATTGAGAAATGTCGTCTTCACGTCCATCTGGTATACCGTGATGTTCTTGTGAGCAGCGTACGCCAGGAACATTCTAACAGCCTCAAGACATGCCACTGGTGCAAATGATTCTTCGAAGTCAATCCCTTCTTCCTGACTGAACCCTTTGGCGACCAAGCGAGACTTGTTACGAATCACTGTACCATCCGCATCTAGCTTATTTTTCCAGATCCACTTTAAACCAACGACATATACCCCATCTGGTCTCTCGACTAATTCCCAAACTTCCAACCTTTTGAATTGATCTAATTCCTCATGCATGGATTCAATCCAGTTGTCGTATGTAAGGGCTTCTCGAATGTTTTTGGGTTCGGACTGACAAACGGTGAGTGCATAAATGCAGGTTTCACCGTCTGTATGGAGTCGTTGTCGTGTCATTACAGGGTTTTCTGGGTTGCCAATCACATTTACAAGGGGATGATCCTTTGTCCATTTGTGTGTTGATGGGTAATGTTGATAGGTATGACGCAGATTCGACGGTTCCAAGTTGCGGGTGGACGACTCTGCGATATCAGGAATGGTTGGAGCCGGCGCAATTGGATTAAAGAATGCATTCCCGTCATAATCTGCTGGAGTGGGTAGTTCAGAAGAATGTTGGGGGGGTCCTTCAGCTGCAGACGCAGAAGTAGAAGGTGTTTGATCTATTGATGATGAGGTGTCAGGTTGAGGTGCATCTTCAGCAACTGCGGTGGTTATAGTTACTGGTGTATCAGGTTGTAGATTATTGACGAGTAGTTGTGCAGCGGAGCTTGTAGATACATCAGCAGCACGACAAGCCATAGTATCATCAAACAATGGAGCAAACAAGTCTTCTAGATCTTTGCGATTTAGAGAGAATGGTGCAACTGAAGGATCAGGAAAGTTGAGACGGTTGGTTTCGGGTCCTAAGCTGTTTTGCTCAGAAGCCATCTCGGTAAGCTCATCAAAATTAGCATGTATCGTCTCCTGAATCTCCCAGGTGCGACGGTTCCAAATTCTGTATCCCTTTGAATTTTCACAATAACCGACAAAAATCCCTATATCCGCTTTGGCCTTCAATTTTCCGAGGTCATCATGATCATTCTTTGGACAGCAGAGAGCCCCAAAGACATGAAAGTAATTGATGTTTGGTTTTCTGCGGTGAACAATTTCATATGGTGTCTTGGTGTGCCTTTTGGTGATCATGCATCTATTTTGGGTGTAGCAGGCAGTAGAAACGGCTTCGGCCCAAAGGTAATCCGGTAACTGAGCATTGATTAACATTGTTCTTGCTGCTTCCACTAAAGTTCGGTTTCACCTTTCGACCACACCGTTCTGTTCGGGGCTGCGAGCAATGGATGTTTGATGTTCAATACCCACTTTCTCATAATACTCCCTAAGAGTCTGATTCTTGAATTCAGTTCCATTGTCTGTTCGAATTTTTCTGACGGTGTTGCGTAACTGAACTTGAATCTTTGTGAGAAAGGTGATGATCATGGACGGTGCTTGATCTTTACTGCGAAGAAAATAAGTCCAAGTCCATCTTGAATAATCATCGACAATTACCAGTATGTACCGCTTCCCATTAATAGTTTGAACACGCATAGGGCACACAGATCCATATGCAACAGTTGAAGTACGTGATCAGTACTGTGCTCGGGTTTAGGAGGAAAGTGAGCACGAGTACTTTTTCCTTGTTCACAAGCGGGACATAGATGATCTTTGGCGTATCTGAATTTTGTAAGACCATCGACTAACTTTTTGCGAGCAAGCTCGGTCATAGTTTTGAAGTTCAGGTGAGACATCCATTTGTGTCATAGCCAAGTGATGCGTGGTTTTGCGACCTTACAACAGGTTTTACCTCTCGAGGGATCTCGAGAAGCTTGCAATCCCCACCAGGCAGTGTACCTGACCGATGTAGTATAGTGAAGTGCCAAGTACCGGGGGATTGATCGTTCTCTAGGGGAATAGTGTCGTTAGGATTGAAAAACTACTCTAATAGGTCTAAGGGTGAGGGAAGATTCTTTTTGTATTTTTATATTTTTATGAAAGCAAGTAAAATATCGGGTTTGAAGGAGTGGGCGGAATTAGTTGCTAGTCAACTAACCCAAATAACTACAAATGCAATTAAAATAAAATGACTGAAAATAAAAAGGTTGTGGAACTTATATGGAGAGAAATGTGTTTACTTAGATTTCCTTACTCCCTAACTATCTTTTACCAGTTGATTAGTGTGTATTAATTGCGTGGATGACGGGTGTATTCCTTAATACCAATCGTGGGGTGGCGTACGTACTTCCCCAACTCTACAAGCTCCTACTTCACTCCTATGTCGAGCCGGCTAAGAAGCTCCTAACATGGGATCACTAGAATTCGCTCATGCATTAAATACAACCATAAAAACCTTAGTACGCATTGGTTCATGTTTCTTAAGACGTTCAAGCAAGTTACCGTATAGGAGGTTAGCCAGTTTTCTTAAGCCTAACATCGATAAACAATCATCCAATACAATTAATAACACACCAACAACCAATAATCAATAGTTAGGTTTCATTAGATCTAAGCAAACACAAGATAAATCTAGCCTAGCATGTTAAATAAAAGACAAGAACAAGATATAATCAAACAACACATAGACATATTGAATGATTAATTGATTACTTATCTTCAATTGAACATGGGAGATCCAAGGGTATAAAACCTTTAAAAATGGCAGAAAAATCGTCTTAGGGTTTCTCCTCACAAAGTTGCACACTAATGACTAAAAATTATGAAAATATATATAGGAAAACAGATCTGACGGCGTCACGTTATAGAGCGTGACGCCGTCACCTCACCGCGGTTAGGGTTTCTTGATGGCCTTCTTGACGCCGTCCCCTTTTAATCCTCCAAAATCCTCTCTGGCGCGTCAAGGGTTAACGCCGTCAAGGTTAAGGGTGACGCCGTCACTCTTTAATCCTGATGGCCATCTCTCTTTGTCTTAGCACGAGACGGCCTTGATCACCTTAAAGGGTGACGCCGTCAGACTTTCTTTGTAAAACTTTCTGGCGCGTCACGTGTATTTGTCATATCCACCTCTTTTGCCAAGCCATGACGCCGTCAGGAGCAATCCTTGACGCCGTCATGTGTACTTTTCCAGCAGCTTTGGCATTTTGTCGAATTCTTCACTTTTATGCTCCAAAAATGTAAAAAATGCTTCCTTTTCCAGATTTCTTCTCCAAAGTACCTAAAATGAAAAAAGGAACGATTTAGGGCAATATTTGATCAAATAAATACGATTTTGGGCTTAAATGACCCCCTAAAAGCGGTACACTTTTCGCTTCATCAAATACCCTCACACTTGAGATTTGCTTGTCCTCAAGCAAATGTGCTTTTATTCTAATCAAAATACAAGTTAGGGGTCATTTAATGCTAATATAAAAGTAATTACAACAAATAGTCGTTCCACTTTAATCATAATAAGCACGGAGATTACAAACTAGCACCTCACAAGTAGTGTTTAGATACTCACATCTCTCAGGTGTCATAAAAGTATATCTCATAAATGAAAATGGATAATATCTCTCACTACCTGTCATGGCAAATAGATTACCATAGGCTTGGGAAAGGATCGAAAACCTCCTCCACTAGGCGTAAGCACCTAAGATAAACTATCAAAGAGGGCTTTTACATGGGTTATAACGTGTGGTGTAGGGATATGATAAACACGGTTTTATTGGATAAAGGATATTTTACTGGTGGCGAGTTAAAGATCTTGATTAATTACATGTACAAAATGGCGTTGCTAAGCCAAGACTAGATTCGACTTAAGCTAATGAAAAAAATAACAAAAAGATAAAATAAACATAAAATGAAACGGGATGGTAGTCCGTATGTTTTTTCTACTTTTTCTCTTTTTTTTTTTTTTTTTTTTTTTTTTTTTTTTTTTTTTTTTTTTTTGCATACACTCTTGCCCTACCATCCGAAATAATACATCGCAGGGGGGTTGTATCCCCCTTACACTTGAACTTTTACATAACTTTACAATTACTATTCTAATGACTCGAATTAAGATAATCGAAACACTTGGAGTACTTTTAAAATATTTAGCACATATGGGGGTAATAATGTTGTTCTTCCCCATTACTCCATTACACTAGTACTTCACCCATGAGTCCCAATCGTCCCAAAACAATATGTACAAGGATATGACTCGACTTAGCAACCATGTAATCAATTAGATAATTAACTTGGGGTTTAAACAAATGTTGTCACAATAATGCACTAAAAATGAGTGCATACAAGGTAGGCTAAGGCGATTTGGGTGTACATTTAAGTGGGGTGTAACAAATTCTTACTTTAAGTAAAATGCTTAAAGTTAGAAACGAAAAGATAGGCTCTGAGGGGTGTACTAGGGGTATCGTGTACTAAAAATGAGTACAACGCAAAGGGTGTGGGAGAATTACTTGACCAATGTAGCCAATGTAATTATAACAAAAACACAGGTGTAAAACAATGGGTTAATCCTAATGCCTCTTATCATGTAGTAAATCTAACTACACGAATGTAGTCTCACTTGTGGCCTCGGAATAGTCTTAACGCAAGTTCTAGAATCTAAGTGCTACCGGTACACGCATCATAGCATAAATGCTTTTCCTACCAATTCTAGGGGCGAACCTCACATATTTGGGGGTGGAAAATTTTTTAGTGGTACGGTTTTGTGCTAGTCATATAACTTCCTATCCGTGAGACGCTCATTAAGACCAAAGTTTCACTCCTATATGTTGTAAAAAAATTTAAATTTGGCATTAAAATTGCCTTAACAGGTATTTCTCTCAGTTTTATTACACATCTACCATTAAACAAACGAAAAATCAAGCGTAACAGCATTCTCTAAAGTATCGTACTGTACCCTCCCCTTACACTTAAGATGAACATTGTCCCCAATGTTCAAATAACAAGATGTAAAAGTAAATAAGGTAAAAGAATGAAATCAAATGCTCCCCTGATTCGTTCGGTGGATAAAGGGGTAACATGGTTAGATCTTCTTCCAAGGTAATGTTGAAGCTTCAAGATTAAAGCAGCGCCAAAAGCTAGATTCCACATACATCTCCTTGTCCAAAATAACCTGTTAAACCTGAGAAAACAAACACGAAAACCTGCATAACATCGGCGGGATAAATCTGTATAAGGATATAATGCTTGTGAAATGATTATTTTGCAGATTCCTGGAGTTTATAAGTTAGAGATTTAATAAAACATTTTATGATTCCGGAAGAAAAACAAAACTTTCAAAAATTTCAGAAAATTAAAACCTGACGCCGTCAGACTTGGGTCTGACGCCGTCAGAAATGATCTGACAGAATTCTCATGTTAAGTTTCCGGAAAATTTCTGGAAAAACCTATACCTTACTTCCTGGAATCCTGCAAAATATCATTATGACTCGATACAAGCATTTGACTCAAACAAATACTAATATGTATGTTAATTTATTATTGTTATGATTCATGTTCATTTGTTCTAATAAACCGATTTGGATTTCCCTTACACTTAACTTTTGCAAAATACCTTTATATGTAGTTAAGACGAAGTTAAAAACAAGATAAAGCATTTTCACAATTTAGTTTCGAACATGAATCAATAATAATAAAAATTAAACATACATACGGAAGCAAATAAAATCAAACAAACAAATAAATAAACACACAAAGCAAATAAAGCTTATAAAGTAAAAAAAATCATGACAAGATAAATCCTACATGCACAGAAGAAAACCAAGTGTCACAAGTGTACAAAGGCCAACAGAGGCCTAATCCAAAACTACCACAGACCAAATTGTTTCGAAACATACAAGCATAAATTGAATTGTTTAAATATCGTAACATCAAATCAAATGATTATTGGGGTGGGGGACCGTGGCGGTAGTCGTAGTTTGGAGGGAGGTGCCCATAGTACCCATACGGTGGGTAGTCCTGCTCACGTCCAGGGAAAGGGTCAATCTACATGTGTGGGTCCAACTGATCACGCGTAGATAAATGTTGCATCTTTCGAATAGTGTGATCATACATCCAGTCGAACCTCTCATCAACCCGGGCTCTCCAGGTGTCAACCTGACCCATCCAGGCCCCCTGATAGGCCTGCCAATCCCCCCTATCCTTGTGCCGGTAGTAATCTGCCGAGCCGGCCTCATAACCTCCATGCTGCTCTTCTTCCTCATCATCCCCACCACCAACATTCACAGCTTCATCATGATCAAACCAAGCAAAGGTCCCATCATCCATCTCCATAACAACCTCCATCTGCCTCAAGTATCTAACCTTTACTTTCCTGCATGCATTACCACCGCTCAAGTACCTCATGATCTCGGGCCTGAGGACCCCATAGGATCGGGCCAGCCGAGTGACAAACATCCCACCATAAATTCTATCCCCTTCTTTTTCCCCAACTCCACTATTCAGAAAGCTAGCTACCCAAAATGGGATGTTGCAGTAAACCTCGTCTGAGTAGATGGTGTATAAATAGAAGAGGTCTGCGGCAGTGACGCGGTGATGAGAGCTGTGGCGTCCTGATAGGCTGTAGGTGAGACATCTGTGGGTTAACCTAACCCTAGGATCCCTGAGTTGGGATGCTACAGCAGTCGAGGTGTACACACCATTTCCAGTAGTCGGCCAGAACATAGATCATCTAAAATCATTCCTCATTGTCTCACCCTGCAGCAACCTAGTCAAAAATCCTGCATGAGTGGTTTCATGCTGACTGTACAACCCTAGTCTCCAACCAAACTCGGTAACTGAGCATGTCCTAAGCTCGCCCCCCAGTCTAAAATAGATTGTGATTCTGGCCACATCGGTCCTAGCTTCGGCCATGTCAAAGTGAAGAGTAGCAAAGAATTCACGTACTAATTCGTCATACACTGGTTCTTGAATCCTAAAAAGGTTTTCCCACTGAGGGCCGGTGAATTCATCAGTTTGAAAGCTTTGGAGAAAGGTTGGCTCAAGACCTTCGTTTCTCAAAAAGTCCCAATCTACCACAGCCCCACTTTCAACTTTGTGTAGTAGCAATTGGGCATATTTGGATGTGGCAGCATCGTTATCGAAGATCCCCCAACTAAGAACCGTATCGCCATAATTTTCTTGTTGGGACCTAGAGGAACTCCCTCTGCTAGGTCGTTGACGCTTATGCATTTCCACGTGGAGATTGGTGACGAAAGTTGGTGAATTGGACCTTGGAGATTCGTAGGTGGGGTTGGAGTGGGTATGGTTTGTGGGGTATGTGATGAAAGTGATGGAAATGAGGTTTTTATTGCTGTGCCGACGGGGTGACGGCGTCACGTTCAAAGTCTGACGCCGTCAGACCCGGGTGTTTTACAACTTTGTGCCAGTTTTACAATTGAGCCCCTGTACTATTGAGAGTAGCTTATAAGGATCAACACGATAGTTAGTCTCGTTTAATAAGTTCCTCCTGGGTCAAATGTTTTGTTACTGTCACGGAATGTGGTATTCTTTTGGATAGGGTCGGTTAATGTCCCATTAAAGTTCCAATCTCCATCAGGGTAGGTATTGAGTGAGCGAGGGGAACTTTCCCAAGGGATTTTCGACATGAGGGTGTGCTTTAACTGAGCTCTTCTCACACCTGGCTTAAAGCCAAAAGATCGTTTCCTAGCTTCATGAAAGTTAGGGAGCGTGACAACCATGCTTCCCACAAAAATGCTATGATCTTGAGAATTCTTTTTCTCGCGAGGGGATCCAAAGGGATAAGAGAGTTTTAAAGGTGAAGGCTCGGGGAGAGGGGTTTCATCATCCCATTCATCGTATGGTTTATTAGGGACCGGGAGTTCAAAGATCTTCTCGATCTTTTTGTGTGAAGCTTCTTCCCTAATTTTCTCCTTTATTCTCGAGATAAACTTTTCTGCCAGCTCCATGAAAATATTATGGGTGTTTTTCAAGTGAGTCTCTAATTGTTGGATTTGCCTCTCTTGGTTTTTCACGAAAGTCAGCATTATCCCCTCGAACTCATCTTGTCGCGAGAGGTGAGGAAACGTATGTTTACCAATCGTGTTTACACACTCATTGGTATCTTTCTCAACTCGAGGTATCTCGGCTTTCATAAGTTTCTCAATCTGCCTTTTTATGCTTTCAAACAACTGTTCTTGGGTTGCACTCATGCAATTTAAAATCCCTTCTTCCGAGAACGTAGAGTCCTTCCATTCTTCATCATCGTACTGTGCTAAGTCCTCAATGACTTCCCAGCACTTATCGACACTGAGCCTGCTCAGCCTTCCATTGGCAGCGTAATCTATGGTTCTTCTAGTTTGATGGTTTACGCCATCATAAAATCGTTGGATTTGTAGCCAAGGATCCATGCCATGGTGAGGGACTTTTTGGAGTAAGTCCTTGAATCGAGTCCATGCCTCGTAGAGGGTTTCGCCTTGACGTTGTTGGAACATCAAGATATCATTCCTTAGCTTGGTAGTTCTTCCTGGTGGGAAAAACTGAGCAAGGAAAATAGTGGTGAGATCATCCCAAGAGGTGATGGATCCTGCGGGTAGACGCTCTAGCCATTGACTAGCTTGGTCCCGCAGAGAGAATTGAAAGAGACGCAGTCGGGTCGTCTCTCGAGTGGCAACATCAAGGTCTATGGAATCAACGATTTTGAGAAAGTCCTTGAGATGTTGATTAGGATCTTCGGAACGAAGTCCATGGAATGCGCATCCGCTTTGCACTAACCGGATGGTGTCGGATCGCAAGGGAGTGACATTGGCTCCTTGAGTGAGCTCAATGGTGTTTCGATAGCCATGGTGGCTAGGACGAGAGTAGTCTCCTAAGGTACGGGCTCTAGGAGGTGGGTGTTGTTGTGGTGGTGGGTTGTTGGGATCGAGGATATTACCACCTTCTATGATGTCGGATGGTAATGGTTACGAACAAAGAAACGAAGAAAAAAGATAGACTAAAGAAAACCTAGAAAAATAAAATAAAAATCTCACTAGAAAGGAATCTAGTGAGTAGACCTAATAAAATAAAAATTCAACCTAAACAATAACTATTCCCCGGCAGCGGCACCAAAAACTTGATGCGTGGTTTTGCGACCTTACAACAGGTTTTACCTCTCGAGGGATCTCGAGAAGCTTGCAATCCCCACCAGGCAGTGTACCTGACCGATGTAGTATAGTGAAGTGCCAAGTACCGGGGGATTGATCGTTCTCTAGGGGAATAGTGTCGTTAGGATTGAAAAACTACTCTAATAGGTCTAAGGGTGAGGGAAGATTCTTTTTGTATTTTTGTATTTATATATTTTTATGAAAGCAAGTAAAATCTCGGGTTTGAAGGAGTGGGCGGAATTAGTTGCTAGTCAACTAACCCAAATAACTACAAATGCAATTAAAATAAAATGACTGAAAATAAAAAGGTTGTGAAACTTATATGGAGAGAAATTTGTTTACTTAGATTTCCTTACTCCCTAACTATCTTTTACCGGTTGATTAGTGTGTATTAATTGCGTGGATGACGGGTGTATTCCTTAATACCAATCGTGGGGTGGCATACATACTTCCCCAACTCTACAAGCTCCTACTTCACTACTATGTCGAGCCGGCTAAGAAGCTCCTAACATGGGATCACTAGAATTCTCTCATGCATTAAATACAACCATAAAAACCTTAGTACGCATTGGTTCATGTTTCTTAAGACGTTCAAGCAAGTTACCGTATAGGAGGTTAGCCAGTTTTCTTAAGCCTAACATCGATAAACAATCATCCAATACAATTAATAACACACCAACAACCAATAATCAATAGTTAGGTTTCATTAGATCTAAGCAAACACAAGATAAATCTAGCCTAGCATGTTAAATAAAAGACAAGAACAAGATATAATCAAACAACACATAGACATATTGAATGATTAATTGATTACTTATCTTCAATTGAACATGGGAGATCCAAGGGTATAAAACCCTTAAAAATGGTAGAAAAATCGTCTTAGGGTTTCTCCTCACAAAGTTGCACACTAATGACTAAAAATTATGAAAATATATATAGGAAAACAGATCTGACGGCGTCACGTTATAGAGCGTGACGCCGTCACCTCGCCGCGGTTAGGGTTTCTTGATGGCCTTCTTGACGCCGTCCCCTTTTAATCCTCCAAAATCCTCTCTGGCGCGTCAAGGGTTGACGCCGTCAAGGTTAAGGGTGACGCCGTCACTCTTTAATCCTGATGGCCATCTCTCTTTGTCTTAGCACGAGACAGCCTTGATCACCTTAAAGGGTGACGCCGTCAAACTTTCTTTGTAAAACTTTCTGGCGCGTCACGTGTATTTGTCATATCCACCTCTTTTGCCAAGCCGTGACGCCGTCAGGAGCAATCCTTGACGCCGTCACGTGTACTTTTCCAGCAGCTTTGGCATTTTGTCGAATTCTTCACTTTTATGCTCCAAAAACGTCCAAAATGCTTCCTTTTCCAGATTTCTTCTCCAAAGTACCTAAAATGACAAAAGGAACGATTTAGGGCAATATTTGATCAAATAAATACGATTTAGGGCTTAAATGACCCCCTAAAAGCGGTACACTTTTTGCTTCATCACCAAGCTTTTGTGGGATGTGCCTTGGATAGTAAGCATATTGGAGAGGAAGCTGTCATGCCTTCGAAGGAAATGGTATACAGACTGGTGCCACGTTTCCCTTTCATGAGGTCATTCCCTTCAAGATCTCGAATGAAACAAGTTTTCTCCCTAAATGCCACTTCTAGATCACCATCACTAAATTGTCCGAGGCCCTCAACGTAATATACCCTGCTAATTTTAATGTTCCCGTTGACATAATCACCGTATCCCATGATAGCTGTGAAATGATCATTCCCGAACCTGACAGTGCCTATGAACTTCGCAACGAAGTTTACTAGAAGCTTTAAATTCCCTGTCATGTGCCGGGAACACCCGCTATCAACAATCCATAGCACAATTTGAATTACCTGCATCACAAGAAGAGGACACAGGAGAGTTGGAACCAGTAGATCCCGTTGGGTTAGTAATACATGTTTTAAGCATCTTTGGAACCCATGTAAAACTAGGTTTATATTGTAACCAACGCTGCCACGTCCAACTAGTTTGTGCTTTCTTCTTAGTGAATGTGCTAGGTGAATGTGCTTTCTTCTTAGTGGCAACTACGGGCTTGTCAACGGTGGTCTCAGAAACTACTTGTGGCAGTTTTCCTAATATGGACTTAGCAGTGGTTATGGGCCTATAGGAATTGCCAGAAGTACGTTTCTGTTTTCTTGACAAAAGGGTCTTAGCAATGCATTTCTGATGATTTCGAGACAACATACTAGTGCGACAGAATACACAATAAGCATCAACCATAATAGTATTAGAAACATTCAAAGATTCAACATTCATTACATCAGATTCAGAATGACACTTAGACAAGCTAGATTCCAAACTAGACGTAACATGTGTCTTATTCAAACTACTAGCATTAACTTCTACTTCTGCCTTCTTAGATAATCCACTCTTAGGTTGCCAAACTCTAATCTTCTTTTGACTTTTCTTTTGACTCTTGGTGGTCTTTGAGCTGCTAGCCTTAGATGTGGTGCCTAATCCTGTGGAGGTTGAAGTATTCACATTAGTAGTTTGTGATGATGCTTTCTTAGGTGCCTTGTCTACTTTGTACATTCCTGGTGCAATCACATTATTTAATACAGCTTTCCCTTTGTCAAGAGTTCTGAGTTTCTCTTTCATTTCAATGATGATGTGGTTTTGTTCTTGAATTTTTTATTCCAACTTTCTATTTAACCGAACAGTGTCATTTCGATTTTCACAAACTTCAGCAATATCTTTTTCATACTCTAAAATTTGATGTTTTAAAACCTCATTTTCTTTTTCAAGATTTTGATGTGTTGAAACACAAACATTTTGAGAAGACAAAGATTCTTTTTGACTTTGTAATGCTAACTCAAATTTAATACTTTGAGTCTGACACTTATCCAGAGTTCGACGAATTTTGACAATTTCTTTTGCACATTTGGTTTCCACATCAGCATTGATTTGTCTGAGTCACTCATTTTCTTTTCTCAGATTTTCATTCTCAATTCTCATTGTCTCAAGTTCATCACAGTGATCATCAACAAGCACTTCATGACATGACAAATAGATAGAATTCATTATCACAGATATCACATCCGAACAGAGAACATTCGTCAAGAGTCGATCAACATCTTTTTCTAAAGCTTTCTTTTGACCTTTTTGTTTTGCAATTTTGACATCTTTTGCATTGAAAATACTCATCATTGATACAACTTCTGACTGGAGTTCTTGTTCCCATTGAGTTGCACAAAGTCGTAGGTGATTAACAAGTGGCAAGAATTGTTTTTGAAAAACTTCTCGCTTTTCTTTCTCATAAGGAGAGAGAAAAGTGGAGATTTTGATTTCAGAATTTCTTTCAATAGCGTTTTCCAAAAGTTGAATGTCCTCCATAAATGTTTTAAAATATTTAAGAATGCGACATTCTTTTGGCATTTGTTCATTAACACCTTGACTTGGTAATGGACCATTGACTTGTGCAACAGTGGTAACTGGACCAACGTCAGATGAAGTATTTGTTTCAGTTAAAGAGCACTGTTGTACAGATCTATCTTTTTGAGGTACAAAAGATTCTTTAATATGAGGTGCTTTCGAATAATCGTATGGTTTGTTATATTTTACATGACTCATCTTTGATCGACACTCGATATCATGTTCTTCTTCCTCTTCAGTACTATATACAACCACACGTTGAAAAGTACCATCAAACAACAATTCGGCACTGTACAACTTAGGGTGTGCCTCGAGTGCTTTGTTTAAAAAACGAGGTTGATCACATCCGATTGCAAATCCATATCCGCGAGGATTTGGTTTGACAGTTAGATTTCGAAGAGCTGTTACAGAATTACCCGCTTTATAAACAACGTTTTGAAAATCCTTAAGTTTGCCTTCCAATGTCACAATTTCTTCAAGATATGAATCGACACGTTTCCTTGAAGCTTCTTTGTGTTCAGAAAAATTTGCTTGACAAGTTGACAATTCTGTTTTGGTTTTAGAAATTTCCATTTGGAGAATGTCAACCTGTTTTTGAAAACCAAATATTTCTTGTTCCTTTTGTGAAATTATTTCATTCTTGGAAACAGTCAATTCACGAATTTGATGTTCCAAATTTTGTACATTTACGTATGACTCTTGGAATGCAGACTCAAAACTTTTCACACGTTTTGTTTGGTTTTCAAAGTTTGAAAGTTGTTGCTTGTAGCACTCAAGGTCCTTGGTTAACAGTGCAACTTTGGCTTTTAAGTTTTTGTTAATGTCATTGCATTTGTCCATCTGGGATTTATGTGCATTCAATTGTGATTGGGTGGCAAGCAATAAGGTCATGAGTTCTGAATCTGAATCTTGCATAAGATCATTTTGCTAAAGATGTTCTGAATTGTCATCGTCAAAAGAATCATCAAATGAAACTACTGGGTTAATTTGATCATCATCAAAGGTAACCACTGTGTTTATTTGATCATTGTCTGGAGATGAGAATGATGATTCATGTTGAGCAAAATTATCTTTTGTAGATGTAGATACAGATGGTGATGCAATTTCATGAATTAAACAATCTGCTTCAGATACCTGAGATAAGCCATCGGTGTCATATACCGGGCCTGTCTCGCTCATGTTCATCTCCTGCATGTTGGCCATTAACATGACTGCAGCATTAGCCTCCAGATCCTCTATTTCATCATCAGAGTATGCATTAGCCATAAAACTCTGCTCCTTCTCTGTCAAAATACCACTGGCCTTTTCATCCTTCAATGCCATGAGAAGAGCTTCTTTATGATATACACTAACCATTATTCTCGACTTGGGGCATGCATTAGCCATATGACCATATCCCCCACAATTGTCGCAAGTGATGGATGTATTAGCAATCTTTTTCCCTTTGTCAGCAAACTGATTCCTTCTCGGATTGTTACCCATGCTGTTTCGACTACCTCCTCCTGAACTGAATCGTTGCCCACCAGAATTCCCCATGTTTCCTGAGCCAAACCTTCCTGAAGACCGATTTTGAATCTCAACCAGTCCATTGTTAACTACTGCTTGATTTCTGGTGTTTGATGATGTCCTTAGACGATTGTTCGACCTGTTGGAGAATTTGCTGAATGCACGGGCGATTAATGCAAACCCCTCATTTAAAGAATTAAAGGCATCATCTTCATCAGTTTCAACATTGGAGTACATGCCGTAATCAGTGTTGTCGAATGGAACAAGTTGATTATCAGTGTATTGTTCAGGTGCTTCATAAGGGATGATTTGATTTGACGGTTGTGGTGTAAACCCTGAATGAGGTGTTGGTGGTGGAACAAACTCCTGGTTTGGTGCAAAATGTGATTGAGCCATGAGAGCAAGTGAGTTTGGAGTAGGTGATGGTGAGAATCCTCCACGTGCTGCACGTTCTTTATCAACTTCAGATTGATGTTGTTTTAGGTAATCATATAACAACCCCTAAGACACGTCATTTATCTTCTTGGCTTGACGAACGAATGTGATGTATTTCTACCAATCTGGGCCGAGACATCCCAAAAACTTGGAGTTTATAGCAATCTTTGGTAAGATGATATTGTGGCGATCCAGATCATTAATGATGTTGGTGAAACGATGATAGTATGATTCCAAGGATTCCTCAGGTTCGATCATGAAATGTGTATACTCCATGTAAAACTTTGATTCCAAGTCCTCTTGATTCAGTTCAGTGCCTTCCATAAGCAGATGGACGTGCTCCCACATGTCCTTGGCTGTCTTTTGGGCATCAATACTCCTGAAGATGGGATTGGGAATCCCTTGGAGTATATAAGACATAGCTAGCTCATTGGCCTCTTGTTGTAAGACTTGTTCTGCAGTTTGTTGAGCTAGAGGAACAGGGGTTGTGGTCGCTTCTCTTGGAGGTACTTGAGTTGGATCAGCTGGAATGGTTGTTGTAGGTGTTGGATACGGTCCATCAATGATGACCTTTTTGAGATACTTCCCGTGAGGTTTCCTTAGTTCGATGAAGCGTAGAAAACGACTGGACCACTGCACGTAGTTTCCTGGTGTGAGCATAGGTGGTGTGTCAAAAGAACCTGCTTCATGCCTTGATTGCTGACTACTTATGGCTTCACACATTTTGGTAAACCAATGTGGTTCTCTGGAAGATGGTTGGTAGTTCTGCATTGGTTGTGGAAGAAGTTGTTGCTGCTGAGGTAATTGATGTTGATGCATGAACATTTGATGTTGTTGATACTGTGGTTGGTATGATGGTTGATATTGTTGCTGAGGATATTGCTGCTGAAATGGTTGTTGACGGTACTGTTGCTGTTGTTGATTGTAGAAGTTGTAATTGTATGGTGGTTGAGACATCCTTGTGTTGTTGTTGATCGTGTAGATAATTAAGATGTGTGTTGTGAGTTATGAGATATGTTTTTGGTTAAGTGAAGTGTTTGTTCAATTTCGATAATTACTGTTCACCACAATTTCGATAAACACTGTTCACGTTGCTCAATTTCGATAACAATCCAATTTGCGATAAGAGTCCAATTTGCGATAAGAAGACCAATTGCGATAAGAAGACCAATTGCGATAAGAAGACCAATTTCGATAATTCCTGCAATTGCGATAAAATTGATAATTGCGATAAACTTTCTAATTGCGATAAATCTTACATTTCGATAAGTTATCTTAATTGCGATAGAAAAGGCAATTTCGATAAGTTAACAGAATTGCGATAGATTTTGCAATTTCGATAGATTTATCTAAATTACAATTTCGATCACTTTCTCAAAATCTTATACAAGATATGAGAATAACCACCAAGTCGAAGTATTTTCACTAACTTATACAAGCAAAAAAAATACTGAGTTCCAATTTCGATAAATCCGTAGGCTGCTGGAATTGCGACAAACTCTCTTTTGCAAAATTTCGATAAACCCCCTTTTTCACAAATTCGATAAACCCTCTTTTTCACAAATTTGATAAACCCTCTTTTTCCACCAACTTTTCCAAATTACGTTAATACTTAACGAACAGTAATTAACCCGATTGGTTTTGGTTTTAAACGTTAATCAAATCGTAAATTATGAAGAAATTTAAGACTCGAAACGTGAAAAACCAAAAGTTTGGTGAAATTTTACGAATAGCAACGAGTAAACAAGTGATTATACGAATTAAACTAGAACAAAATCATGTTAAACACTTAAACCAAACGAAAAACTGATTAAATAACGATGTAATCTACTCGATAACACACTTCTAATAATCCTTTGGCGTATGATACCACTTGATGGTCCCTATTAATGATATAACACAAGATCTATTCTACTACTAACCATGAACACAACTACAACTAGGCTACGAATTAAACTAATAACGATAGATTAACTAACAATGGGAGATTAGAGAAGAGAATAAGAGAAGAAGAAGGATGATCTTATTACACTTGATAAACTAGCAAAGCTTCCGCACAATGTAATGAAAACCAACCAACTAAATGACACCCTAAGCCTTCTATTTATAGGCGAAAGGCTAGGGCATCCCATGTGCAAACATTCTAGAAGTAATTTACATAGGATACCACGGTCCATGGGCTACTAATGGACCGTGGACTTAAACTAAACATATAGCCTATTTCACGCAACCTATTAAACGAAATGACCAAGACATGACTAATTGTGAAATGCGTTCCCAACAAACACAAAAAAAAATAAACACAAATTAATCACTATAAACCTGTGGTCTCGGCTTCGAGTCTCGGCTTCGGTTCTCAGCAGCAACTGTACCAAAAAAAATTAACAAAAAAATTAAAAAAAAAAATCACAAAAAACATAATACACATATATCAAAAATTAATACATATCAAAAAATTAACAAAAATTAACATATATAAAAAAAATAACAAAAATCAATAAATTAACAAAAATTATCACCTGGGTTTTGTAAATGAGAGGGATAAAGGAAGAAAGAAAGAATTAAATGAGGAAAGAATTATACGAGGAGAGGGTTTGAGGAGGGGCTGTGGTGGTGCACAGTGGTGCGAGGGTGGGTTTATATGGTGGAGACGATGGTATTGTGGTGAGATGGTGGTGCTGTGATGAGATGGCGGTGTTGTGGTGGTGCTGTGGTGGTGATTAGTGGTGTTGGTCGAGATGGTCGTCGAGAGCTGAGGAAGACGAGAGAGATGAGTTTTGTTTTTTTTTTTTTTTTTTTTTTTTTTTTTTACTAAGTGTATAATCCAGATCTGTTATTAATTGAGGTACTAAAAGAAAATTTGTCTTTTAGCCAGTCTTTTGGCGGGGACATGTCACCGGTAAAAGGTTTTACTAATAGCCAAAAACTTTGGCGGGATAAAGTAAATGCGAAGAGGGAAAAACGAATTTTTTGGTGAAATCTTTCAGCAAGGAAATGTCCCCGCCGAAAGCATTTTACTGAAAAAAAAATCCTCTTTTATATTATTTTAACTAACTCAAATCAATATTAAATCTTTTAAATTTAATTAATTTTTTTCTAAATCACCTTTAATTAGTTTAAAATTTTTTAAAAGTATTTACATCACTTTTACCTAATAAAGTTAAATCATTTATACTTAATTTAAATCATTTAAAATTATTTTAAAAACATTTTGATTAAGTTAAATCACTATTAAATCATTTAAATATAATTTAAATATTTTGTAAATCATCTTTAATTGATTTAAAACTTTTTAAAATTATTTACATCATTTTTAACTAAGTTAAGTCATTTATACTTAATTTACATCACTTTTAACTAAGTTAAACAAATGAGTTAATATGATATGGTTGTACACAAGATATTAAACGAATGAGTCGAGATGATATGGTTGTACATTTGATGTTAAACGAATGGGTCGAGATGATATGGTTGTACACGAGATGTTAAACGAATGAGCCGAGATGATATGGTTGTACATGAGATGTTAAACGAATGAGCCGAGATGATATGGTTGTACATGAGATGTTAAACGAATGAGCCGAGATGATATGGTTGTACACGAGATGTTAAACGAATGAGCCGAGATGATATGGTTGTACATGATATGTTAAACAAATGAGTCGATATGATATGGTTTTACACAAGATGTAAAACGAATGAGTCGAGATGATATGGGATGTTAAACAAATGAGTCGATATGATATGGTTGTACACAAGATGTAAAACAAATGAATCAATATGATATGGTTGTACATGAGATGTTAAACGAATAAGTCGAGATGATATGGTTGTACACGAGATGTTAAACGAATGAGCAGAGATGATATGGTTGTACAGGAGATGTTAAACGAATGAGCCGAGATGATATGGTTGTACATGAGATGTTAAAGGAATGAGCCGAGATGATATGGTTGTACATGAGATGTTAAACGAATGAGCCGAGATGATATGGTTATACATGAGATGTTAAATGAATGAGCCGAGATGATATTGTTGTACATGAGATGTTAAACGAATGAGACGAGATGATATGGTTGTACATGAGATGTTAAACGAATGAGTCGAGATGATATGGTTGAACACGAGATGTTAAACGAATGAGCCGAGATGATATGGTTGTATATGAGATGTTAAACGAATGAGCCAAGATGATATGTGTGACAAATGGTAATTTTCACATTTTAAATTAATAATAACTGGTTATTTATTATTTTTAAGCTAAGCATTTCTATGCGCGATTGCATGTTTCTGAGCATTTTTAAGCATTTTTGGGAGCTGTCCCACTTACTGTAGCTTACATTCACTGCAGAAAAATTTTATTTTTGTCAGTAAGCGTAAATTATTCCATTTCTGATAGTTACTGACAAGTTTCGTAATTTACTGACAGCTTTCTCGTAATTACTGAAAAGCAACCCCACACGCGTACCGACAGCACAATATATATGGTAGCAGTCAAATAAATGCATTTTTGAGCAAATAATAATATTTTATTATTTTTCTGACGGAAACGTCAATAAAAACTCTATTTTGCGTATACGTGTCCAAAAAGGTCAAACCGAGACTTTACGGTAACTTTTAAGCTTAAACCGACACACGATACACCAACGAGGATCAAAAACCCACCAATTCCTCCTCCTATATTTCGTGTACAGCCAACATAAGGTGACAAAACTTATTATATGAATAAATTTAGTTAGTGGAGGATTGTAAGTAATTTTTGTATTTATACCCATATTAGCACATATCCATTTTCACGCATAAAAACTCGCCCATAAACCTTACTTAGATCAAAACTTTCTCTCTTCTCCATCAAAACTCACGGCCAACTTAAAACATTCAAGATCCACAAAATTTTGTTGAAGTTATATGTAATCGGGGTGTATTTTCAAGTGTTTCGGGTTATTTAGAACGTGTTTTGGGTAAAATTGGTGCATTTTGGTGTGTTCTTGAGCCTACTACCACTCGACTTCCTTAAAGCATTGTAAGGATCTTTGAAAACTTGTTCAAATCTTGTTCATATCATGTTGTTTTAATGTTTAAAAGTGTTAAAAAGTGTTAAATGTGTATGATTTGTTAATATGAACAAGTTAGGGTTTGATGTCTAGATTTACATATGCTCGACTTTTTTTTGAGTTTTTCATACAAATTATGATGTTTCTTGCTTGTGTGGTAAATCTTGTTGCTTGTGGTACTAATTTGGTGGTACAAAAGTGATTAGTGCTAATTACGCGTAATTAAGACGAAATATACACTTTTGAGTATATATATATATATATATATATATATGGATCGGCTAATGTATAAAATATATAATTATTGGGGTTTTGAAAAACTTAAAATTTTGGCTCTAGTGGTGAAATGGTGAAGGTTTTGCTAATTAGCTTATTATGATTAGCTTATTGTAATAAGCACTAGCTTATTGATTTACAGTACAAAAATTGGACTAAAAATTATTTTAGCACAAATGGGCCAAGCCCATCATGTTGTCGGCCTATAGGGGCTGTTTTGGACAAATGGCTTATTTGAAAGTGCTTATTGGCTCCTTTGATATTTAACGTAAAATATAACGTAACTAAAAAGGGCTAATTAGTTATCGGACTAAAAATGTGTTATTGGGCTAAAAGTGGCCTATTCGGCCCAATAAACATCTCGGGAGACAAAAATAAATTTTTGAACATTTTTAGACTCGCTATAATTATTTTTGCAAAATAGAACGGTTTATATCGATAAAAACCATTTTGGGATCGTTTTGGTATTTTAAGCCCAATAACTAAAATAAAAGGAATTTCGATCCATAAAACATGAACATTGACTTTTTTTTTACTTTTGAAGGAATTTTGACTAAACGTTGACTTTTGTATCGAAAACTATAATAATGAAGTAATTATAACGATAAGTATAGTTATATCGATAAATACACACTTTGGACTATTTTTGCAATTATAGTGATAAAAAGGTGTTATTTGAGGAAATTTGCAACGCTTGAGAAAAATGGGAAAACTTAAATGAACGAATGGGTCATGCCCAATTTTTCTAAAATTTCAACACTTAGAATATTTTTTGACAAAAACCGACTAAAAGACGAAACATGTTATTTTTTTATTAAAAATATTAATTTTCCTAAATTAATATTTTTAGGTTTTATAGGACTTATAAAAATATATTTCTGGCACTTATGCACTCACACTTATTAAATTCTCAAAGACTAAATACTTGTAATTTTCTTTATAATTATCATTATATTATAAATAAATATAATAATTTATAATATAATAATACCTCACTAGCACCATTATCAAATTAATTATTCAATGATTATTTAATTAAGTATAAATCTTAATTAATTAAATAATTAATTATTAAATATATATATGTACGATAATATATATATATATATATATATATATATATATATATATATATATATATATATATATATATATATATATATATATATATATTACTTACACAGTTTGCTACAAGCAAAGCACGGAAGTTCCGTCGCACATGTATTCACCGTACACTTTCACCATGAGCCATTACCAAAGAGTCATATACGATAAAATATTTTGAAATGTAAATTACCACACAGCAAGCAAGAAATACACAAGCACTGGTCACACGTAAACTTTTCAATTGAGTTAAGACATATAAGACACGAATATTTCGCTAAGACTTACCATACTGATTTAGGTCGCGTGTCAGAGCGGTTGCACTGTTTTGTTGATTGATTTGAAGATTGCTATTGTTTTAAGGTGAGTTTATAGCCTCACTTTTTATGCGTATTGCTTTTATAAACCTTGGGGTGAGAGACATGCAAAACTGTTTTCATGGACCAAAAATGGATTTTGTTTTTATGCACACTTGTATGCAGAAACCTAAGTTAGCTGAATCCCATTGCGCCCACTATCATCAACCGTCAATTCCTGTTGGGAAACGCGTGTGATATAAATAGATCTATTGGGGGTGACTCCCCCGTTCGGTTGGCTCGGCATAGTCAATGAGAACGTATACCATACTGAAATCGGCCGAGTGTCTAGGGATTAACTCTCGCGGGCACCCTTTATTTGCTATGCCAACTTGACATTTTGTTTGTCTAGTTCGGTTGGATGAGGCTTAGTGTTTGCATAGCGGGATAGTGTGTGATTTGCTGAATTGTTTGCTAAATATTTGCTATGGTCCATATGTGCTTATTTACTTTAAACCTATGAACTCACCAGCGTTAGCTGACTTTTAGCATGTTTTTCTCAGGGCATTGAAAATGTGTTTACTGAAGGCAGTGCATGGCTTTAGTCATAAAATTTGTGGAAATGTTTTTATTGTTGCGTTAACTCTGAAATTTGGGACCGCTTTGTTAAATGGGCTACATTTTATTTGAACTAAACTTGATGTATGACAATATGTCTTTGAATATGTAATACACTTTTAAAACGGATTTTAATCCGTTCTCTATATCTTGTGTTGTGATTATTGATTTTGTAGCACCCAAAGTGTATGCTTCCGCAATATCTTGATTTTGGGGGTGTTACAGATTGGTATCAGAGCCAGGTTATTGAGAACTAGGTTTATCAAAACCTTAAACTATAACCGATATTTGAAAAACTTTTCCTTATGACCGTCAGAAGCCTGTCTGCCTAGCTTGCTATGATTTGAGCGTTATTTGCTTTATATGATTAAGTGTTATACTATGATATATGAGTATTTTACTTAACATATATGATATAAGTGTTTTCTATATACTTACACATGCCGTACCGTATTTGTCACAGACTATGTCTCTCCCTTCCGATACACATGATGAGGTATTTGCTGCTGGACACACTTCCCCGTTGCGACGACCAGTTTCATTTGCGGATGACCCGTTGATGGAGGTTGTCAGAGCCGTTGTTGAGCCACCCATTCCAGCTCAGCATACACACACCACTTCAGTGTCTACCTCACCATACTTACCCCGCTACACTTCAGCTCACCGCTCATCCCCAGCCCAGCTTTACACTATCACCCAGCATGTTCAGGATACCCCACCCATCAGTCGACGCATTGCTCGTATGTCAGTATATTCTGGATACTGTCTGCGATTCTCAAATTTCTTAGGTTCATCATCTCAGAGGAGGACCCGATCTGATTATAAGGGCACCCCTACTTCATCACCATCTTAGTCACCCATGTCATCTCCAGACCATTCCCCTCCCAGTCAGAGACTTAGGAGATCCATTGAGTCGTATTCAGATGAGGATGAGGATCCAGTGGAGGATCTAGAGCAGGTTCAGGTAGAGCCTACCCCAACAGTGACAACACCTATCGAGCACACTCCTATTGGTGCGGATGATGACAGGGACAGGGTTGCACCTATGGATTTGTATCAGGTGATGATGCCACGGGATGGTGAGGGCATTATGGAGGATGTACAGGGTGTATTTGAGGTAGGGCTGAGTTCTAGGGCTGCCCAGATACATGATGTGAGTGACAGTCAATGGATTGATATTGCTTGTAATACTAGCACGGGTGTGCGTGCAGCTAGCCCGGAGTACACTCCATCATCTCCTTCGTTCATGCCACCTCCATCTCCGATACTTACTCCGCTTCCATCACCAGTGGTTTCTTCGCTAGCAGAGCTTGAGGAACCCACCGAGATGGAGACGATATGGATTCAGCTGGCGAATCAGGCCAGTTTACTTGATGTACACTCAGACCAGATCGAGAGGTTAGAGCAGTCTGACCGCATTCAGAGTGTCGAGAGGAGGATTGGGACAGTTGACAGGGCTGCTTGTATATTGTGTTGATGCAAATAATGTTCTAAAGATGTTATTTATATCTTTCGATTACTTCACGTTTTGAGGATGACAAAATGTGAAATCATGATACGTTAAAATTAACGTAAACAAGTCTTTAATCGGAAGATCCCGTTTCTACGCAAATCACTCTTGAACAAAGTTACAACTTGAACTAGTGATCAAAGAAGTGAATTTATGTTTTGAAAATTCACATTTTAAATGGGACAAAACATTTTTTCAAAAATACACATGACAAATTATTTTTGAAATATTAAGAAATGTTTTAATGGAAAAATTAGTTTGAAAATCACAACAGCTATTTTTCCCCCCAAAATCAGCTCCAACCTTCCCCAAATAAGTTTTCACCAGAAAAGACAAAATTTGGAGCGTCCTAGTCTACCACGGCTCCACGGTACCGTTAAATTTAACGGAGCCGTGGGTTATTTAAAGGAGCCGTCCGTACCATTTTTTCTGTAACGTTCAGATTTTCTTTGCCTATAAATACCAACCCCTTTCACAGTTTTAGGCACCCTTCACACACAGAAAAATCCCTTTGCTTAATCCTCTCAAACCTTTCACTTCTTTAGATTAGTTTTTCTTTGTTTCAAGAGTGATCCAATCATCCCTCAAGTGATCCTCTTCATACCTCTTCACTAGGAAGAGAAGAACACAAGTATCCAAGTAGATACAAGGTGTTGTCATCCCTCTTCATTAGCAAGAGAAGAACACAAGTATCCAAGTAGATACAAGGTGTTGTCATCCCTCTTCATTAGCAAGAGAAGAACACAAGTATGCAAGTAGATACAAGGTGTTGTCATCCCTCTTCATTAGCAAGAGAAGAACTCAAGTATTCAAGAAGATACAAGAGTTATAGTTGTTAGGTTTTTGTAACACTTGTTACATCCTTGATTGTATCTTAGCATACATCAAGATTATCTTTCTTTTGTGAGTGAGAGTGAAGATCAAGTGTGATCTATAGAGATAGTGAACATCTCTTATAGCCATTGGGCTTGTGTGATTGATCAAGAAGATCAAGGGTCGATAGAGTAGTGTTAGTTGAGTAGAGTGAAGTGAGTGTTGATCATTGTGATCGTGTTAAGATCTTGGTGATCTCTTGAAGCCATTGGGCTTGAGTGTTTGGTCACGTGGACCGTGGTAGATTGGTGCTAGCTAAGATTAGCACTCGACATCTAGCTTAGTGTCGGTAATAGGATAAGCGACGTGTACGGTTTTCTCCGCCTGAAGGGAGGTTGTTGATATAGTGTTTGAAACTCTCGACTGTGGTACTCGGGGAGTGGAGTAGGGCGAAGAAGAGCTTGGTAGCCGAATCACTATAAATCCTTTGTCTCGGTTTGATCTTTCCAACTCTACTCTTTACTTTCATTACTTTATATTTGTTAGTTTAGTGTGTAGTTCATATTGGTGTTGATTGATTACATATAGAGTTCGAATCAAAGTTTCCAATAACCAACTTTTAAAACAAGATTTTTAAAAGAATTTTGAAACGGTAAACTATTCAACCCCCCTTCTAGTTTCCCACAATTGGTATCAGGAGCCACGTCAGTCAAGATTTTAAAGTATATTGTATTTTAAAACTTGAATCGATCAATGGATTCCGACAAATATCTAGAAGGGCAATCTATGCAAAGACCACCACTTTTCGAAACCGATTGTTTTATAAATTGGAAAACAAGATTCGAAACGTATGTGAAATCAAAAGACATTGATCTTTGGCATGTTATTACCGAGGGTGACTTTCAACCTATTCAAATGAATCCGGAAACTAAAAAGAATGAAATTGTTTCTTATGATAAACAAAGTGATGAACTTAAAAGGAAATTAGCCAAAAATAATGAGGCCAAAATGATGATTTATAATGCTTTGCCTAAAAAGGAATTCGAAAGAATTTTCATGTGTAATACGGCAAAAGATATTTGGAAAACTTTGTTAGTCACTCACCAAGGTAATAACCAAGTCAAAGAGAACAAGATAGATCTTCTTGTTCAACAATATGAACAATTCTCCATTTCGGAGGATGAGTCAATAGATAATGCTTTTGCTAGATTTAATACTGTTATCACTAGTCTTAAAGCTCTTGATGAAAGTTATTCTAGTAAGAACTATGTCAGGAAGTTTCTTAGAGCTCTACATCCTAAATGGAGAGCAAAGGTCACCGCCATAGAAGAGTCAAAGGACTTGGCGGCATTGTCACTCGATGAACTTATAGGAAATTTGAAAGTTCACGAGATGATCATCAAGAAGGATTCCGACATTGTCAAAGGCAAAAGTGAGAGAGTTAGATCTCTAGCATTAAAAGCCAAGAAGGAGTCCAGTGATGAGGAATGTTTGAGTTCCGGTAGTGAAGATGAAGAGTACGCACTAGCCGTTAGGAACTTTAGAAAGTTCTTTAGGAGGAAAGGTAGATTTCCTAGACAACCTCGCGATGAGAAGAGGTCATCCCAAAGAAATCATGATGAAAGAAAAGGGACAAGTGATAGGAAATGCTATAGATGCGGAGATCCTAATCACTTCATAGGTGAATGTCCTAAGCCACCAAAATCCAACAACCAAAGAGCCTTTGTAGGAGGTTCTTAGAGTGATAGCGGTGAAGAAGAAGAGAAGAAGCCTAACGATGAAAAGTGCCTAATGGCTCAGGCATCTAACAAGGTACATTCCGACTCTTCTTATTATAGTGATAATAATTCGTCAATAGATGATAGTGAATTGCATGACGAATACAACAAACTATGCGTAGTTAGTACTAAGATCTTAGGTAGAAACACAAAACTTAAGTTAAAACTACAAGAACTAGAACTACAAGTCCTAGAACTAAAAGATCAAGTCAAAAAACTTGAGAAAAACAAGGAAGTAGACTTAGGATGTGGGTCATGTATAAGTCTTCAAGTAGAAAATGAAAAACTTAAAGAAAATGCTTTAAGAATCATTAAGTTTGATGAAGGAACTAAAAAGCTTAATGATATACTTGAAAATATTAGATATAGTGAACATGACCGTTCGGGTTTAGGATTTGACCCAAATCAGGCTTCTACAAGTGGTACTAAACAAGTTAAATTTGTAATGCCTGAAACGTCTAAGTCTGAAGGGGACGGCACCACTAAAGGTACAGACGGCACCACTAAATTTAGTGGTACCGTGGTACCGTCTGGTGCTGAAGACGAAACTGGGTCAATTTTGAAAAATAGTCTAAGTCCTAAACCGAGTCACATAGTTAAAAATAGTTCTAGAGTGTCTACACCTAGTAAAGGGGAGGTCAAAAGCTCTTACAAACCATTGTCATCTCCCGAACATGGATTTGTAAAGCGTGACACAAGGTCGACTACTCCTCCGCCTAGAAAGGTGAACTCTCCCAAACCTCGGTCTAGAACTCCTCTACCGAGAGGTAACTTTAGAAGACAAAATCATCCAAGTAACTTTCCCGTAACTTGGAATGATCGTCCACCAAAAGGTTACTTACCATGGGAAATGTGTCCTCCATTCTCACATCCTAAACTAACGCAACAAATGCGTAGGATGTTTGACTCTAACAACTTTGGACCCATGAGATATTGGGGACCAGATGTTTGAACTTTTGTTTTGCTAGGAAAACATGAGTGTAAATAAATTTTGGAGTCTTACAAAAGGAGTATGATGTGTTATCAAACAAGTCTGGTGACGCAAAAGTCAAGTCGTGTCTTATATGCTCAACATTCAACAAAGGTAGTCTAATCCTCTAGTTTTAAGAGCAACACCTCAGGCACAGGTACGCTTTCTTAAAACACCCTTTGTTAGTAGTAATGTTTGGCATGAAATAGTGTAGTTAGAATCTAACATGGTAGGCACTATAACACAGAAACTCTATTCACATCTCATCATGTCAAATTCAACTTGTCCAGAAATGTTCGATGATCGATTGAAGATCATGCGTGACAAGTTTGAATTAAGCATTGATGAGTGAATCAAGTTTCCTTCCTTGCACATATGTAATCTTGCCTAAATTAAGTATCCCTTTAAACTTATGTACACTATATGTATGAGATACATAGTTTAAGCAATAGTCTTTATTGACAATAACGCCCATATCCGCAAATACGAAACTCACAAGAGACGAAGAAGGTGAGTGCGCAGATATAACTAGGTTAGGGGCATAATAGGTAAAGTAGTTTACCTAACGGCAAGTAGGTCCATTATCATGAATAGTGTTGGCTTTGTGCCCACTTGTAAGAAGTGTCCCAAAACTTCTTACATCAAAGTGTTTAATGTATCATACCATACATTAAAGATACTACACACTTGAGATTATGATATCTTGAGGAGATTGATGTAGAAAATGTTTCTATACCAACTCTGATAATGTAAGAGTTAATGTGGATTGAAACATAATGAGTAATGTTTGTACCTTCATAGGTTGATTAACAAACATCTTGGTTCCCCAAGAAACAAACTACTCTTATTGTCACCACGACCGAAGCCGAGTACGTAAGCGCCGGAAAGGCATGACAACAAACACTATAGGTGAGACAACCTCCTATGAAGAGTAGCAGTCAAGATGCCATTAGACTTGACCGGGAACCCTGTAGTTTGCTCATGAACGAAGCTCGTCGAAGTACGTCATCTCCTCCGTCTCTTGAATGACAACATTGTCAATTCACCAACCAATACGTTCTCGTCACCCCACTCATGACTATTTAGATAATTCTTTCGAATTATTAAAGTCATCGTCCACCTCTCTCCTCATGACCTCTTAATAATTCACTTGAAATATTAACGTCATTCCTTTCATCCCTTCTATGACTCCTCAAATATTTCACGGGAAATATTAAGTCATTCCTCGCGTCTCGTACTCCGACTAATTAAATATTTCATGGGAAATATAATAGTCATCCTCCAAAACACAACTCATAACTTCTGTTTATTTCACGGGAAATACTAGAAGTAAACCCTCATCCAATGACAACTTAGTCAATTTCCTTGGAAACACTAAGGTCATTCCTTGTCATCCCGTCTAATCGTCTTTCGTCAAAAAGTTTATTAGGTATAAACTTTTTCCTCGTGTCAAAAAGTCTTACTAAATAAGTAAGATTAATCAGCCAAAAGTCAAAACGGAAGAAAAATTGGACCATCAGATATACGGCTCCATTAATGTTTAATGGAACCGTGGAGCCGTGCATCTGAAAAACGCGCCCATTCTCCTTTCTTCTGCACAGACTTTCCAAACACATCCAAAAACACTTTCACTTGCTGTCAAAACCGAACCATAACACCTTAATTCAACTAAACTCTTGCAAATCAAGATTGAGGCATTGGAATCAACAAATCCTAATCACAACATCACTAATTGTAAGTAAATCACTCTTAATTTCATTTAATTTGAGTCTAGGGTTTGTTCTTGAGTATAAATCCGAATTGGGGATTTTCAAAATTAATTAAACCCTTGTGAAATTAAGACTAGGATTAGACAATGTAGCATTCACATGATTCCCTAAACCTAGAATTTCCAAAAACCCATTTATGTTGCAAAACCAAATCCGAAATTAATCACTAAATTCGGATTATGATTGATTATTTGCAATGGAATCATGTTTAGGATGATTAAAATTGGATTAGGAATGTTCTGCATTAAAGCTTTTCAATCTTAAAGCTTGTTGGCACCATGTTGAGGCATTTGCCAAACACCCCAATTCGATCATTTTTTCGAAAAACTTCACAAGTCTAGAATCATGAAACCTTTTTCATGCATTGTTGATGCAAATTAAAAACGTTTTTGCATGCATACATGAACTCTCAAATATGGCTCGAAGTACATAATTGATATGTATTGTTCGACATATTTGATTGAGCAAAAGTGAAGTTAGGAGCGTTTGGGCAATCTCTTTAGGATAGTTTTAGAGTCGAGATTGCCGCACCTCCACATTGTTTGCATTTAGGCACACACACTAGAAGTGTAATCATTAAAATGCAACAAACTAACATATACAAAAATATTTTTTTGTAGATAAACAATGCCTCGAAATGATTATCAAGATACCAAACAATACATTCTTAGTACTCTTGAAAATCTAAACATTCCTAATGAGCAAAGAGCTTATTTTGCAAAAGTTCAAAATCGATACATACACGAAGGGCGTGTAGTCGATGCACTCTATGTCACGACAGACAACATCCGTGTCTGTTTCCCTTCTATCGAGTTCAATTGTTTATACAAAATAAACGATCAAGTCTGTCCTCGTTTTGTTCTCAAGTTTTATAGTCGAGTCCGTACCTTCACTGATGATGATGGTAATGTCTTTCTTGATTTTTGGATTCAAAACCAAAATATCATCCTGTCTGTCTCCGAGATTGGAAAAATTCTCGGTGTTCCTGCATATGGTCAGTGTGCATACACTGAAGACCATACTCTTGAGTCTCTCTTCTATAATCTTGAGGATGTAGGTGCCTATCGCACTGAAATTCCCGACCTCGAGTCCATCAAACAAGTCATCCAAACACCTTGAGTCGTCCACACGTATCAAAAGCATGATGGTTCAATTGTCCACCTTGACCCAAACCGTATCTACCTCAAAGAGCTCCTTCCCGACCTAAGAAGTTGGGAACTCCTTCTTCGTGAGAACGTGTTGAGCCTTGCGGGCAACCGTGATCACGTATCTTCGAGTCTCGCCCATATGCTCTACTGTCTTAGTATCGAGGAACCTTATAACCTCGCATACTATATGGTCAAAAGGATGGCCAATATTCACAGTCGTTCGGATAAGCTCATGCCATATGGTATGCTGCTTACTCGTCTCTTCCATTGGGTCATGGAACATTTTCCAAATCTCCAAAGTGTCGACTATGTCCTAGTCAATTCTGTTATGAAACCTCTTGGTGGACCACGACGTCGCACAAAGCAACGTAAGGACAAAGGGTCCAAGCGTGGTCGTAAATCCACTTCTGACATTCCTCTCTCATCCTCTTCCTTCGGTCATGAATCATCATCTCAACATATGCATGCAGATGATGATGAGGTGAACGAAGAAGGAACGTCTTGTACACGTTCTCCTTCTCCTGACGTCTACCTTGACAACCTTGACACCTCATCATTTTGACGAACAACCGACCTCGAAAATGGGATGGTAAATCTATCCCACGTGATGAGAAGGCAAACCACAATGTACAATAGACAAGTGGAGATGCATGAGCAAACTATCGGGGGATTCAAGTCCATCGGCAAGGCGATCAAAGGGCTTGGGAATAAGATTAAAAAGTTGGGGAAGAAACGAGACTAGTTAGGATTAGCTTAAGTAGTACTATTAACTTAAGTATTATTAAGCTATTATAAATAAAGTCATGGCATTAACTTGCTTGGAATGTTCCCTTTTAACATTCTAACACTTGAACATGGTTAATTTTCTTGTTAATTAATCCTCATGTTGGTTTATCTTGCCTAACTCATGCATGTTAGCTTATTTTATTACATGCACTAGATGTTAAAAATGCTTGAATTCATGCATGCTTAATAGTTGCCTAAATACATAGATGATCACATGATCATGTTAGTTGCTAGTTGAAACTAGCTTTAGAAATTCTATGTGTTTAGTGATTTGAGGCTTTGAGATTTGCAGCCAATGGATTCCCCAGAAATTTCCCCATTTAGGCTGCCTAAAACCTGCAGACCTGGAAAGAAGGTCAAAAGAGCCCACGGCTCCATTAAATAGGCCACGGCTCCACTAAATTTAGTGGTGCCGTCGTACCTTTAATGGTACCGTGCCTCTGGAAGACGAATTTAACAATTCTCTTTCACTTTTTGACTTTCTTTTCCTGAAAAACTGCAAACAAAACCTGATTCCCATGCACCCAAATCCCCAAATTCAACATCCTTTTCAACCTTGCATGCTTATGATTTGGCTATTTAAGCCAACATCATGCAATGCCATCCTTACACTCATCCTTACACCTTCACATTCACCATACAACCATCATGGGATCAAGAGTGTTCAAGAAACCTAGATTCAACATCAAACCAACAAATCAAACCACACTAGTTGATCAATGGATCAAGAGTATTGACACACCTCAATCATCAACTAAACCTATCACCAATGACATTGCCTTCATTGATCTCACCTTGGATGATGAAGATGAAACCCACACACCCATAACCTCTACCAAATCATCATCTTCCTTCACTACACCCCTAGCTCCATCCAAGGCAACCTCTATCAAACCCACATCCTCATCCTCCACAACAAGAACCAACACACACTCATCTCAACCTAGTCCCATTCACCCTTTAGCCTTAACACTCAACTCATCACCATCAACTTCCCTTGAATTGGGAACTAACACAACACCCTCATCACTTTCACCATCACCACAACCTCTAGCTCTCACCCTCACCTTATCACCAATAACTCCACTTGAGTTTGGAAGCTACACATCATCTCCTTCCCTATCACCATCACCATCACCTCAACCCTTAATGGGTTATCCCATCCTTTATCCCCTTCACTCACACACCTTGAGTTGCCCTTGTTGCAACTACAACCTTGACCTCATCATGAACCTTAGAGATGAGCTTAACTTTAGGTTCTCATACCTAGAACACCTCCTCACACCACCCATAGGACCCATCATACTTCCACCACCTCCACCACACAATAGCCCAAACTAAACATAGTTATGTTTAGTTCCTTCAATAAAAAAAACTAGGAACCTTTTGAAGTTGGAAGCAAATCTAGAAGCCTCATGTTACTTTAGATGTTTATGTGTCTTCTTGTTAGTTTAATTTGCTTTCCTATTGTAGTCATACTTATGTATGACATTTATTTTATATTTATGAAATGGGCTTTTCATTTTGGCTACTTAGCCATATTTTTTTTTGTGGTTGGATATTTGTCAAATGTGCTACTTATTAGATATTGTATACTTGTCGTCTAACCTTGTTTTGTAGCACGAACCATTGCTCGATTCCTTTGTGTTCTCCAAATGAGGGGGAGTACACATCAAGGGGGAGCCTTCGTCACCTTTTTGATTAGACAAAAAGGGGGAGAAATGGGAGTAAACTCATTAAAAACTTGTTAAAAGCTAATTTTAACCTAACATGAGTTTATATTTTGTCATCATCAAAAAGGGGGAGATTGTTGATGCAAATAATGTTCTAAAGACGTTATTTATATCTTTCGATTACTTCACGTTTTGAGGATGACAAAATGTGAAATCACGATACGTTAAAATTAACGTAAACAAGTCTTTAATCGGAAGATCTCGTTTCTACGCAAATCACTCTTGAACAAAGTTACAACTTGAACTAGTGATCAAAGAAGTGAATTTATGTTTTGAAAATTCAAATTTTAAATGGGACAAAACATTTTTTCAAAAATACACATGACAAATTATTTTTGAAATATTAAGAAATGTTTTAATGGAAAAATTAGTTTGAAAATCACAACAGCTATTTTCCCCCCAAAATCAGCTCCAACCTTCCCCAAATAAGTTTTCACCAGAAAAGACAAAATTTGGAGTGTCCTAGTCTACCACGGCTCCACGGTACTGTTAAATTTAACGGAGACGTGGGTTATTTAAAGGAGCCGTCCGTACCATTTTTTCTGTAACGTTCAGATTTTCTTTGCCTATAAATACCAACCCCTTTCACAGTTTTAGGCACCCTTCACAAACAGAAAAATCCCTTTGCTTAATCCTCTCAAACCTTTCACTTCTTTAGATTAGTTTTTCTTTGTTTCAAGAGTGATCCAATCATCCCTCAAGTGATCCTCTTCATACCTCTTCACTAGGAAGAGAAGAACACAAGTATCCAAGTAGATACAAGGTGTTGTCATCCCTCTTCATTAGCAAGAGAAGAACACAAGTATCCAAGTAGATACAAGGTGTTGTCATCCCTCTTCATTAGCAAGAGAAGAACACAAGTATCTAAGTAGATACAAGGTGTTGTCATCCCTCTTCATTAGCAAGAGAAGAACTCAAGTATTCAAGAAGATACAAGAGTTATAGTTGTTAGGTTTTTGTAACACTTGTTACATCCTTGATTGTATCTTAGCATACATCAAGATTATCTTTCTTTTGTGAGTGAGAGTGAAGATCAAGTGTGATCTATAGAGATAGTGAACATCTCTTATAGCCATTGGGCTTGTGTGATTGATCAAGAAGATCAAGGGTCGATAGAGTAGTGTTAGTTGAGTAGAGTGAAGTGAGTGTTGATCATTGTGATCGTGTTGAGATCTTGGTGATCTCTTGAAGCCATTGGGCTTGAGTGTTTGGTCACGTGGACCGTGGTAGATTGGTGCTAGCTAAGATTAGCACTCGACATCTAGCTTAGTGTCGGTAATAGGATAAGCGACGTGTACGGTTTTCTCCGCCTGAAGGGAGGTTGTTGATATAGTGTTTGAAAATCTCGAGTGTGGTACTCGGGGAGTGGAGTAGGGCGAAGAAGAGCTTCGTAGCCGAACCACTATAAATCCTTTGTCTCGGTTTGATCTTTCCAACTCTACTCTTTACTTTCATTACTTTATATTTGTTAGTTTAGTGTGTAGTTCATATTGGTGTTGATTGATTACATATAGAGTTCGAATCAAAGTTTCCAATAACCAACTTTTAAAACAAGATTTTTAAAAGAATTTTGAAACGGTAAACTATTCAACCCCCCTTCTAGTTTCCCACATATTGTTTGAGGAGATGTATTCTGATAGATGTGTGATGATCGGACTGAGAGCTAGATTGGATGCCTTGGAGAGATTGCGTGGTAGTGAGCTTAGGAACTTGGATTTTAGGGCTATTGGTTTGGGCAGAGGCCAGACCAGGATTCAGGGAATGTTGAGAAGAGCTAGAGGTGTTGATCGTACTCAGTGGCAGAGGATTATGACTGCAGAGTATACGATTGGAGCAGTGATGAGAGAGAATCAGGAGTTGAGAGACTGTATTGGTCAGTTGGAGAATACCATTGGAGGAATGACTTTAGCATTTGAGCAGTTACGCCTAGACAGTGACCGAGCCTAGAGTAGTTGTAGTTGATGATGTATTTCATTAGGTTGATTAGTTATCATTTAGTATTCCAACACTAACTTTTAGCCATGCTTGTAATTTTGTAAATCTCTATTCACCCGATGTATATATATAACAAGCTTGGTTTTCTATTTGATTGTTCGTTTTTCCTCTATGGTTGACTTTATTCTTGCATTCTATTTGCAATATCCATATATTCATATGACACCTTCCTTCTATAATCGAGATCTCATTTATCGCCATCTTCTTGTGATGCAGATAAATGGCACCTAAATGAAAGTCAACCAGAGTCACACGAGGACAAACTGCTAACACACTTACCCTAACAAGGACAGTAAGAGGAAGGACTGCTGAGAATGCCGCCTCGGCAAGAGCCGATATGATATGGTTGTACATGAGATGTTAAATGAATGAGCCGAGATGATATGGTTGTACATGAGATGTTAAACGAATGAGCCGAGATGATATGGTTGTACATGAGATGTTAAACGAATGAGTCGAGATGATATGGTTGAACACGAGATGTTAAACGAATGAGCCGAGATGATATGGTTGTATATGAGATGTTAAACGAATGAGCCAAGATGATATGTGTGACAAATGGTAATTTTCACATTTTAAATTAATAATAACTGGTTATTTATTATTTTTAAGCTAAGCATTTCTATGCGCGATTGCATGTTTCTGAGCATTTTTGAGCATTTTTGGGAGCTGTCCCGCTTACTGTAGCTTACAGTCACTGCAGAAAAAGTTTTTTTGTCAGTAAGCGTAAATTATTCCATTTCTGATAGTTACTGACAAGTTTCGTAATTTACTGACAGCTTTCTCGTAATTACTGAAAAGCAACCCCACACGCGTACCGACAGCACAGTATATATGGTAGCAGTCAAATAAATGCATTTTTGAGCAAATAATAATATTTTATTATTTTTCTGACGGAAACGTCAATAAAAACTCTATTTTGCGTATACGTGTCCAAAAACGTCAAACCGAGACTTTACGGTAACTTTTAAGCTTAAACCGACACACGATACACCAACGAGGATCAAAACCCACCAATTCCCCCTCCTATATTTCGTGTACAGCCAACATAAGGTGACAAAACTTATTATATGAATAGATTTAGTTAGTGGAGGATTGTAAGTAATTTTTGTATTTATACCCATATTAGCACCTATCCATTTTCACACATACAAACTCACCCATAAACCTTACTTAGATCAAAACTTTCTCTCTTCTCCATCAAAACTCACGGCCAACTTAAAACATTCAAGATCCACAAAATTTTGTTGAAGTTATAAGTAATCGGGGTGTATTTTCAAGTGTTTCGGGTTATTTAGAACGTGTTTTGGGTAAAATTGGTGCATTTTGGTGTGTTCTTGAGCCTACTACCACTCGACTTCCTTAAAGCATTGTAAGGATCTTTGAAAACTTGTTCAAATCTTGTTCATATCATGTTGTTTTAATGTTTAAAAGTGTTAAAAAGTGTTAAATGTGTATGATTTGTTAATATGAACAAGTTAGGGTTTGATGTCTAGATTTACATATGCTCGACTTTTTTTGAGTTTTTCATACAAATTATGATGTTTCTTGCTTGTGTGGTAAATCTTGTTGCTTGTGGTACTAATTTGGTGGTACAAAAGTGATTAGTGCTAATTACGCGTAATTAAGACGAAATATACACTTTTGAGTATATATATATGGATCGGCTAATGTATAAAATATATAATTATTGGGGTTTTGAAAAACTTAAAATTTTGGCTCTAGTGGTGAAATGGTGAAGGTTTTGCTTATTAGCTTATTATGATTAGCTTATTGTAATAAGCACTAGCTTATTGATTTACACTACAAAAATTGGACTAAAAATTATTTTAGCACAAATGGGCCAAGCCCATCATGTTGTCGGCCTATAGGGGCTGTTTTGGACAAATGGCTTATTTGAAAGTGCTTATTGGCTCGTTTGATATTTAACGTAAAATATAACGTAACTAAAAAGGGCTAATTAGTTATCGGACTAAAAATGTGTTATTGGGCTAAAAGTGGCCTATTCGGCCCAATAAACATCTCGGGAGACAAAAATAAATTTTTGAACATTTTTAGACTCGCTATAATTATTTTTGCAAAATAGAACGGTTTATATCGATAAAAACCATTTTGGGATCGTTTTGGTATTTTAAGCCCAATAAGTAAATTAAAAGGAATTTCGACCCATAAAACATGAACATTGACTTTTTTGACTTTTGAAGGAATTTTGACTAAACGTTGACTTTTGTATCGAAAACTATAATAATGAAGTAATTATAACGATAAGTATAGTTATATCGATAAATACACACTTTGGACTATTTTTGCAATTATAGTGATAAAAATGGGTTATTTGAGGAAATTTGCAACGCTTGAGAAAAATGGGAAAACTTGAATAAACGAATGGGTCATGCCCAATTTTTCTAAAATTTCAACACTTAGAATATTTTTGGACAAAAACCGACTAAAAGACGAAACATGTTATTTTTTTATTAAAAATATTAATTTTCCTAAATTAATATTTTTAGGTCTTATAGGACTTATAAAAATATATTTCTGGCACTTATGCACTCACACTTATTAAATTCTCAAAGACTAAATACTTGTAATTTTCTTTATAATTATCATTATATTATAAATGAATATAATAATTTATAATATAATAATACCCACTAGCACCATTATCAAATTAATTATTCAATGATTATTTAATTAAGTATAAGTCTTAATTAATTAAATAATTAATTATTAAATATATATATGTACGATAATATATGTATATATTACTTACGCCGTTTGCTACAAGCAAAGCACGGAAGTTTCGTCGCACGTGTATTCACCGTACACTTTCACCATGAGCCATCACCAAAGAGTCATATACGATAAAATATTTTGAATTGTAAATTACCACACAGCAAGCAAGAAATACACAAGCACTGGTCACACGTAAACTTTTCAATTGAGTTAAGACATATAAGACACGAATATTCCGCTAAAACTTACCATATTGATTTAGGTCGCGTGTCGGAGCGGTTGCACTGTTTTATTGATTGATTTACAGATTGCTATTGTTTTAAGGTGAGTTTATAGCCTCACTTTTTATGCGTATTGCTTTTATAAATCTTGGGGTGAGAAACATGCAAAACTGTTTTCATGGACCAAACATGGATTTTGTTTTTATACACACTTGTATGCAGAAACCTAAGTTAGCTGAATCCCATTGCACCCACTATCCTCAACCGTCAATTTCTGCTGGGAAACGCGTGTGATATAAATAGATCTATTGGGGGTGACTCCCCCGTTCGGTTGGCTCGGCATAGTCAATGCGAACGTATACCATACTGAAATCGCCCGAGTGTCTGGGGATTAACACTCGCGGGCACCCTTTATTTGCTAGGCCAGCTTGGCATTTTGTTTGTCTAGTTCGGTTGGATGAGGCTTAGTGTTTGCATAGCGGGATAGTGTGTGATTTGCTGAATTGTTTGCTGAATATTTGCTAT
The DNA here is from genome assembly GCA_021014915.2 of Artemisia tridentata subsp. tridentata. Taxonomy (NCBI): domain Eukaryota; kingdom Viridiplantae; phylum Streptophyta; class Magnoliopsida; order Asterales; family Asteraceae; genus Artemisia; species Artemisia tridentata. Next base: position 247,365,738 of record CP139501.1, read on the forward strand.
GGTCCATATGTGCTTATTTACTTTAAACCTATGAACTCACCAGCGTTAGCTGACTTTTAGCATGTTTTTCTCAGGGCATTGAAAATGTGTTTACTGAAGGCAGGGCATGGCGATGGTCATAAAATTTGTGGAAATGTTTTTATTGTTGCGTTAACTCTGAAATTTGGGACCGCTTTGTTAAATGGGCTACATTTTATTTGAACTAAACTTGATGTATGACAATATGTCTTTGAATATGTAATACACTTTTAAAACGGATTTTAATCCGTTCTCTATATCTTGTGTTGTGATTATTGATTTAGTAGCACCCAAAGTGTATGCTTCCGCAATATCTTGATTTTGGGGGTGTTACAATATGGTTGTACATGAGATGTTAAACGAATGAGCCAAGATGATATGGTTGTATACGGGATGTTAAATGAATGAGCCATGATGATATGGTTGTATATGAGATGTTAAACTAATGAGCCAAGATGATATGGTTGTACATGAGATGTTAAACGAATGAGCCGAGATGATATGGTTGTACATGAGATGTTAAACGAATGAGCCGAGATGATATGGTTGTATATGAGATGTTAAACAAATGAGCCGAGATGATATGGTTGTACATGAGATGTTAAATTTGAACGTAGATGTTCTTCGGTTGACTTCTTCATAAGGTATTGTTTTTTATTTGATAGAGGTATTAATTATTCTTATTAAAACATATCAACTCATAATTAATTTCTTACTCTGCATGCTTACTTGCCCACTTTCCCCTAATTAATTGTTTCCATTACTCATACCCGATTAAAGTCTTGTTGTATGTTACCTAAAAGTCTAAAATTATAGATTTATGTTTGAAACAAACACTTCCTCAACCATTCAAGAATCTGGTCTCTCATCCATGGGCTAATGATATTATAAGAACCATATTCATCATAAATTTCGTAGCCATATGTATTAAGAACTTCATTAAAGAGACCCTCCGACGATAAAACCATTGACCACTCATCTTCCGGCGTGTAACCACTAACCAGTCATTGTTATATGTGTTTTGTGGGAATTAATGATTTGGTTATTTATGTTTTGCCGATTTGAGGATGATCGGTCAGGTTATATATAAGTAAAACTTTGGCGGGATTAAGTTGCAATTTGGTAGGATAAATTGGCGCTAGCACTTTTGGCGGGGACATGTTTCCGCCAAAAGCTAAAAAATATTGGCGGGCTAAAGTAATCTTTTAGGAGGGAAAATGGATAACACTTTCGGTGGGAACACGTCCCCGCCAAAAAGGTAGCTCTATGCATGTAAAATTTTGGCGGGAACTTGTCCCCGCCAAAAGTGAGGGCGGGAAAAAAACTCGGGAACAATTAAGAGTTACTAGTTTGGTCAAAATTCGCCAAATATGGAAAACACTTTCGGCAGGGACATGTCCCCGCCAAAAAGTCTCGTTGAAAATTTAGTAAATGGTCAGCGAGACTATGTGCCAGCTCAGCGCCATTTTTGTCGTTTGGCAACTTTCGGCGGAGACATGCGTGTCCCCGCCAAAACCATCCTCGTCCGTCATCTCTTTTGTTGCAGTGATATATCTAACTTTGCAAATTACACATTAACCATTAAATTAGTACGAGTTAATATTGTTACACGTGGCACATCCTCATTGGTGGTTTACAACACTAGTGATCCGCCGGCATTTCAAAACTTCAAAATCATCACTCATTTCCACAATTTAAAACTCAAACAAAGGACAATATAGTAATTTTCGTACTTCGCCTGCACAATATCCGTTTAGCCTGCACTACTTGAGCGGAAAATTTGTTTTTCTTCTCATCTTTCTCGCTAATAAGAAAAACTTTCACACTTAGAAACGCGTTCAAAAACACACACACAAACACAAGTACCATGTTATCTGACCAAACACGACGTCAAAAGTCACGTGAAGTAAGCTCACGTTACCTGTCACCACCTTCACCACCACCAAACCTTAAAACAACAACAACAAAACAAAAAGTTAAACATAAACACACAGGTTTCATTCGAGGTTTTTGGCCATCTACAAAATCAAAATCCTATAATGAAAATGAGCCAACAACTAATACAACTACTCTTGCTGACCATCTTAAAAGATCCGAAAAAACGCCATTTTTTAATAAGAAAGATAGCTTGAAGGAGAATAATATGAATCATACGCCGGTTTTCGGTACTGGGTCGATGAAACATGCTGGAAAGATGATGTTTCAAGGGAGAACATCGGTTTCTTCGTCCAAGTCATCCTCGTTTTCCACGAAGTCTTCGGATATGTTTGATTCGAATCAAGTGATAATTCCTGGGAGATTATCAGTGGATGAGAATGCTCTTCGTAGGAAATCGTCGTATTATAAGATGAGATTGGATTCCTTTTCTGATAGTTTGGATAGTAGTGATCTTGGTTCTCCTTTTACCGCGTCGTATATGGCACCTACATTGAGTTCATCAAAGTGCATGAACCCATCTTTAAGCATGAATAATAAGAGCGGGATTAAAAGGGGACATTCGTTGTCTCCACGAATGGAATGGGAGTCGTCGCCATCAAGAATGGGATTGGGGTCACCGTCGTTTTCGAGTTTGAAACCTCCTATGGGATCAGTGACTAAGGGTAAGAAGAATCTGGTGCATATGGGATTGGATTTGATTAAGGGTAAGAAAGGAGGGTCGAAGTTGAGTTCAAATTCGGTTACAGATAGTGGTACGAATATGGAGAATGTCTATCAGCTGCGATTGTTGTGGAATAGTTGGATGCAATGGAGGTTTGCAAATGCTAGAGCACAAGTTGTTCAAAAGAACATTAGTGATCAATGTGAGGTATATATGTCTAGCTACTCTTTATGCTATGTTTTTGTTTTCACCATTTTATGTCATGCTCAGTGAGAATAATGAGATTCATATCTAAGTTAATTTATTCACTGTATATGTTGTTATGAAAACATGTTTTGATCATTGATTATAGCCTTTTTATAGAGTTGTGACTTTATCCTTGTTAGTGATGTCTTTAATGATAGATGAATCAAAAACTTTTATAGGGTACAAAGGAGATAAATACAAGGAAACTTTAATACAAATATTTTTTCGTTGACAACTAGAATCTTAACTTCACTTTAGCAATTGCAGAAAAAAATGTACCAAGAAAGTAGGTCATTTAAAGTGCATCTTTTTATTAGGATTTTAATGAATGGGACACAATATTAATTGTGTAGTCACTTGGTAACGTTTAAAACTTTTTTTAATATAAGTTTTATTAACTGCAGCATAATTTGTTATATGCAAGTGAAAGTATGTCAAAACTGAGACAATCTGTGCTGCAAAAAAAGTTGCAACTACAGAAGGAGAAATTAGAAATGAAGCTCAATTTACTCCTGCATTCTCAAGTGAGTATTTATTTATTTATTTATTTATTTTTTATACTTAATTGATGCAACACAATTTTTAGTGTGTATGTTGCAAGTTATAGTCTGTTTTTAAGTAGACTCAAATGCACGATCGCCTGTTTGTTTAGATGAAAATGTTGGAGGCATGGGGAGACATCGAAAGAAGACACATAGTCGATGTTTCAGCATTGAAAGATCATTTACACGCAGTTGTTTGTATGATACCACTTATTGAAGGAGCTAAGGTAAAAAAAAAAAAGTTTTAACTTTGGAATCAAATTCGTCTAGAGTCCAACCCAAAATTGACTTAATAAATATTTAGCTTAACAATAAAAACAAATGGTAAATGAGCTAATATCACATATCAACTAAATTTCTCTATAGGTGGATGTTGAATCAGCTACAATCACTTTCCAACAAACATCACATCTAGTTGCCACAATCAAGTCCATGGTATCAACATTTTCGCCCATGGTAAGCTATTCCAGGATATAGTCATATATTTGGTGTCGAGGTACCTCTTTTTGTGCACATATATTGGCCATGCTATCTAATCGTTATAATTGTAAATCGTTGAAATAGGCTCATGACACACTTTCGGAGCTAGCAGCAGTTGCAACTCAGGAGAAGTTGTTACTAGAAGAATGTTTTGAACATCTGAGACTCATTTCGATATTAGAGGTAGGAAACTGTAACCAAATCTTCGGCACTTGATTAATTACTCGTAATATCTTAAGACTCTTAATCTGATCATATGTATTAAGTTTTGCTAATAAAATTTTCTATTTGTGTTTTGTGTGATTAAACAGATCCAAGAAAGCAATCTTAGCTGTAACATTATGGCAATGGATTCCTTAAATGAGCAACAACATCAAACACGACTGATTTTTATGTAAGCTGCCTGTTTTACATACACAAATAATGATCTAACAATTGAAAAGTAAGCCTACTCAAATGGTTGGTTATTGTCTTTAATAACTTTATACTTTCACAATTTTGAATATAATGTTGCCTGTCTACATATTAATTAGAACATAAATGCATCCATGGATTATGGATAGACAAGCGAACATTTCAAACATCCCCATTCCCCTTGTAGATGAGGTTATTTTATGGGTGGCAATCGGGTCGGATTTGGGTTGACCTGAACACGACCCATTTTTAAGGCTGCAAACAACTCGAGCTTGAGCTTGACTCGATTAAGTCGAGCTTTTATCGAGCTTGAGCCCGAGCCTAATAAACTAGCTCGAAACACATAATGAGCCAAGCTCGAGCTTTCAATAACTCGAGCTCAAGCTTTTATCGAGCGTTCATGTACATAAATCTTTTTATTATTTATATAAACAACATAAATGCTAATGTAAATATTGGTTAATAAAATATTTATCGTAGAAGGACTTTTTAAACCTAATGTTCATGAATGTTTTGTTTAAGTTCTTTTCTTTTAAATTTATCGTGCATTTTCTTAACTTTATTGATGAGTTTCGCTATCAAATACAATATTTATGTATAAATTCGAGCTTTTCGAGCCGAGCTTGAGCCTTATTCGAAGATTACTCGGGCTGATCTCAAGTTTGGATGATTAAAGCTTCTCAAGATATCAAGTCGAGCTCGAGCCTACCTTATGATTCTCAAGCGATCTCAGGCCCTGTCAAGCTCTAACTCGGCTCGGCTTGATTACAGCCCTACCTGTTTCCTTAATCATGTCGAAAAGCCCAACCTGAACCCAATCCGACAATGGTTAACCAACATAACCCGAACACGGCCGGCATATCCAATTATTATAAATGGTTCAAACGGGGTCGCCAACACGTTAACGGTTTGGGGATATATATTTTTTATTTGTTACGTCTAATGTTGAACGGGTTGGTTCTAACTAAACAAGACTCGTTAATTAACGGGTTAGGTACGTTGGTGAGTTTGTGACCACAATCTGCTTAGAGCCAACCAGAACCCATTTACTTTTGTGATGGGTTCATGTGTTCGTGTCATATCAGAAATTGCAAGCCCTAGATTTTTTAATACTTCATGTTATCATAAAAATCAACATAAGAGTATAACTTACATATGTTTTGTAACCACCCATGACCATCACACCCTGGCTTGTACCATCTTACACTTTCAAGAATAATAAGCTACAATTCATATACATCACTATCGTTGAGCATTCAAGCTTGATACTTATTTATGAAACATTGTCTGAGGTACGGTCTTTGTGAATAGTCGCATTGGGCCCAAAATGGATCTCACGTTCGGTTTGTCGTTGAACCTGCCTTTTTGTGAGATTAGTCCGTGTACAAATTCTCCAACTTTTGCAAGTGTTTTCTAAATATTTTTTTATTTAAGATCATTTGACGTACGGTCATTGTGAATAGTCGCATTGGGCCCAAAATGGATCTCACGTTCGGTTTGTCGTTGAACCTGCCTTTTTGTGAGATTAGTCCGTGTACAAATTCTCCAACTTTTGCAAGTGTTTTCTAAATATTTTTTTATTTAAGATCATTTGACGACCAAAATTTTTTATCATATCAAGGGATTAATCTTCACCCTCCATCTTTATTTGATCTAATGGATCTCAACAATTTAAAAAACACACTTTTATCTTTTTTTTTTCAAATATTAATATCTTTCAAACCGTTAATCGTTAATCGAAAAAAAATATACCGTTACGACGAGCATTTAATTATCTTTCTATAGATAGGCACTTTGATATACTTTCGAAAAAATTAATTTTTTCGTGTTTTTCACATTTTTTTTTACGTTTTTTTCCGTTACTGAAATTTGCATGAAAATATCATATGTGATTTAACACTAATATCACATGTGATATTATATATCATATATGATTTAACACTAATATCACATGTGATATTACATATCAAACTAGTATGTGATTTAACATTAATATCACATGTGATTTTTCATTCAAATTTCAATAATGAAAAAAAAAAAAAAAAAAAAAAAAAAAAAAAAAAAAAAAAAAAAAAACTGAAAAGAAGAGTAAAAATGAGAAAAAAAGGTGAAAAAAACGAAGAAAAAAAAATCTTGTCGAAAGTATATCAAAATGCCCGTCTATAGAAAGATAATTAAATGCTCGTCGCGATAGTGTAATTATTTTCGCTTAACGATTAACGGTTTAAGAGATATTTAAATTATTAAAAATAGGTGAAATATTAAAATGCTTTTAATCTCAACCATTGATTTCATTTTAAATGAATGGTAGGGATAAGTCACTTGGTATGTAAGATAAGTACGGATATTGTAATGTAAAATAACTCTCCTCATATTTTCGAGTACAAGTATTCTTAATATAGACATAATAATATAATCATTTAATAACAATGAAGTCAACTGCCTTTACAAAACAATTTATTAACTATTCAGTACAATAATAAGATTTCGAGTAAATTGCAAAAATCGTCTATAAAGTTTGGCCAAATTGCAAGTTTCATTCCAAATATTTGGAAAGTGCAAGGATCGTCCTTGTGGGAAACCTTTGGGGCAAAAATCGTCCCTGACCAACATCAAATGACTAAAATACCCTTGTCTTCTTCTTTTCATATATTTTTTATACGTTTTTGTCCGTTTTGTTACGTTTTTTCCATTTTCATACGTTTTAGTCTGTCTTTCTTACGTTTTTTCCCGTTTTCTTACGTTTTTTCCGTTTACATATGTTTTTGTCTGTTTTTATACGTTTTCGCCCGTTTTCTTATGTTTTCATCCGTTTTTCTTACGTTTTTTTCCGTTTTTATACGTTTTCACCCGTTTTCATACGTTTTCATCCATTTTTATACGTTTTCGTCCGTTTTTCTTCAGTTTTTGTCAATTTTTGTCCGTTTTTGTTACGTTTTTGTCCATTTTTATCTGTTTTCTTACATTTTTATCCGTTTTTATACGTTTTCTCCCGTTTTTATCGTTTTCGCCCGTTTTTCGTACATTTTTGTCCGTTTTATCCGTTTCTTTCATTTTTCTTACGTTTTTCTCCGTTTTTCTTACCTTTTTCCGTTTTCATACGTTTTTATCCGCTTTTATACTTTTTCGCCCGTTTTCCTACGCTTTCATACGTTTTTATCGTTTTTGCCCGTTTTTCTTATGTTTTATCCGTTTTATCCATTTTTGTTCATTTTTCTTACATTTTTGTTCGTTTTTCTTACGTTTTTTTCGTTTTCATACGTTTTTATCCGTTTTTGCCTGTTTCTTACGCTTTCATCTGTTTTATACGTTTTCGCCTGCTTTTCATACGTTTTTGTCCGTTTTATCCGTTTTTGTTCGTTTATCTAACGCTTTTATCATTTTTTCTTACGTTTTGTCTGTTTTCTAGAGTTTTTGTCCATTTTTCTTATGTATTCGTCCGTTTTTCTTACGTTTTTATACGTATCAAAATGGGTAAATGGACAAAACGGACAAAAATTGACGAAAACGTATAAAAACGGATGAAAGCGTCAGAAAATGGGAAAAACATGTAAAAACGCATGAAAACATAAAAACATTCAAAAATATAAAAAAAAAACGGATAAAAACTTAAGTAAAACGGACAAAAATGTATAAAAACGAAAGAAAAGGGAAAAAAATATAAAAATGGAAAAAACATAAGAAAGTATGACAAAACGTATAAAACGGACAAAAGCTTAAGAAAAACAGGCAAAAACGTATAAAAACGGATGAAAGCGTAAGAAAACAGGGGAAAATGGATAAAACATAAAAACGTAAGAAAAACGGACAAAAATGTAAGAAAAATGGATAAAAACGGACAAAAATGTAAGAAAAACGGGCGAAAACGATTAAAACGGATGAAAGCGTAAGAAAAAGGGCGAAAATGTATAAAAACGGATAAAAACATTTGAAAACAAAAAAAAAATGGACAAAAACGTAAAAAAATGGGACAAAATTTAAGAAAAACATACGAAAACGTATAAAAACAAATGAAAACGGGCAAAAACGTATAAAAACGAAAAGAAAAAAAAAACATATGAAAAAGGAAAAAAAACGTATGAAAACGGAAAAAACGTAAAGAGAATGGACGAAAATGTAAGAAAACGGATGAAAACGTAAGAAAATAGGCGAAAACGTATAAAACGGAACAAAACGTAAAAAAACGTATAAAAAATAGACAAAAACGTAAGAAGAACGGACAAAAACGTATGAAAACGGAAATCACGTAAGAAAAATGGACAAAAACGTAAGAAAAACAGACGAAAACGTATAAAAAAATAATACTAATATTAATAGTTAAATAAATAATTATAAGAATAAATTACATCGTTCGTCCTTGTGGTTTGCGTTGACCGACGAGTTTCGTCATTTGACAAAAAAAATGCACCGTCCGTACTTAAATGCGAAACGTTATGTATCGTTGGTCCCTCTCATTAACGTCCTTCATTAACTCTCGTTAAGTCACTATACTTGGCACTCAAATAATGGTATAATAGTAAATTTACTATTTATTTTTTTCTTTTTACATACAAACAAATAAAAAATATTTTTAAATAAGCCCTACCACCACCGATCATTTTCTTCTTTAAAGGTGGAGGGAGTGGGCAGCAGGCTTGGGTGGGCGGGTTGGCGGGCACACCGCTGCCGGTGCAGCGGGCTAGGTGGGCGGGCTGGTTTTGCGGGCTAAAAGCTCGCAGCGAGTTGGAGAGATAGCAATGGTCACATGACCGTTAAAGGGGAGAAAATGAAAAATTATTTGGTCCCTTATTTTGCTTCATTTCTTTAAATCCAACTGAAAAGATCAAGAAAGAAATAAATGGCTAGAGAAGAGTTTAACGAGGAAGAAGAAGAAAGAAATAAATGGCTGGAGAAAAATTATTTGATCCCTTATTTTGCTTCATTTCTTTATTTGGTCCCTAATATTGGCAATGCTGAGAAGAAGAAAAAAAATAATACGTGTCAAACATGAACATTCAATGTACGGTTTACAAGATTCAACTTTGTTTCATTTACAAAATTTTGCATCTTTGTTTTACTCAGTTTTAGTAAAACATTAATTATACTTTTAATTTTAGTTATTAATAAAATATTTGTTTTTTTTATATAATTATTTAGTATTACTATAAGTTGAAAGGGTTAATGTTGCAAATTTATAAATTTGAAGGACAAATTATGAATATTTAAAAAAGATTTGGGAGGGTTGAGAGTGATGGGCGCCAGTAAAAAAAGTTGAATTGAAGGTTGGAAGGTTGAAATGAGGTGGATGAATTTGATTGGTTAATTTTGAGAGGGTTGGAGGGTCGGGAGTGATGATCCTAATATATCTCTCTCTTCTTCAATTACTCCACCTACACATTCCCACCTACCATTACCTCTTCATCTTAATCTTCACCCACCAATCACCACCAGTCCCGCCACCACCGTCCACCACCAGTTCCGACAACCCTCAAAAACCCCAAAACCAACACCCATCTTATTCTTTCAATATATATAAACACAAATACTTCATCTTCATAAACTCAAACATAAAATCCAACCCACAAATACTAACCCACTTTCTTCCATCTTAAAAAAATCATCACCAGATTATACAAACATAAGACATCAATTCTCACACGCTCTTTCCTCTTAATCTCAACTCTCTCTTCCCCACCACTAACTTTTCAATCTTCATTAATATAATCAACTGGAAACAAAATTAGAAAACCCATTTTCATCTATACATATTTCTCTTACATACAACACTTCATTTTTATCATCTTTTTCAATAACAATGAAAAGCTCATTTATATGTTCATATTTCTTACACCCTACACCATTCTTTTCACCAACCACCAGGCCGCCGACCACCAGCCACCATGATGCTGCCACCACCACGCCGTCGGTCTTTCTGGTGAAAGTGACATGATGTGTTTGGAGGGATGTTGGAGATTGATGGTTTTTTTTTTTTTTTTTTTTTTTTTTTTCTAGTTTAATTATTGACAAATGAAAATGAAAAAGAAGTGTAATTATTGACCAAAGGAAAGAAGGAAAGATATGGTCTTTGTTTCGACTTATTATGTTTGTTGTCAATGTTAACATCAAGTACACATTGTCTCTGTATAACCTTAAACCTACTAAAACTCACTTCTTTTACATTTTTTTCTTATCTTTAAAGAATAGATTTATTTGCTCTGCAAATGAGCATTATGTATGCTAGTGTTGGGTTATTTTCAGAAACAAAAAAAGGTCGAGAACTGCGAGAACCGATCTGAGCCATCTATTATTTGATGAATGGATGAAAATCATTGTGGCATTTTGGTAAATAAAACAATCACAAATTATTCAGATTTGGGCATTTATGTCATTTTACATGAGTCATTTTTGAAAACCGTCCTATAATTACTCTAATCCAAATCTGTGATTTATTCTCTCAATAAAAAAACCTAGTCACCACCATAGCCACTATATCTCAACTGCCTTCATCTTCATCTTCATCAACAAATCAAATCACAAGGTTGTTACTGTTTTAAATTCGTTCCCACTTGTTTCAAACCCGAACAAACAGTAAAACAACAAAACCCACTCGTTCGAAACGAGTTTCAACTCACACCGTGTCACACGAGTGTGAAACGTGTGTCTCACCTTTTATACCTCTGAATCTAATCGTACACGTTTGGATCTACACGAAATAATCACAAGGACGACGCGTGTGGGTGGTGGTGGTGACGTTTAGGGCGCGTGCACCATAGATCTATGGTGGATATGGTGTGGTGAAGGTGTTTGTGTGTTGTTTTAATGGTGGTGGTCGACGGTGACCGGTGGCCAGCTAGGGTTTTTACGCGGCGGCTGCAACACAAGGGAGAGAGAGGGTAATAATAACTTATGGTATTATACTTGTAGTTTTTGTTACAAGGGAGAGAGAGGTCAGTATGATTTTTCATTTAAGATCTTGTTGATTGGTGATTCAGGTGTTGGTAAAAGTAGTCTTCTTGTTAGTTTTATTTCTGATGATGATGCTGCTCAAGATCTCGCTCCTACTATCGGTAATCAACTTTCTTTTCCAATTATTTATGTCTGAATTATTGTGTTTTTGTTACAAGTTTGAGAAGGTTTTTTGAGTAAATTCAAAACTTATGGTATTATACTTGTAGTTTTTGTTGCTTGTTTGCTCAGTCCATAAGACAACCTGTGAGGGTTTGTTTGTTGTTACAGTTTGAAAGGAGCACAAGGGAGCTCTTTGGTTATTTGTGGATATAACGACACAATCAGTTGTGTTTGAGAGTGCATATGTGTTTTTACAGTTTCTGGTGAATTTGATGCCCTATGTTTAAATCAAACAAAAAGAAAACTAAACCAATCAGTGTTACAATAGGCATGGTCCAATTAACTAATAAAGTAGTTTGGATGTCAAACAAATCTGAATCATAATAGCAACCGTTTGTCTTGTTTATTGCGTTAGTTTTTAAGTAACGATTTTATGGGATGGTCCAATTTGATTGGTTTAGTTTTCTTTTAGTTTAATCAGTGTTACAATAGGCATGGTCCAATTAATGTTGTATGGTCTTTAGTTGTAACCTCGTTCATAATTTGTGCACCCAAGTTGATTAACCAAACTACTTTATTATTAGTTAATAATAATATGTGCATATGTGTTTTTAAAGTTGATTAACTAATAAAGTAGTTTGGTTAAAACCGGATTTTATGGGATGGTCCAATTTGATTGGTTTAGTTTTCTTTTAGTTTAATCAGTGTTACAATAGGCATGGTCCAATTAATGTTGTATGGTCTTTAGTTGTAACCTCGTTCATAATCTGTGCATATGTGTTTTTATAGTTTTGGAGTTAAATATATTGAAAGTGCATATATGTTTTTAGTTATGATATAAAGATTATTTGTGTTTAGTTCTATTTTAAGTGTGCACTTGTGTTTTGTGGTTACAGGTACGAGTATGATGAGCAATATGAAGAGTGCACATGTGTTTTGTACATACTATCTAGCGATAAGATAGTTAAGCTAAAGATTTAAAGATTAAAGACACAAGTGCAGCCGCAGATACAAGTGCACATATACATACAAAGACGAGGGAAAATACATGTGCATATATGACAACATTTTTGCTTTTAGAAATTTGTATTTGAAGTGTATTATCACATGATTTTAAATTTTGTATATAATGTTTTTGTTTTAAATTGTAAACAATACATGTAAAATACTTTTGTTTGTCATTCCATGCAATACAAACACACGTAAATTTACATTATCTAAAAAAACACATATGCACCTTACCAAATACACGTAAATTGAACACTACAAATATACGTAAACATACATTATATTAAAAAACACATGTGCACCTTACTTTTGAAATCATACATACTGAAAATAAAAATTATTTCAAAAAAAAAAAAAAAAAAAAAAAAAAAAAAAAAAAAAAAAAAAAAAAAAAACTCCTAAAATTTAGGAACTAAAAAACTTTTTTTTATTTAAAAAAAAAAGCAAAAAGAAATTAAAAAATGTAATTTTACTATTATGCCCTTTTGAATTAAATAATAAAAATAAATATTCAAAAAAATATGATTGGTTGATGTTGGTTCTCGCAGTTCTGTACATTTATTTGGTTCTGAAAAGAACCCTTCTCATGTATGCTATTTCATCATGTAACTAGTGTGGCGAGATAAATCCAATAAAGATACAAACTTTAGTTGACTTACACAGAGCTGAGATGACTCCATAAATTGTGCCAGATCTACTGGTACGAGCACAAACCTATAAATGATTTTTTTTTTTTTTTTTTTTTTTTTTTTTTTTTGAAAGGTTTGCTTCGATGGTAAATCCTATCCCTTAATAACCCCTAAGCCCAGGTTCGAACCTGGGGTAATCCCTTACACAAGACTCAATTTGAGACCTTGTGACCAGCTCCTCTAAGAGGACACTGGCAACCTATAAATGATTATCCCAAATTAAATTATGGTGGTTCAATTAGATATTATTCTTTAATTGAGTTGTATGAAATATATTAGAATTTGATGGTAGATCCTACTACAAAGGATTGATAAGTGAAAAAAGAAAAGATAAATAATGGTTTACAGTTTTGATTTGGTGATGGTGATATGGATAGAATTTTTAAGTTGGGTTGAATTTTGTTTTGATTTTTATGTTGGATGAAGATAGAAGATGAGTGGGGAAGATGATGTAGAGAGAGAAACATTAAAGATATTGTTGGTGAAGATAAATGGAGAAGATGAAGTAGAGAGAGAAATGATAAAAGGACAAAAATACCTTTACATGTGTAGACTTAACGATTGTTATTGTGTTTCGTTAAAGCGAACGACAAACGATAGATAGTGTTTCACATTTAAAGACGGACGGTGTATTTATTTCGGTAAAAGGACGAAACTCGTCGGTCAACGCAAACCACAAGGACAAACAGTGTAGTTTACTCTAATTAAAAAAAAATCAGGACTAAATTTGTAAAACCTGGCGAAACACAAGAACCATTTGTATAAGAAACTTAAAAGAAATGTATAAAAAGAAGAAGACAAGGGTATTTTAGTCATTTCATGTTGGTCAGGGACAATTTTTGCCCTAAAGGTTTCCCACAGGGATGATACTTGCACTTTGCAAACATTTGGGATGAAACTTGCAATTTGGCTAAACTTTAGAGATGATTTTTGCAATTTACTCTAAGATTTATGTAATGGTGAATTTGTTGGTGAGGGTACTGATAATAGAAGGGGCGCGACTACTATCTTTATCCTATTTCCATATAAAAAATATATATAAAAAAATAATAATAATAATAATAAAAAAAATAAAAAAATTGGGCACTAGTGCTACCCATGTTTGTTTACTGACGATCCCTAATAGCTAGCAGCCTAGCAGGCATATAATCAAGAACATGCTTCTTATAAACACAAGTGGTGTTATATAATGTTGATTGGTATTTTACTAGATACAACTATATTATGCAAATCTAATTTATCATAAGAGGAATTTTTAAACCATATCTACTGCGACCTCTTCATGGTTAAAATCGAACTGATTAAATGCTTGTGACCTAACAACGTAAAAAACTAGATAACAGTCACAATGAATGTCAACATCTCATTCAAATTAGATGATTTTGATCGTGTTTGAAATAGATGATATGCAATTAATTATGCATTACTACTAATTACTATTCCTTGTGTTCTAATTTATTTACGAGAAATTTGATGAAATGTGCTCCATTATGTACACTTTCTCATTCAAGTGTTTCAAAATTGCACTCAAATCAACATAAACTACATCAAATCCGTGGCCATACATTGAATCTAAAGAAGACTTAAACTAAATGGGATTAATACACCCGGTTGATAGAAACCACATTAAATTTGTGGATAGTTATTGAATCCAAAAAGGACTTGAAAATCCCTGGATCAATATTTTTTGATATAAATATTAGGCAAGTAACGTAGATGGAAAAGATGGTAGAGTAAAACTTCTCAAACCATGTTAAGCATGAGTTAGAGTGTAAAATTATTTCACGTTAAGCAAAAGTTTGATTGTGGATTCCTTCTCAAACCTTCTTTGTCATAGGCCCTTTAGTTTCCATGAATGCAGATGGAGAACAAAACCCTAATGCATCCAAATCAAATAAAAAAACATGGGCGCGCGTAAGGATCATTGTCATAAACCCTAATTTTCTTTACAGAATATGAGAGGATAGTTAAGGCCGGATTAAGCAATGGTCGTGTCCACTCCACTCTGTGAAAAGTTACTAGGGTAAATAGCCTGCGGCCTCAGGGCGTAAAGTGATGAAGACCTCGAGGTGTTGAGTTGGATACAAGTCTAACTTGACGTAAAGCGATGAGGCCTAGTTTGAGACCATAACACATGCAAACATAGTTTTTTATAAAGATCTAAAGGAATGTTTACAAAAATTTGCATAGAGATCGGCATAAGTGTTCGAAATATTGTTTAGCAAGTGTATTAAGAGAATGTATGGAAGAGAATAAAAACCCAAAACGCAACGGGTGTATTTATAAGGAAATTTGTTATCACAAATGGTATCAATATATTGGGTTTCCTAAAAGACGTGACTTTTGAAATAACTGGCATTAATTATATCATTGCAAGATGTCGCAGTACCTATCGCAAAACAAAGACTAGTATCTTACTGATATCGATTATGTTCAAACATATCGTTTTCATCTCGTGTGACATCTTTGAGACTATAGTGATACATTTTTTAGGACGATTTTGTCAGTTTCAAGTTTCCAATGCATGATATGGAAAAAGAAAAGGTAGTTTTGGGTTTGTTTTTTTTTTTTTTTTTTAAGCATGAAAATTAAAAGAGTGCGGATTTAAAGCATTTTGGTGAATCTATATATTCTAATATAAAAGAGTTTAAAAAGACAATGAATGACCATATTAAAAAGTGATTCTGAAATTCTAAGATGTCTACATATGTAATTTTACGATACAATTTAAATTGTCAAAACTTCAAGTAAGCCTCATATAATTCGGCCTTTCAGCAAGTCACCAACCTTCCCATAAACCTTATACCGATTCATTCAAAAACCCAAACCCAATATCATTCAAAAAAACTAAGCCGCTATCATCATCATCAGATAATAGCATAAGTATTTTTTATTTCCCTAATCAGGTTCTCAATCTTCTCCTTGATTTTCTTACAATTTGATAAATCCTGTGCTTTTTTTATTTGATTTTTGTTATAGAATTGATCAAATATGAGTTGCTTAATTTGTTCATGAATTGATTTTGTTTGTGTCGTTGTTTTTTAGCAATGATATAATTCGTTTTTAACATCATATTTCATTGTTGGTTTCATTGTTCTAAATATATTGTTAATTTATTATGTTCAAGGTTTTTCCCATTCATTTTTTTCGGGCTGGAGATGCATTGTTTGATGAATTAACATGTTCAAGTCAAATAAGAGATACTTTTCTTTATTCACTAATTTGCAAGACGATTATTTGAAGAATTATATAGTAGCAGATGGTGCTCATAATTTGTGATTTACGGGTACAAATGAGATTTATTAGTGGTAATAACAAATGTTTATGATTGTACCTAAAGTCACTAGCAATGTACCCTTTTTTAGGAAATTAGATTTTTTTAGCTTTGGTGTGCAAAACATGGCTTTGTTGGAGATGTTCGTCCTTATTTAAAAATGATTACATTTTCTTTCTTGAGGTCCTTTGAAAATTTCTATTTATTATGTCTTATTATGAACATGGCAAATAATAAAGATGAATTAGTGAGAAGGAAACAAACAAAAAAGGCAATTGCTAAAGATCTTGAAAGTAGTTTGATTGCTAGGAAATCTGTCCAAAAGGTTGTTATTAAGAAAGCCAACATCACAGCAACATCAACTAACCATATGGAGTCATAGGAATAGGCTTATTGATAATGCAGGATTGTTTATTTTTTATAACAAGGAGTCATAGGAACATGTATATTGATATCGATGTTGTTGTAACGGACGCCGTCTCCTTCACTATAGATGTCGAAGCTATTCACTATAGACGTCGAAGCTAATATTAAGGCCAGTGTATATTAAGGTAGATTAAGCGTCACAAAAGGATCATGATAAAGTTAATATGCTTTTTATTTTTGCATATAATCAAAATGCTAAATGCCTTCTTAAAATGATTCTAAACTTATTTTTGCATATAATCGTGTGTTTGATGTTTATATGGGTACTATTGAATATCAATGATAACAGGTTCCTGATGAAGAATCATTGTTTGTGATGTATGACCTCATTAATGATTTAGCCAAATATGTAGCTGGAGATATTTTTGCAAGGTTAGAAATAGATACGGAGAAGGTTGCTCGGAAGGAAGCTCCGAAAAAGTGCGACATATGTCAGTTGTTCGAGAGACATATATACCTTATAAGAAGTTGAAGGCATTCGAAAGAGCTAAAAGTTTGTGAAATACTTTATATAAAGTAATTTATGTGATTTTGTTTGTAGCGTTAAAATATTTTACTGTCTTGGTGCATGCATTGAAAATTGTCTAATAGTTTCGACGAATGAAATATAATAGTTAGCTATACAAAATGTTGCGAAAAGTCTTTAAAGTTTACTTTCTATGCATCAACCTTTTAAACCATTTTATCTAGATAATTAGTATTATGGAATTATCACATGCCTAAACTATACAATAGTGATCTATGAGCACGAGTCATTTCTTTTCCCAGTTTGTTTCGTTACTATCCTGGATCGTGATTCCATTTTGTAGAAGGTTTTAGGTAAACCGTGTCTTCCTGGCTCATGTTTCAGGATATATCGTAATTTTTTAATGCATATCAAGATATATTTCTTCTTTCTTTGGTTGATTGTTTGTTTAAAGATAGGGTTTGATTCTAATTATGTAACTCATTTTACTACGTTTTCCAATCTTTTTATGTTTATGCTTTCACTAGAATCACCTTATTTCTTCTAATGTGCTTTTGAGATTAGCAACTATTCTGCACCGTGAATTAGCTGCTTTGTTATCCGACATAAATCCTGTTTGTGTCCTTTTCAGGTGTTGGTTAGTATAATTCGTCAACCAGAGCCGGTGTATGAAATCCCTTTTAATGAGAGAAGATGGTTGGAAGTTGGAACAAGTTGCCGCCCAATATAATGCAACATCAACAAATTTGTCTAAAGTTCAGGTAAAATTTTGACATGTATTCCTCGATCTACTTTTTTCACACATCTTACTAGCCTCTTTACTAGGCTTCCCTGCAGATTGTGCTTATGCCTTTATGTAGCTTAATTCCTTTAATATCATTTCTCAGCCCATATTTTACATGTTAATGTTGTTCCCTTAGCACACCGAGTAATAACAATTAAGTTAAACTAAGTGAGCTTATGACTGAGATCAATGCAAAGAATATTTCTAACAGTTATAATATGTGAATATAAAAAAAACACAATATTTTTCAACGTTTAAATTCTTATTAGAAATAATTCCAAGAATCTATTACCCAAGTGTTTTGCGGAACAAACACTTGGGATTGAATAGACAAGGGTTTATGGTGTCTCCTATCGAAACTCAAGTTTTGCTTGAGTGGTAACAATATACCCACTGAGCTATCTCAGTGAGTTGTATAATCTTTGTAGGAGAGAAGTTACTTTGTAAAAGTTCTAAGCTTTCAATATACAAAGCACACATAACTTCTCTCCATCTGATCTATTTATACACAAGTAATCTAAGTATAAGTGATTAAAATATTACAAGTTGTTGAGGTAGCGTGTCTGACAATTACAAACAGTAATTGTCCTTTCCAAGAACCAATAGGAATGGGCTAATAAGACTTTGGGAGTTGTTGGCTGACACTCCATGACTTTTAGCCGCAATAGGGAAGGTTGGTATCTGACAAGATAAGAGTGTTTGGTCTGACACTCTTATCTTCTCAGATCTTTCCCTTTTGTTCCCTGATGCGTGGTTTTGCGACCTTACAACAGGTTTTACCTCTCGAGGGATCTCAAGAGGCTTGCAATCCCCACCAGGCAGTGTACCTGACCGATGTAGTATAGTGTAGTGGCAAGTACCGGGGGATTGATCGTTCTCTAGGGGAATAGTGTCGTTAGGATTGAAAAACTACTCTAATAGATCTAAGGGTGAGGGAAGATTCTTTTTGTATTTTTTATATTTTTATAAAAGCAAGTAAAATCTCGGGTTTGAAGGAGTGGGCGGAATTAGTTGCTAGTCAACTAACCCAAATAACTACAATTGCAAATAAAATAAAATAACTGAAAATAAAAAGGTTGTGGAACTTATATGGAGAGAAATGTGTTTACTTAGATTTCCTTACTCCCTAACTATCTTTTACCGGTTGATTAGTGTGTATTAATTGCGTGGATGACGGGTGTATTCCTTAATACCAATCGTGGGGTGGCGTACGTACTTCCCCAACTCTATAAGCTCCTACTTCACTCCTATGTCGAGCCGGCTAAGAAGCTCCTAACATGGGATCACTAGAATTCGCTCATGCATTAAATACAACCATAAAAACCTTAGTACGCATTGGTTCATGTTTCTTAAGACGTTCAAGCAAGTTACCGTATAGGAGGTTAGCCAGTTTTCTTAAGCCTAACATCGATAAACAATCATCCAATACAATTAATAACACACCAACAACCAATAATCAATAGTTAGGTTTCATTAGATCTAAGCAAACACAAGATAAATCTAGCCTAGCATGTTAAATAAAAGACAAGAACAAGATATAATCAAACAACACATAGATATATTGAATGATTAATTGATTACTTATCTTCAATTGAACATGGGAGATCCAAGGGTATAAAACCCTTAAAAGTAGCAGAAAAATCGTCTTAGGGTTTCTCCTCACAAAGTTGCACACTAATGACTAAAAATTATGAGAATATATATAGAAAATCAGATCTGACGGCGTCACGTTATAGAGCTGACGCCGTCACCTCGTCGCGGTTAGGGTTTCTTGATGGCCTTCTTGACGCCGTCCCCTTTTAATCATCCAAAATCCTCTCTGGCGCGTCAAGGGTTGACGGCGTCACAATGGTGCTTGACGCCATCACAGGTACTTTTCCAGCCGATTTTGAGACTTTGTCGTTTTCTTCACTTTTATGCTCCAAAAATGTCCAAAATGCTTCCTTTTCCAGATTTCTTCTCCAAAGTACCTAAAATGACAAAAGAAACGATTTAGGGCAATATTTGATCAAATAAATACGATTTAGGGCTTAAATGACCCCCTAAAAGCGGTACACTTTTCGCTTCATCAAATACCCTTACACTTGAGATTTGCTTGTCCTCAAGCAAATGCGCTTTTATTCTAATCAAAATACAAGTTAGGGGTCATTTAACGCTAATATAAAAGTAATTACAACAAATAGTCGTTCCACTTTAATCATAATAAGCACGGAGATTACAGACTAGCACCTCACAAGTAGTGTTTAGATACTCACATCTCTCAGGTGTCATAAAAGTATATCTCATAAATGAAAATGAAAAATATCTCTCACTACCTGTCATAGCAAATAGATTACCATAGGCTTGGGAAAGGATCAAAAACCTCCTCCACTAGGCGTAAGCACCTAAGATAAACTATCAAAGAGGGCTTTTAAACGGGTTATAACGTTAGGTGTAGGGATATGATAAACACGGTTTTGTTGGATAAAGGATATTTTACTGGTGGCGAGTTAAAGATCTTGATTAATTACATGTACAATATGGCGTTGCTAAGCCAAGACTAGACTCGAATTAAGCTAATGAAAAAAATAACAAAAAGATAAAATAAACATAAAATGAAACGGGATGGTAGTCCGTATGTTTTTTCTACTTTTTTTTTTTTTTTTTTTTTTTTTTTTTTTTTTTTTTTTTTTTTTTTTGCATACACTCTTGCCCTACCATCCAAAATAATACATCGTAGGGGGTTGTATCCCCCTTACACTTGAACTTTTACATAACTTTACAATTAAATATTCTAATGACTCGAATTAAGATAATCGAAACACTTGGAGTACTTTTAAAATATTTAGCACATATGGGGGTAATAATGTTGTTCTTCCCCATTACTCCATTACACTAGTACTTTACCCATGAGTCCCAATCGTCCCAAAACAATATGTACAAGGATATGACTCGACTTAGCAACCATGTAATCAATTAGATAATTAACTTGGGGTTTAAACAAATGTTGTCACAATAATGCACTAAAAATAAGTGCATACAAGGTAGGCTAAGGCGATTTGGGTGTACATTTAAGTGGGGTGTAAATAAATTCTTACTTTAAGTAAAATGCTTAAAGTTAGAAACGAAAAGATAGGCTCTGAGGGGTGTACTAGGGGTATCGTGTACTAAAAATGAGTACAACGCAAAGGGTGTGGGAGAATTACTTGACCAATGTAGCCAACGTAATTATAACAAAAACACAGGTGTAAAACAATGGGTTAATCCTAATGCCTCTTATCATGTAGTAAATCTAACTACACGAATGTAGTCTCACTTGTGGCCTCGGAATGGTCCTAACGCAAGTTCTAGAATCTAAGTGCTACCGGTACACACATCATAGCATAAATGCTTTTCCTACCAATTCTAGGGGCGAACCTCACATATTTGGGGGTGGAAAATTTTTTTTAGTGGTACGGTTTTGTGCTAGTCATATAACTCCTATCCGTGAGATGCTCATTAAGACCAAAGTTTCACTCCTATGTGTTGTAAAAAAATTTAAATTTGGCACTAAAATTGCCTTAACAGGTATTTCTCTCAGTTTTATTACACATCTACCATTAAACAAGCGAAAAATCAAGCGTAATAGCATTCTCTAAGGTATCATACTTTACTCCCCCCCCCCCCCCCCCCCCCCTTACACTTAAGATGAACATTGTCCCCAATGTTCAAATAACAAGATGTAAAAGTAAATAAGGTAAAAGAATGAAATCAAATACTCCCCTGATTCGCTCGGTGGATAAAGAGGTAACATGGTTAGATCTTCTTCCAAGGTAATGTTGAAGCTTCAAGACTAAAGCAGCACCAAAAGCTAGATTCCACATACATCTCCTTGTCCAAAATAACCTGTTAAACCTGAGAAAACAAACACGAAAACCTGCATAACATCGGCGGGATAAATCTGTATAAGGATATAATGCTTGTGGAATGATTATTTTGCAGATTCCTGGAGTTTATAAGTTAGAGATTTAATAAAGCATTTTATGATTCCGGAAGAAAAACAAAACTTTCAAAAAAAAAAAATAATTCCAGAAAACTGTTCCTGACGCCGTCAGAAGTGATCTGACAGATTTTTCATGTTAAGTTTCCGGAAAATTTCTGGAAAAACTCAATCCTTATTTCCTGGAAATCCTGCAAAATATCATTATGACTCGATACAAGCATTTGACTCAAACAATTACTAATATGTATGTTAATTTAATATTGTTATGATTCATGTTCATCTGTTCTAATAAACCGATTTGGATTTCCCTTACACTTATCTTTTGCAAAATACCTTTATATGTAGTTAAAACGAAGTTAAAAACAAGATAAAGCATTTTCACAATTTAGTTTCGAACATGAATCAATAATAATAAAAATTAAACATACATACGGAAGCAAATAAAATCAAACAAACAAATAAATAAACACACAAAGCAAATAAAGCTTGGGTTGCCTCCCAAGAAGCGCTTTTCTTTATTAATGAGTCTTGTAGCTAGACTCAAAGTCACCGTACATTACGTGACTCCATCATTGGTCACGGTTTCTAGGCCATTCTCATGTCCGGTTTTATATTCCGGTCCTAATTTCAAACAATCCTTGTAGAAACTGGATATCCTTTCCATAACATAGTCTACTCCTTTACTTCTATCTCCATCATTCCTATAGTAGACTGCTTGCTTAAGCTCCTTCTCAACATTTGACAAGTGTTGGAATTGCTCTATCTTATATGGCATTTGGTAGTTTACCTCATTGGTCTCATCCTTAAATCTAACTATCCCTAAGAAAGGTTCATAAGTCATTCTAGAGACCTTAACAAATGGTTTTCCAAAAACTACTTGAGTTAAGCATGCATCGACTATTGGGCGGATATCTTCTACAATTACAAAGTCGGTGGCATAGGTGAAGTTTCCTACATAAACCGGTAATCCCTTAACTCTTCCCGTGAAGTTACTCATCCAACCCTTATCAGGGAGCATCCTATACCCAAGTTGATTTTTCATTATCAAGTTGTAGTGGGCTCTAGTCATGATGTTTATGGGCAATCTAAGGTCGATGTAAGCTTTCCACACATGTAAATGTCCGATGTTGCATGGTATGTTGAGATTAGAAGGGTCGCCCATTTCTATAATTGGTCTACCTAGGAAGTATGGTGTCTCGGGGTCATCGAATAAGTCTGTATGATATGCGCGCTCTTTCTTAGTGGGTAGCCTATTGAAGTAGTCCTCATCATCATCTACTTTTTCAATCTCACTTTTCCTAACTTCTTTATCAACCTCGACATTCTTAACCTCATCCTCAGGTTCACTATTATCCTCATTCCTATCAATTGGTTTAATAGTGACAATGTTGACGAAGTGGACATGTTTGGATGAAGAGGGGTCTTTTACTTGGGGTCCGTGATGAGTGTCTAAATACTCATCATTTTTACCTAATCTGAACTGCCAAAACATTCAAAAACACTCAGAAATACATCAAAATACTGAAAATATCCCAGGGATTGTGTTTTATATGTTTCAAATGCAAAATGTTTAAAAACAGTTGAAAAACGAACAAAGTTTGCAAAATTGGCAGTTTCAGTCCCTCAAGTTTCAAAACTTGTCCAAATTAGTCCCTATGCAATTGTTTTGAAAGATAAGTCAACCCAAGGCATTTAAAAGTCATAAGTAATCAAATATGATCCTTGGGTAAAAACTTTGAAAATTACAAGTTTAGTCCCTGCACTTTGCAAAATTGTCAAAATATGGTCCCTGGGATTAAAACTTTGGAAATTATCAAAAATGATCCTTGTGTTAGTGAACTTTGGCAGAAATGGTCCTTAGGTGAAAAGTTTGGAGATTGTACATGTTTGGTCCCTGCAGTTTGGAAATTGGCAATATTGGTCCCCGGGAATTCTGTTTGAAGAAAAATGATCAAAAGGACCTTGGGAAATTATGGAGTAACAAAATTGGCCCTTGGAGTGAATTAAACCATTCCCTTGGCCCAAGCTACAACCAGGCCCAAAATTAACAAACCCAACCCCACGTTTTTATTTAAACGTCCAGGTCAACTCTAGTCAAACAAAAACCATCTCCTTCCCCACTCCGCTCAATATCCACTGGATAAAAACCCACCACCCAACACCATCACTGCAACACACTACCTCCCATCAAAAGCACCGCCAATCCCATCTCCCAATCCCACTATCATCCTCAAAACCCTACCTAACCCCAATCCACCCTGGCAATCCTCAAATCCCCACAACCCCTTTTCCCGCCAAAACCACTTCAAGGGCTAGGATGAGCTTTACTTTAATTAAACAGCTGGGATTTGATCGCAAGGTTCAAGAGACCACTTTGCTGCCCTAATTCTCGCAGAAGAAGCACAAGAGGCCATTTTCCTACCTACCACTTATTTAGTATAAATAGGCATTGTTGTAAGCCATTTTTGGCAGTTAGTTTTATATAGTTTTAAAATCGTTTTTTCTAGTTCTTAAGTTTTCCAGTTGTATTTTCAAGTTCTTAGCAGTTAATTCAAATCAAGTTTAAGTTATTGTTCTGTTTCAAATCATTTGTAACCTCAGTTCAAGTTTAATCAAAGTTCAAGTTTATTTCCAAATCGTATTCACTTATTTTAAGCAATTAGAGTTAATTACAAGTCTCTGGTTCTTTATCATAAGCTCATATAAGCTTGTTGTAGCTTCTTGTGAGCTTATTTTAGTCTTCTCAGTCCTAATTCAGAAAATCCAAAAATAGTCAAACAAAGTCAAAGTTTACTGTGGACTAGCTTATTAATAGCTTATTTTAACTTTTCTGAGTTTATCACTCATTTTAAGGTTAATCTAATCTATTTTTATTGATAGCATCAGTTTGAGTCCCATTTCCATTTGATAACTTTAAAACAGTCATTAAGTCCTAGTTTAGTCAATAGCTTATTCTGAGCTTATTTACATTGTTGTTTGCTTATCTCAGTTTAAAATAGTTTTCTAGTGATTAAAGGGTCAGTGGTCTAGTTAGTTTGGTTTAAATCCTATTTTTTCATTGAAAATCTTCAAAACAGTCAAAAAGGTCAATTATTAGCATTAGCTTATTAGAAGCTTAATTTTATTTACATTTAGCTTTTTCTGAGTCTCTATAAGTTACTTAGTTAGTAATAAGTCAGTAATTCAAACTAGCTCAGTGTTTTCTAGTTTAAACTCAAAACAGTCATAACTAAAGGGGTGTTTGGTAAAACAGGTCAAACCTGGTCAATTGGTGTGATCACTGTTCCATTGTATTCAAGTCAGTTTTGGTTGAGCTTATTAAAGCTTATATAAGCTGGTTTCAGAGTTACTTTGGTTGTTTGTAGCTTTTTACAGGTTTTGAACAGGTTGTGTAAATACTAAGGTGTGAAGCTGCTTCGATAAGCTCCAATAAGCTGGACAGGCTTTGGGGTCTATTTTTGCATTCTCACAGGTTCCTTACATCTCCTTTCTCAGTTTTAACTAAGTCCTTTAGGCCTTGTTTTAGAATTCCTCATATTTGCCTTTAGCAGTCATATTAGAACAACAGTCCTCATAGTTGCTGATTCAAGCCAGTTTCTGGCTTATTTAATTAATCTCATGGTATGATTTTTGTTGTTTTTAAAAGCTTGTAGTACAGTATTGAAGCCTAGTATCTGGTATCTCAAACTTTAGCTCATTTAAGTACTTAAAATTGGTCTTGAAATCACCTAGTCGACTGCCAAATGCCCTGCACACTAGGCCTATAAGCAGACTGTCTGTTCCATGTGCTTATTTCCCAGCTTATTTGTGGCTTTTAGCTTAAGTGGTAGTTATAAAAAATGATCTTTGTCATGTGCTTAATAATTCTGTTTAAAGAAAATTAAAAAATAAAAAGTTTCAAAAAAAAGTGGTGCAAGTGTGGTTCGAACCTGGGTGGTTTTCCAGTTTAAAAACGTTTTTCACTTTCAGTTTTTACGAGGTAGTCCACTAGTTTCAGTTTCATCCTTTTTGGTCCCTGTCTTTATTCTAAAACCGTTTTTTAGTATAAATTAGTTTCAGAAAAGTCAAATTCAGCCCCTGTCTTTGTTTTAGTTTATTTAAAGTTTTAATTTTTACACTTTTGGCCCCTAAACTTTTGTAGATTTTTATTTTCTTTTATAAAATTAGTTTTTATTACTTTTGTACCCCTAGGCTTTGTATTTCATTTATTTTACATTTTTAGTTGCGCGTATTTTATTTCACGTTTTTAGCTTCGTGTGTTTACCATATTTATTTGCGTTTTCATTTATTTCAATTTCTGTTCTTATTTATTTAATTTCTGTTTCCAAGCAATAAATCAAAATCTCATTCAAATCATCAAGCATTTTAATTCCGAACCTAAAACGAAATCCTCGATTCACACCTCGTTGGGACACGACCCGGGTGATCACTTGCCCGGTATCACACACATCACATTCACGGGTTTTGCAAGTTTGACTTGTCATTTCTCAAAGTATCACGTGTGCACGATACTATATTTATTTATATATACTCACACACGGATCAAATTTTGGCGCCGCTGCCGGGGAGGTTGTGTTGCGACAATATTGTTTAAGGTTTAAACGATTAGTGACTTGAGATCCTTCTTCACGAAGTTATCACTTCCAAAAAATTTATAAAACACAAAAATATTTTTCTTTTCTTTTGTATATATATTATCATATAAAAACAAAAATACAAAAAGATTTTCCGTTTTTCTTGTTAAATTAATAAAACAATAAAAAATTACCGTCGAAAACCAAGACAGAATACTACCTAACTGGGGGTATGACCATTAATAAGTTCCCAAACAAAAGATTAAAACTTGCCTTTATGTCGCTTGCGAATTCGGCTCACCTTTGATTGATAAACAACCTAATCAAGTGGTTTAAGGTAGGTCTTGACATTAAATTGCAGACCGAAGAGAGATCCATTCTTCTCTCCCGCCACTCTGCGCGTTTATCTTTTGAAGAGCTACCGTACGCTTGTTTGATTTAAGGTTTAAGTTCACTTGTGTTTTGCCTCGGTCTTGTTTTAATTGAAATTGTTTTTGAAAGTGCATGCGCCACTCGTTCTTCTCCGTCAACAAGTCCGTTACGTGAACTCGTGCATACCTCGAGAAGACGTAATCGAAGACGTAATCGTGGGCATTCCGCCCCAATAGCCGGACCCGAGATTCGTGCTATTCCCGTTCCTCCCATTGTCACAATGGCAGAGGATCGTACCATGTGTGAGCTTCTCCAAGCACCCACCGAGGGTTACGGAGATGCTATTGTTGTTCCGGCAATCGTTGCCGATAGCTTTGAGCTTAAGACCGGGTTGCTATCCTTAGTAACTTCGAGTCAATATTTCGGATTTGAGAGGGACGATCCTCATTCCCACATTCGATGGTTTAACAAGATCACCTCTACCATCAAATACCGAAATGTACCACAAGACGCAATCAAATTGCTTCTTTTTCCTTTCTCTCTCGAGGGGTCGGCCCGGACTTGGCTAGAAAAACAACCCCCTCGTTCTATTTTGACATGGGAAGATTTGGTGTCAAAATTTGTGAATGAATTCTTTCCTCCATCAAAAACCACAGCCCTTAAAAATGAAATCACCAAATTCACTCAAAAATTTGATGAATCCTTTAGTGAAGCGTGGGACCGTTTTAAAGAATTACTTCGCAAATGTCCTCACCATGGTTTCTCCGAGTTACATCAACTCGATACCTTCTACAATGGTTTGAACCATTCCGATCAAGACTCTCTAAATGCCGCCGCCGGTGGTAATCTCTTGTATCGGACGACTAAAGATGCTTTAGCCATCATTGAAAATAAGTCTAAGGTTCGTACTTCACGAAGCAAGCAAGTTGTTTCTCAAGTGAATGCTTCACCTTCTACTTCATCTCCCGTGAGTTCTTCTAGCACCGATGCTAAGATTGACAAACTCACGGAGGCTATTCAAGCTTTGGTTCTTTCCAAGCATAAGAAACAATCTTCCCCACAAACTTCTTCACCCACTCAAGTCAAAGCGGTGGAAGAAACTTGTGTCACTTGTGGTGGTCCTCATGCATATTACAATTGTACTGCCACCGATGGTAGTCATTGTGATGTTAATGCGGTATCCGGGTCTTTCAACCAAGGAGGTAATCAATACCGTCCTCAAGTTGACCCGAACTATCGTGTTAGCAATCAAAATGGACCACCCGGATTTTCTCAACCCAACAATCCAAATAGATTCAATCAAAACCAACCGAGAGGGCAAAATGTTCAAAATCAATTTCAAGCCCCGATCAATCAATACCCAAATCAAGGTGGTAATTTTAATCAAGGCTTTCAAGCTTCGAATTACCAAGCCCCAATTGCTTCCTCAAACGAACTTGCTAACTACATCAAAGCAAATGAAGCAAATTTGAGGTCAATGCAAAATCAAATCACCACCTTGAAAAATGATTTTCAAACTTCAATTTCAAAACAAGGTTATGAACTTAAAAATGAGCTTAAGAATACAAATCAAAAGATTGATCAATCTCAAAATAAAATTGAGAACATGTTTGCCAGTCTCATGTGTCAATTGAATCAACCTTCAACTTCGGGAACCCTTCCGGGAAATACCATTCCAAACCCGAAGGGTGAGTTGAAAGCTATTACCACTCGTAGTGGTAAGACAATTGATGGACCCTCGATTCCTACTCCTTCTCCGGTGAAGGAAGTGGAACGAGAACCCAAGGTGAAAAAGGACAAAGTGCAAATTACTAGCCCACAAAGTACCGCAAATGTCCAACCTTCGATCGTCCAATCTCCAATTCCGGAACCCGATGTTCCGAAGACAAATTCTAAGCCCTCGATTCCTTATCCTTCGAGGCTTAATGAACAAAAGCTCCGTGACAAAACTAATAGTCAAATGATGAAGTTTCTTGAAATCTTTCAAAAGATACACTTCGATATTAGTTTTGCGGATGCTCTTCTCTACATGCCAAAGTTTGCTTCAACATTCAAAAGTCTCCTTAGCAATAAGGAAAAATTGTTGGAATTGGCAAAGAAATCCATTGAATGAGAATTGTTCGGCGGTGATTCTTAAGAAGTTACCCGAAAAACTAGGAGACCCCGGCAAATTTCTCATTCCTTGTGACTTCCAAAAGCTTGATGAATGCTTAGCCTTGGCCGATCTTGGCGCAAGCATCAATCTAATGCCTCTTTCCGTATGGGCAAAGCTTTCTCTACCGGAACTTACTGATACACGAATGACTCTCGAGCTTGCAAACCGATCGGTTACTGTTCCGAAAGGTATTGCCGAAGATGTCTTCGTGAAGGTTGGCAAGTTCCATTTTCCTGCTGACTTCGTAGTAGTCGATTTTGATGCCGATCCCCGTGTCCCCCTTATTTTGGGAAGACCATTCTTGAAAACGGCTCGTGCATTAATCGACGTCTACGAAGGTGAAATGACTCTTAGAGTCGGCGATGAAAAATTGGTCTTAAATATTGAGAGTACTTCAAAATATCCTTTCAAGCATGATAGCGAGTCAATTAACCAAATTGATATCATTGATACTACATGCGAGGAATATTTTCATGAAGTGCTAAGTGGCAATCCCACTTCTTCGGACCATACCAATGCTCTCTCTTCCCCTTCTCTCACTCCATTTGAGGGAAGTGACTTCATTTTGGAGGAGATTGAAGCTTGTTTAGCTTGTGATGTAACTCAATCGGAAATGGATGAAGGTGTGTTTGACATGGAGGGAGACCTTCGTCTAATTGAGAAGTTACTTAATGAAGATCCATCATCTCTCCCTCCAAAAGAACTTCATAATGAGGAAATCACATCTAGTGAGAATCCTATTGATCCACCGGAGGTCGAACTTAAGGACTTACCGCCTCATCTCGAATATGCATTTTTGGAGGGTACCGATAAATTACCCGTCATAATTGCTAAAGATTTAAATGATGAGGAGAAAACCGCTCTCATAAAGGTTTTAAAGTCACACAAGCGAGCCATCGCTTGGAAACTTTCCGACATTAAGGGTGTTAACCCGGAATTTTGTACACACAAGATTTTAATGGAAGATGACTTTAAACCAGCGGTTCAACATCAAAGAAGGGTTAATCCAAAAATTCACGAGGTTATCAAAAAGGAAGTTCTTAAACTCCTTGATGCCGGATTGATTTACCCTATCTCGGATAGTCCTTGGGTGAGCCCCGTTCATTGCGTACCTAAAAAAGGTGGCATTACCGTTGTTACAAATGATGAGAACGAGTTGATTCCAACTCGATTGGTGACGGGATGGCGTGTTTGCATTGACTACCGAAAGTTAAATGACGCCACCCGTAAAGACCACTTCCCTCTTCCATTCATGGACCAAATGCTCGAAAGACTTGCGGGAAACGAGTACTATTGTTTTCTCGACGGTTTCTCGGGTTACTTCCAAATTCCCATTGACCCGCAAGATCAAGAAAAACCACTTTCACTTGCCCTTATGGAACGTTTGCCTACCGACGCATGCCTTTTGGCTTATGTAATGCTCCGGGCACGTTCCAAAGGTGTATGTTGGCCATTTTTCACGACATGGTCGAGAAAACTATGGAGGTCTTTATGGATGATTTCTCGGTCTTTGGGGATTCTTTCACCACATGTCTCTCCCATTTGGACAAAATGCTTCAACGTTGTGAAGACACTAATCTTTGTCTAAATTGGGAGAAAAGTCATTTCATGGTCAAAGAGGGCATTGTCCTCGGCCATAAGATTTCTAAGAGTGGGATTGAGGTCGATAAGGCTAAAGTTGATGTTATCGCTAAGCTACCTCATCCCACTACCGTCAAGGGTATTCGGAGTTTCCTTGGTCACGCCGGTTTCTATCGTAGATTCATCCAAGATTTTTCGAAAATCGCCCGGCCAATGACCCGTCTCCTTGAAAAGGAAACTCCGTTCGTTTTCTCACAAGAGTGCATTGAAGCTTTTCAAACTCTAAAGAAAAAGCTTACTGAAGCACCAATCTTAGTTGCCCCCGATTGGGACCTACCTTTTGAACTCATGTGTGATGCAAGTGATTTTGCCATAGGTGCGGTCTTGGGGCAACGAAAAGCAAAACATTTTCAGCCTATACACTATGCTAGCAAAACTATGACCGAAGCTCAAACACATTACACCACGACGGAAAAAGAATTATTAGCCGTGGTATATGCTTTCGAAAAATTTCGGCCATACTTAATCTTGTCTAAAAGCATAGTGTATACGGATCACTCGGCTCTCAAATATCTCTTTGCAAAACAAGATGCAAAGCCGAGATTGCTCCGTTGGATTCTCCTCCTACAAGAATTTGATATCACCATCCGTGATAAAAAAGGAGCCGAGAACCTTGCTGCTGATCATTTGTCCCGATTAGAAAATCCTCATCAAAGTGTGCTCGAGAAAAAGGAAATAAATGAAACATTTCCTCTCGAGACACTTAACGTGGTATCTTTTCGTGGTGATTCTAGTACCCCATGGTTTGCCGATTTTGCAAACTACCATGCGGGAAACTTTGTTGTGAAAGGGATGTCGTCCCAGCAAAAGAACAAATTCTTCAAAGATGTGAAGCATTACTTTTGGGACGATCCCTACTTGTTTAAAGTGTGTGCGGATCAAGTCATCCGGCGGTGTGTTCACGGCCAAGAAGCCGTTGAAATTCTTAAGGCTTGCCACAATGGACCCACGGGGGGACATCATGGTGCCAACTACACCGCCAAGAAAGTGTTTGATTCCGGTTTCTTTTGGCCTACAATCTACCGTGATGCCCATGACTTGGTCAAATCTTGCGACTCTTGTCAACGTCACGGGAAGATTTCTCAAAAAGATGAAATGCCACAAAACGTCGTTCAAGTTTGTGAAATCTTCGACGTTTGGGGCATTGACTTTATGGGCCCGTTCCCGTCTTCACGAGGGAACAAGTATATACTCGTGGCCGTCGATTATTTGTCTAAATGGGTTGAAGCGAAAGCACTACCCACCAACGACGCCCGAGTAGTGTGCAAATTTTTGAAAACTCTCTTTGCTCGGTTTGGAACTCCACGTGCTATCATTAGTGATCGTGGTACGCACTTTTGCAATGATCAATTTGCAAAAGTCATGCTTAAATACGGTATCACTCACCGTCTTTCTACCGCATATCACCCACAAACAAGTGGACAAGTGGAGGTTTCAAACCGTGGTCTTAAGAGAATCTTGGAAAGGACCGTAGGTGAAAACCGTGCGTCTTGGTCGGATAAACTAGATGATGCACTTTGGGCCTTCCGTACAGCTTACAAAACACCCATCGGGTGCACTCCTTACAAGCTTGTGTACGGAAAGGCGTGCCATCTACCGATCGAGCTTGAGCACAAAGCTTATTGGGCCTTGAAGCATGCAAACTTCGACCTTCAGTCCGCGGGTGATCACCGCAAAGTTCAACTCAATGAATTAAATGAACTTCGTGATCAAGCCTACGAGAACTCTTTAATCTACAAAGAAAAGACAAAGAAGATCCACGACTCCAAGATCAAAAACCGCGTTTTTAACGTTGGTGATCGAGTCCTTCTTTTTAACTCTAGATTGAAGATTTTCTCGGGCAAGTTAAAAACCCGATGGACTGGACCATTCACCGTTGCCAAAGTTTTTCCTTATGGTACTGTCGAGTTATCTCAAAATGACGGACCAAACTTCAAGGTGAACGGTCATAGATTGAAGCATTATTTTGGAGGGGACATACCATCCATGGTTGTCCCGGATCTCCAAACTTTCCCCATGGACCAATGAATTCGGGGTCGAGTCAAGCTAGTGACTCGGTTATCAAAAACATTAGCAAAACATGGGTTCGCACCCGTGTCTCTGTTTTCTTTCTCTTTTCTACCACTAAGTGTGGGGGAGATGGTCTCTCCCACTCACTTCCCCGTAGACTTTTTAATTGATTTTTCTCCCGGGCTGTTCAGGAACCCTTTGTTACAGTTGGCCGTTCACAAGCGGTTAGCTTGCGTGACAAACCTGATTGTTCGGGAGAAATCAACTCAATTCGGGGTCGAGTCAAGCTAGTGACTCGGTGATCAAAAACTCAAAAGCACCATATGGGTTTTCACCCATATTTCTGACTTCTTTCTATTTTCTACCACCTAAGTGTGGGGGAGATGCCCCACATGTTGTATATATGAAAAATTTTCAAAAAAAAAAAAAAAAAAAAAAAAAAAAAAAAAAAAAAAAAAAAATGTGTATATAAAATAAAATGGCTATTCATATTTCCCTTTCACGTTCTAAGTGTTGGTTTAACAACCGGTACTTTGAATATTGAGGGCAATATTCAGTTCTAAGTGTGGGGGGGAATTCTAGCGAATTTAATCAAATGCACCATCTAGCACCCCCATTTTAGCCAAAATTTAAAAAAAAAAAAAAAAAAAAAAAAAAAAAAAAAAAAAAAAAAAAATTTCACTTAGAACGAAATAAAATGGTTATCAGTCCGCCATGTCTAACCCACAAAAGGATTGGCTAATCCAAGAGCAAACGGCTCTTGGTAAAGATGTCTCAAATCCGTTGATGGCTTGCAATTTGCCGAAAATTGTATGGTTTTCGACTCACCATATCCTAAAAAGATGAAGAGTGGCTAGCCCGCAAGATTATGGCTTGTGGTAAAGGCAGTGGAAAAACCATAATTGGTAATCAGCTCACCAAAGATAATAGTGATAATTTATCTAAGAGTTGGCTAGTCCAGAAGCAAACGGCTTCTGGTAAAGACAAATCAAAACCGTTGACAGCTGATGGTTTGCTCAAAATCATTTGGTTATCATTGTACCAAGGTTCTTACTTGAACTAAAACAATTGGCTACTCCAGAAATGATGGATATCTGGTAAAGAGAAAAATCCATTAAAACTTCATAAAAGATTGCTAGGGACTAGCAATAGTTTAGTGTGGGGGATTGATGAGTGTCTAAATACTCATCATTTTTACCTAATCTGAACTGCCAAAACATTCAAAAACACTCAGAAATACATCAAAATACTGAAAATATCCCAGGGATTGTGTTTTATATGTTTCAAATGCAAAATGTTTAAAAACAGTTGAAAAACGAACAAAGTTTGCAAAATTGGCAGTTTCAGTCCCTCAAGTTTCAAAACTTGTCCAAATTAGTCCCTATGCAATTGTTTTGAAAGATAAGTCAACCCAAGGCATTTAAAAGTCATAAGTAATCAAATATGATCCTTGGGTAAAAACTTTGAAAATTACAAGTTTAGTCCCTGCACTTTGCAAAATTGTCAAAATATGGTCCCTGGGATTAAAACTTTGGAAATTATCAAAAATGATCCTTGTGTTAGTGAACTTTGGCAGAAATGGTCCTTAGGTGAAAAGTTTGGAGATTGTACATGTTTGGTCCCTGCAGTTTGGAAATTGGCAATATTGGTCCCCGGGAATCTGTTTGAAGAAAAATGATCAAAAGGACCTTGGGAAATTATGGAGTAACAAAATTGGCCCTTGGAGTGAATTAAACCATTCCCTTGGCCCAAGCTACAACCAGGCCCAAAATTAACAAACCCAACCCCACGTTTTTATTTAAACGTCCAGGTCAACTCTAGTCAAACAAAAAACCATCTCCTTCCCCACTCCGCTCAATATCCACTGGATAAAAACCCACCACCCAACACCATCACTGCAACACACTACCTCCCATCAAAAGCACCACCAATCCCATCTCCCAATCCCACTATCATCCTCAAAACCCTACCTAACCCCAATCCACCCTGGCAATCCTCAAATCCCCACAACCCCTTTTCCCGCCAAAACCACTTCAAGGGCTAGGATGAGCTTTACTTTAATTAAACAGCTGGGATTTGATCGCAAGGTTCAAGAGACCACTTTGCTGCCCTAATTCTCGCAGAAGAAGCACAAGAGGCCATTTTCCTACCTACCACTTATTTAGTATAAATAGGCATTGTTGTAAGCCATTTTTGGCAGTTAGTTTATATA
This sequence comes from Artemisia tridentata subsp. tridentata, assembly GCA_021014915.2. Lineage (NCBI taxonomy): Eukaryota > Viridiplantae > Streptophyta > Magnoliopsida > Asterales > Asteraceae > Artemisia > Artemisia tridentata. The sequence continues at coordinate 247,400,656 of CP139501.1, forward strand.
GTTTTAAAATCGTTTTTTCTAGTTCTTAAGTTTTCCAGTTGTATTTTCAAGTTCTTAGCAGTTAATTCAAATCAAGTTTAAGTTATTGTTCTGTTTCAAATCATTTGTAACCTCAGTTCAAGTTTAATCAAAGTTCAAGTTTATTTCCAAATCGTATTCACTTATTTTAAGCAATTAGAGTTAATTACAAGTCTCTGGTTCTTTATCATAAGCTCATATAAGCTTGTTGTAGCTTCTTGTGAGCTTATTTTAGTCTTCTCAGTCCTAATTCAGAAAATCCAAAAATAGTCAAACAAAGTCAAAGTTTACTGTGGACTAGCTTATTAATAGCTTATTTTAACTTTTCTGAGTTTATCACTCATTTTAAGGTTAATCTAATCTATTTTTATTGATAGCATCAGTTTGAGTCCCATTTCCATTTGATAACTTTAAAACAGTCATTAAGTCCTAGTTTAGTCAATAGCTTATTCTGAGCTTATTTACATTGTTGTTTGCTTATCTCAGTTTAAAATAGTTTTCTAGTGATTAAAGGGTCAGTGGTCTAGTTAGTTTGGTTTAAATCCTATTTTTTCATTGAAAATCTTCAAAACAGTCAAAAAGGTCAATTATTAGCATTAGCTTATTAGAAGCTTAATTTTATTTACATTTAGCTTTTTCTGAGTCTCTATAAGTTACTTAGTTAGTAATAAGTCAGTAATTCAAACTAGCTCAGTGTTTTCTAGTTTAAACTCAAAACAGTCATAACTAAAGGGGTGTTTGGTAAAACAGGTCAAACCGGGTCAATTGGTGTGATCACTGTTCCATTGTATTCAAGTCAGTTTTGGTTGAGCTTATTAAAGCTTATATAAGCTGGTTTCAGAGTTACTTTGGTTGTTTGTAGCTTTTTACAGGTTTTGAACAGGTTGTGTAAATACTAAGGTGTGAAGCTGCTTCGATAAGCTCCAATAAGCTGGACAGGCTTTGGGGTCTATTTTTGCATTCTCACAGGTTCCTTACATCTCCTTTCTCAGTTTTAATTAAGTCCTTTAGGCCTTGTTTTAGAATTCCTCATATTTGCCTTTAGCAGTCATATTAGAACAACAGTCCTCATAGTTGCTGATTCAAGCCAGTTTCTGGCTTATTTAATTAATCTCATGGTATGATTTTTGTTGTTTTTAAAAGCTTGTAGTACAGTATTGAAGCCTAGTATCTGGTATCTCAAACTTTAGCTCATTTAAGTACTTAAAATTGGTCTTGAAATCACCTAGTCGACTGCCAAATGCCCTGCACACTAGGCCTATAAGCAGACTGTCTGTTCCATGTGCTTATTTCCCAGCTTATTTGTGGCTTTTAGCTTAAGTGGTAGTTATAAAAAATGATCTTTGTCATGTGCTTAATAATTCTGTTTAAAGAAAATTAAAAAATAAAAAGTTTCAAAAAAAAGTGGTGCAAGTGTGGTTCGAACCTGGGTGGTTTTCCAGTTTAAAAACGTTTTTCACTTTCAGTTTTTACGAGGTAGTCCACTAGTTTCAGTTTCATCCTTTTTGGTCCCTGTCTTTATTCTAAAACCGTTTTTAGTATAAATTAGTTTCAGAAAAGTCAAATTCAGCCCCTGTCTTTGTTTTAGTTTATTTAAAGTTTTAATTTTTACACTTTTGGCCCCTAAACTTTTGTAGATTTTTATTTTCTTTTATAAAATTAGTTTTTATTACTTTTGTACCCCTAGGCTTTGTATTTCATTTATTTTACATTTTTAGTTGCGCGTATTTTATTTCACGTTTTTAGCTTCGTGTGTTTACCATATTTATTTGCGTTTTCATTTATTTCAATTTCTGTTCTTATTTATTTAATTTCTGTTTCCAAGCAATAAATCAAAATCTCATTCAAATCATCAAGCATTTTAATTCCGAACCTAAAACGAAATCCTCGATTCACACCTCGTTGGGACACGACCCGGGTGATCACTTGCCCGGTATCACACACATCACATTCACGGGTTTTGCAAGTTTGACTTGTCATTTCTCAAAGTATCACGTGTGCACGATACTATATTTATTTATATATACTCACACACGGATCAGTCCGCTATTTGTGTTCCTAGCGTCCTTATGTGGAGGTGATAGCACTTGGTTATTGAGGGCTTTCAATAAGTTGTCAATTTTATTGGTCATCTCCGTTTGTTGTTGATTGAATTCGGATTCGAATCTAGCTATCCGAGCTTCTTGAGATGCCATAAATTTGGACATCAATCCTTCAAGATTATTGGTACTACCATAATTGTTGGAAGGATTGTTATTGAAAGTACGGTTCGAGGATGAACCGCTTGATTGAAAACGATTAGGTGGGTTGGAAGAATTGGTTTGTTGTGCGTTTTGGTTTTATTTCCACCTAAGGTTTGGGTGATTTTTCCATGAGGGGTTGTATGAATCACCGTAGGGGTTTGGCTCGGGTTTGAAAGTGTACCACTTGTCTCCCGCTCCGTCGGTACGCGAGGATGCGTAGTCCGCAAAAGCTTGTTCGGGGAGTTCCACGCAATCACAAGTGTCGTGGGGACCACTACATAATTCACACGAAGAAGTGATTTTGTTCACTTGGCTTGAAGGTTTAGGAGCCTCGTAGGATTTCATAAGAAACTTGACTTGGTCTTCAAGTTCTATGATCCTACGGTCGGAAGTGCTTGAATTGTTCGAAGGCAAAGATATTGACTTGACCGTTTTATTCAAATCACGGGGATCATTCCAACTTTCGTTGTCATAAAGAGCAAGATCTTCCAGGAGAGCCCATGATTGTTCCGCACTTAGATCACGTAGCTTACCACCGGCCGATTGGTCAATGGTTTGCCTCGTGGAGAGATTGATGTGGTCATAGAAGATTTGGACTTGGAGCCAAAGTTCTATGCCATGGTGAGGGACTTTTTGGAGTAAGTCCTTGAATCGAGTCCATGCCTCGTAGAGGGTTTCGCCTTGACGTTGTTGGAACATCAAGATATCATTCCTTAGCTTGGTAGTTCTTCCTGGTGGGAAAAACTGAGCGAGGAAACGAGTGGTGAGATCATCCCAAGAGGTGATGGATCCTGCGGGTAGACGCTCTAGCCATTGACTAGCTTGGTCCCGCAGAGAGAATTGAAAGAGACGCAGTCGGGTCGTCTCTCGAGTGGCAACATCAAGGTCTATGGAATCAACAATTTTGAGAAAGTCCTTGAGATGTTGATTAGGATCTTCGGAACGAAGTCCATGGAATGCGCATCCGCTTTGCACCAACCGGATGGTGTCGGATCGCAAGGGAGTGACATTGGCTCCTTGAGTGAGCTCAATGGTGTTTCGATAGCCATGGTAGCTAGGACGGGAGTAGTCTCCTAAGGTACGGGCTCTAGGAGGTGGGTGTTGTTGTGGTGGTGGGTTGTTGGGATCGAGGATATTACCACCTTCCATGATGTCGGATGGTAATGGTTACGAACAAAGAAACGAAGAAAAAAGATAGACTAAAGAAAACCTAGAAAAATAAAATAAAAATCTCACTAGAAAGGAATCTAGTGAGTAGACCTAATAAAATAAAAATTCAACCTAAACAATAACTATTCCCCGGCAGCGGCGCCAAAAACTTGATGCGTGGTTTTGCGACCTTACAACAGGTTTTACCTCTCGAGGGATCTCAAGAGGCTTGCAATCCCCACCAGGCAGTGTACCTGACCGATGTAGTATAGTGTAGTGGCAAGTACCGGGGGATTGATCGTTCTCTAGGGGAATAGAGTCGTTAGGATTGATAAACTACTCTAATAGATCTAAGGGTGAGGGAATATTCTTTTTGTATTTTTTATATTTTTATAAAAGCAAGTAAAATCTCGGGTTTGAAGGAGTGGGCGGAATTAGTTGCTAGTCAACTAACCCAAATAACTACAATTGCAAATAAAATAAAATAACTGAAAATAAAAAGGTTGTGGAACTTATATGGAGAGAAATGTGTTTACTTAGATTTCCTTACTCCCTAACTATCTTTTACCGGTTGATTAGTGTGTATTAATTGCGTGGATGACGGGTGTATTCCTTAATACCAATCGTGGGGTGGCGTACGTACTTCCCCAACTCTATAAGCTCCTACTTCACTCCTATGTCGAGCCGGCTAAGAAGCTCCTAACATGGGATCACTAGAATTCGCTCATGCATTAAATACAACCATAAAAACCTTAGTACGCATTGGTTCATGTTTCTTAAGATGTTCAAGCAAGTTACCGTATAGGAGGTTAGCCAGTTTTCTTAAGCCTAACATCGATAAACAATCATCCAATATAATTAATAACACACCAACAACCAATAATCAATAGTTAGGTTTCATTAGATCTAAGCAAACACAAGATAAATCTAGCCTAGCATGTTAAATAAAAGACAAGAACAAGATATAATCAAACAACACATAGACATATTGAATGATTAATTGATTACTTATCTTCAATTGAATATGGGAGATCCAAGGGTATAAAACCCTTAAAAGTAGCAGAAAAATCGTCTTAGGGTTTCTCCTCACAAAGTTGCACACTAATGACTAAAAATTATGAGAATATATATAGAAAATCAGATCTGACGGCGTCACGTTATAGAGCTGACGCCGTCACCTCGCCGCGGTTAGGGTTTCTTGATGGCCTTCTTGACGCCGTCCCCTTTTAATCATCCAAAATCCTCTCTGGCGCGTCAAGGGTTGACGGCGTCACAATGGTGCTTGACGCCGTCACAGGTACTTTTCCAGCCGATTTTGAGACTTTGTCGTTTTCTTCACTTTTATGCTCCAAAAACGTCCAAAATGCTTCCTTTTCCAGATTTCTTCTCCAAAGTACCTAAAATGACAAAAGGAACGATTTAGGGCAATATTTGATCAAATAAATACGATTTAGGGCTTAAATGACCCCCTAAAAGCGGTACACTTTTCGCTTCATCATGCCCGCCTATTCTTCAGGCATTGTCTCCTCAGTCTTCAATCACTTTAATGTTGTTGAGGAGACTGGGGTTCAGTGAGTTCTTGTCCAACACTCACTGAACCATCATCTTCTTCTTTGGCTTAAGTCCTACTCAGGGAGTACCGCCTTCCTGAGAGTGAGTCCTTCATTGAATTCGCCTTAAGCATCCTGAAGATGACTCACTGAGAGGTTGTTCTCTCAGTGACTTGAATGGTTCTCGGTTTTAGCAAACACTTGGCTTAATTTGTGTTCAAATCCTGTCTAAGATAATTGGGTGTTTTACGAACCCAACAATCTCCCCCTATTTGGATATAAATTATGCCTAAGTGTTTTGATCAGTATGGGTGAGCTAAAGTCTTCTGCTCATACTGAATGTTCTAGAAAATAAATAAGGATATTGATATAACAAAACATTCATCAATTTATTCATATCATTACAAGTCCTATCATTCTAAGTACAAAATACTCAAGGTTCCTGAACGAGACCCATGAGTTCAAGTTTAGCCTTCTTTGACATCAACACCTCTTTATCAGGTCGTTCCTTCATCATTTGATCCATTAGCCTGACAAACTCCTCATTATCAGGACTCCTGATATTAAGCGCCATCAGTTTGTAGGCAAGGAGTGTTGTCGTTTCCACTTTATCAATGTCAGAGACTCTTTGAAAGGCTTCCTAACCAAATTCATCGACAAAGAAGATACCATACTCAGGTTCCTTGATGACCAGGTTGGGACGGAACTTGACTCCCTGAGGAGTAATCCTGTTGCAGTGAAGTGCAGCTATGTATTGTTCAGGTTCAAGAGCCACAGCTTTTCTTTTCTTCCCGGTCTTCTGAGTAAGTTCAGGGATAGCCAGTCCCTGAGAAGCAAGTGCCCTATCATGGTCAATTCCGAGACTCTTGGCCACTCTTGCGAGTTCCTCATACTTGGCACTCAGAGACTTGATAAGGGTTGGGGCATTCTTGCTTGAGGTTTTCTTCCTTAGGATGGGCATCATCATATCCCATTCTCTTAACCCATAGTCTGAAAATTTGATTGTTGGAAGGTGTTCAGACTTTCTTGGACCTCTATGTATCGTTATGCTCAGGGGTTTGGTGTTGTGAATGGTGATGTCAGTGATAGTGCCTTCATCCTTGGTTTTGGTCATGTGCCATACATACCTCTCGTATGTTTTCTGCCTCCTTTCTTCCTTAAGTTTGGCTTGTTTGTTGTGTTCCTTAAGGAGTTCAGCCTGAAGCTTGAGAAACTCATCCCCTTTGATGTCCTTTTTCTCAGACTCCTTGATCACTTCTTTGGCAACCTTAGAGATTACAGACCTGTTGAGTTCCTGCTCTTTCTCTTGGTCCTTCCTGAGATCTTCTTGGTGTAAGATTTCAGCAAGTTCTTCATGAGTCCCATAGACCCTTCTCCCATCCTCTAAATCAACATAGAATGGTGTATCAGGATCTGCACGTCTTTCAGTTGGAGCCTTGACTAAGCGTGCTTCAGGAGGAGGGTTTGTTTCAGTCACCATGATTTTCTTCCCTTTGTCAATGGGAGGGGGTTGACTGGTGGATGTTTCAGGGACAGGCACCAAAGCGGAAGTAGGATCAGGGATTGGATCATCATTTTTCTCCCCCTCAGCAGATGGTGGAACTTCAGTGGAGACACCTGCTGACTGAGGAGTTGGAGGAGCATGAGAGGCCTGAAGAATAGATAGGATGTTGGAGACCATAGACTTTGTCTCAGAAGTCTCATTCTTCATGGCACTTAATTCGGCAGCCATTTCCTTTTGGTGGGTGGTGAGTTCAGTGACATGGGTGGTGTAGTGGGTGACCAGCTCATTATGTGTTGTTGAGAGCTGTTCAAAGGCTGAAGAGATTCTGATCAGGTGCTCCTTGGATGCAATAACAGCCTGATGAATGGATTCTTGCTGTGTCCTTAGACCTTGAAGATCTACCCCCTGAAGGAGCTTTAGAAGCTCAGTAATGTTGGTGGAGGTGGACGGCTGAGAGGCCAAGTATGCATCCAGTCTTTTGACAAAGGTGGGATCATCTGTAAGATGTTCTTGGACTAATTCAATAGCCTTGAGGATGTTGGAGAGTTCCTGATGCTGTCCAGTGGCTATTTTATCTACAGATTTGTTCAGGTCGCCAAGTTGTTTATCAGTGAGATTGGCGGCCTGAAGAATCTTTGCCTGAGATTCTTCTACAGAAGCCCTGAAGTCGGCATAGGAGGCTGCCACTTCAGTGTGTTTATCCCATTGCTCATCCGTGAGTATATTGTAAAGACCTTCGTTGGCTTTGCGAAGGAATTTGGCCACTTACCTTTCAGAGGCTGGACGAGCATTGTCATACTTTTGCAACCACTCAGGAGTGGCTGAAGCACCTGATGATGATGATGAGGTTGTTGGGGAACTGGGTGGTTGATCCTCAGGAGGAGGAGAAGAATGTTGTTGCTCAGAGGGCTGAGGAGGGTTTAATTGACTCTCCATTTCCTCCTCAGCATCAGGGATATCATCATCACCAAAATCAATCTCCTCCTCTGACTCATCAGCCAACAAATTTTCATAGTCAGCCAGAGAAGGAGCCTTCAGGATATCCGGCTCCCCCTCAGAAGAGGGCTTACCTTCGTTGTGGCCAGGTTCTGACTCTTTTGTCATAATAACTGGTGGGGTTTGACCAGCCTGACTAGTCATAATAACTGGGGGGGGGGGGGGGGGGTTTGCCCAGCCTGACTTTTAGGGTCAGTTCCCGAGAGAACAAAAGTGCCTGAGATGCCTGAGGTGGGTTTGGGTTCCGTATCGGCGGGTGGTTTATATCCCTCCGAGTCTTTGTCCCCCTGAGCCCCTTCATCCACTGATGGGTGTTTTCCAGTGGAATCATGAGGCACTCCTTGTGAAGATGTATGGACCCCCTTCCCATCAGGATTGGTCTGTCCTTTTGGGGATTTAGGGTCCTGAACTCCCTGAGACCCTGAGTGTGATTGCTCAGGGACGTTAGCAGGATGTGAGTGGGTATGGGTCCCCTTCTCAGTGGAGTAGTGCTGCCCCACTGAGGATATAGAACCCTGTACTCCCTCAGGCTCTGATTGTGATTTATCAGTGCTTTCATTGGGATGTGAATGGGTGGATGTTCCTGATCCCTCTGACTTGTTTATGTCAAAGGAAACATGCGGAAAGGGTATGTCCGAGGACACTGAGGATGATTTCCCAGTGACCTCCGTTGACGGTTGTTTTGTGGTCAGAAGGGTCTCTACAGTGGGTGTCTCAGAGGTCTGGGCCACAATGTTAAGGGTGCCTGAGGCAACAGTCTCAGTGACGAGTGGTTTAGGTCTAACCACCTTACTGGACTGTCCCCCTTTCTTCTTCTTCACCTTCTTGGTTGGTGAAGGTACTGGGGAAATCAAGACCAGTGGCCTTGAGAAAGGTCTTGTAGTCTAGGGAGAGGGGTTTCTTCCCATTCATCACAGTGAATGTGATGATTGATTCTCTGGTGTCCTTAGGGCTAGTAGCCGTTGCGGTACACCAGAACTCCCTGAGATAGTCATGATAAATGACTGATGGGGTTTTGGTAAAAGCCGTGGCAAGGAAGCAGTTATGTAAATACTTAACCACATCCTTGTACCCCTCATCTTGTTGGGGGTAGTGGAAATTTCCAACCACGTTGTTTTTGGTCATATCCACGCCCTCCATTGGGAAATTCACATTTGAGGCGAGGGTGATAGCATTAGAAGATGCCATTTTTGTATTTGGTTGGACAAATGGACTGGGTTTCTAATTGCTATGAACACACACAGAGTTTTGAGAGATAAAATGGGCAGAGTTTAGCTTAGATTTTTAAAACGCGTGTGTGTGTTTGTTTTGGTTGGGGTATTTATAGGATAGTGGAGATGGGGTTATTTTTGGTATTTGAGCGGTTTTATTTAATCAAAATATAATTTTTTGGAAATTATTTTGAATAAAATGTTTGAGATCCGCATTAAATGCCACCACTCCACTTTTCCTCTTTTTTCGCAACTGGCAGGGTGAACAGTTGAGCAGTTTCTGCAAAAGGAGAAGTTGCAGAGTTTCCATCATCACACAGTGTATTGTGTAAGAGAGGGCATTGAATGCCAAGTTGGGAAGTGGGGGCCCATGAGGTGTATGCCAGAAAGGCAAAAGAACAAATATTCTTATATTTAATAAGAATCCAGTTACCAACCTCGGACATTTACTAACTAGATACTTAGAGCATTTAAGTTAGTATTGAATGTCCTTTTCAGGGCCCTGAATGACTTTTCATTCAGTGATGGTTTTTCAGGGACTTGGGATTAGTCACTGATGATTCAGGAATATGGAATGATTCCTGAGCTACAAGGATTCAGGAACTTGGGTTTAGTTCCTGAACCCTAAAGATTTCAGGAACTCGGGTTTAGTTCCTGAGGTTGAGGATTCAGTGATTTTTTACTGATGTACACATTGAGTCAGGGAGAAATCAATCAGTGGACTGATTCTCTATATCCAGCATTCCTAATTCAGCTTTCAGTCTGGTGAAAGTTGGTTCATCCAATGGTTTGGTGAATATATCAGCTAACTGATATTCAGTAGGAATGAAGTGTAATTCAATGTCACCATTCATGACATGGTCCCTGATGAAATGATATCTAATATCAATGTGTTTTGTTCTCTGATGAAGAACAGGGTTGTTTGAGATTGCAATTGCACTTGTGTTATCACAAAAGATGGGTACCATCTTGTACTGAATTCCATAGTCACTGAGTTGACTTTTCATCCAGAGTACATTTGCACAGCAACTAGCTGCTGCAACATATTCAGCCTCAGCTGAGGACAAGGCAACTGATTGTTGCTTCTTAGCACTCCAACAGACTAGTTTCCCACCAAGAATTTGGCAAGAGCCTGAGGTGCTTTTTCTGTCCATGTTGCATCCAGCATAGTCAGAGTCTGAGTATCCTTTAAGATCAAGGCCTGAGCATTTTGGATAATATAATCCAAGGTTTGGAGTACCTTTCAGGTACCTGAATATCCTTTTCACAGCTATGATGTGTGATTCTCTTGGGTCAGATTGATATCTGGCACATAGACATACTGAGAATTGGATATCAGGCCTTGATGCAAGTAGATACATCAGTGATCCTATCATTCCTCTAAAGAGAGTTTGATTTACTGGTTTACCAGTGAGATCAGGACCAAGGTTGTTTGGGGGAACCATGGGAGTCTTGACTGAGGCACAGTCACTGAGTTCATACTTTTTCAGTAGGTTCTTAACATACTTCTCTTGACTGATAGTGGTTCCTTTATCAGTCTGCTTGATCTGAAGACCAAGGAAGTAGGTTAATTCTCCCATCATGCTCATTTCAAATTGTTTAGCCATTAGTTTTTCAAATTGTTTGCAAAGCTTGTAACTTGTTAAGCCAAAGATGATGTCAACAACATACACTTGTACTAGTATGACATCAGTATTTGTCTTATAGATAAACAATGTGTTGTCTATCTTGCCTCTGACAAATTTGTTTTGGATCAGAAAGGCTGAAAGAGTTTCATACCATGCCCTAGGAGCTTGTTTCAGTCCATAAAGGGCTTTATTAAGCTTACAGACATGATCAGGAAACTCATGGCTTTCAAATCCAGGAGGTTGCTGAACATAAACTTCTTCTTTCAGTGAACCATTTAAGAATGCACTTTTAACATCCATTTGGTACACCTTGAAGTTCATGTATGTAGCAAAAGCAAGGAAGATCCTGATGGCTTCCATCCTTGCTACTGGTGCAAATGTTTCTTCATAGTCAATGCCTTCTTGTTGATTATAGCCTTTGGCTACAAGTCTGGCTTTGTTTTTAATGACTATGCCATTTTCATCAGTTTTGTTTTTGAATACCCATTTCATGCCAATGACTGAGATATTCTCAGGACATTTGACCAAGGTCATTACCTTGTTTCTGTCAAATTGTTCCAGTTCATCATGCATGGCCTGAACCCAACTTGGATGTGTAAGTGCTTCTTTAACACTTTTGGGTTCAATTGTGGAAATGAAGTCCACAAATAGGCATTCATTGGCTGAGGCTGCTCTTAGACTAGCAGCTATGCTCCTGATGAGCATGCCTTCAGTAGGCTCTCCAATAATATTGACAAGTTCAATGTCCTGAGACCTAGTCCAACTTTCCTGAGGTCCTGGATACTGATTTGAACTTGTGGAGGCCTGATTGGGTGGAGGGGTTGGTTCTGGAGTAGACACATGATCATTGATTGGATCTTGAGTGTCTACCTGATCACTGAGATTGTTTGGTTCTTGAGCATTTTGAACAGACTGATTAATTTCATCAGTGTTTGCATATGCCTCAACAAACTCAGTGATGGTTGGGTTAGGTAGGTTGTGAGGGATTATGTAATAGGAGATGTTTGCATCATCTTGATACTGAGTGGAAGGATTGTTTTCAAGAAGATATTCATTAGGAGGATATCTTGAAGAGTTATCAATTCCTATCTCTTCTACTGAGGCAGTTGAGAACCTAATTGCATCAGTGCTCTCATCAAAGGTAACATGAAATGTTTCCTCAGTCTGCTGTCTCCTTGTGTTGAACACTCTGAAGGCTTTTGAGACAAGTGAGTATCCCAGGAAGTATCCATCATCAGCTTTTGCATCAAATTTCCCTAAGTGATCCTTGTGATTATGAATAAACACAGGACACCCAAAGACATGAAAGTAGCTGATGTCAGGGATTCTTCCTTTGAATAACTCATATGGGGTTTTCCCATGTCTCTTGACAATGATGGATCTGTTTTGTGTATAACAGGCAGTTTTGACTGCATCAGTCCAAAAATGTTTGGAAAGGACTGATCCACTTAGCATTGTCCTAGCAGCTTCAATGAGTGTTCTATTTTTCCTTTCAGCAACACCATTTTGTTCAGGTGTGTATGGAGAGGAAAAGTTTTGGGAGATACCTTTCTCATCACAGAAACATTCAAGTTCATAATTTTTGAACTCAGTCCCATTGTCAGTTCTAATCTGTTTGACCTTAATGTCATTTTGATTTTCAATGTTCCTGACAAAGGACATGATTGTTTCAGCTGCCTGACTCTTTTTGATCAGGAAGAATACCCAAGTGTATCTAGAGTATCCATCCACTATGACCAGAGTATACTTCTCATGGTTAATAGACCTTGGACTGACAGGTCCTAATTGATCCATATGGAGAAGATGTAGGCAGTTCCTGATGGAAAAGTTGGTTTTGGTTTTAAAGGATGCTCTGTGATGTTTACCTTTTTCACAAGCTGAGCATGGTTTATCCTTTGAAAACACTAGTGATGGTAAGCCAAGGACCTTGTTTTGTTTTACAAGATTGTTTATGTTTTTAAAGGTCAGGTGGGTGAGTCTCTTATGCCAAAGCCAGTTGAGTGTATCAGTGGCCTTAGCAAAGAGAAAAGTTCCATCCTGAGTTAGACTGGACATGTCTAATACATAAACATCTTGTCTTCTTGGTGCAATGAGGACAATTTCCTTATTTGCATTGAAGATGGTTCCTTGCTTATCATCAAACTGAACTATGTATTTTGCATCACATAGTTGACTGACACTGATCAGATTGTACTTAAGACCATTTACATAAGCTATCCTAGTAAAGACAATACCATTGCAGTTTACTGAACCATAACCTTCAGTGAGACATGATGAATTATCAACAAATATCACTTTGGGTCCTGGTTCTTCCACATATTTGTGCAGACACTCCTTAACACCAGTCATGCTCCTTGAACATCCACTGTCTAAATGCCAAACAGGATCCCTGGCATGCCTCTGCACAAATAGTAAACTGGGTCAGTTCTTTCTAGGACTCCATTTCATGGAGGGTTTGGTTTTGTAGGTCTTTATGAAAGTATTAATCGATTCATGGTCAGTGGTTGAGTGGAATGAGCTACCACATGTTTTGCATTTAGTCGCAGGGGTAGCCTCAGTAGTCTGAGAGGATTGTTTATTCATTCCTCTTCTTGACTGAATGACCCTCTCTTTTCCTGAGGATTTCTGAGTGGAACTTCCACTAGATTCACAGTGTTTGTCAATTTGACAATCCTCAGGATGATGGTCATTGAATCCACACAATGGGCAAGGTGGAAAAGGCTTGGCCTTTTGCTTCTGTTTCTGCTTAGAATCAGAAGGGTAGTTCAAGCACTGAGCCTTAAGTCCTGAAAAGTTTGACATGACTGAGCATTTTTTATGATCAGAGGTCCTGTGATCTTCCCTTTTGCAAATCATGCAATAAAGGACTCTATAGAAATCATCAGTGAGATGATTTGTATAGTTGCACAGTTCACACTTTTTCAGGGGTTTGGTTGGTTTGGGTTTGGTCTTTGAGGAAGCTAGTTTTTGTTCCTTATTTAATTGAGAAGGTTTTTCAGAAGATGCAATCTTCTCACTTAGCTTCCTGACCATTTCAGTCAACTGATCAATTCTTGGATCAGGACTTTGGGTTGCTACTTCAGAAGGGACTGAAGTTGATGAGTCATCAGTATTTACTGAGACTTCAAGGGGTGGTCTTCTCAGGAGGATTCTACCTTTTCCTGATCTCTCCTTTGGAGAGTGTGGGGAGTAGACCAATGGTGAGAGGTCAGAGCTTGGTGCAGCACCCTGAAGGGTATTTAGTGGAGGGAGTGGAGGAGTTGATTCTGATTCAGGCTCACTGATTGGATCAGAAATACTGAGTTGGTCAAAGAGTCCAAGCATACCTTTCATAGCCTGACTTTCAGGGAGCAAGATGTTTCCAGTCTCAAAGTTTGGCAACTTACTGACTGGGTTGTCCCTGACAATCCAGTCATTTGACTTGGGTTCCATCTCTTGCTCAAAGGATATGCCAGCTAGAACAAAGGTCATTTCACTGGGACTCTCACTGGAGGTTTCAGTGAGGTGGTCAATTCCTATAGTTATCTTAGGAATTAAGCCCACAGAATCAAAGACCTTAGGGTTCTTTTTGGTCCAGCTTTCAATAATAGCCTTTTCTTTCTTAAGTTCTGTTTGAAGGGCTTGGTTTTGTTTCAAAATTTCAGTGTTCTGAATTTGTAAAGTAATAGATTCTAATTTGGCTTGTTTCAGTGCAAGCAGTTCATCTCTACATTTATTCAATTCTGACACAATATTGTTATATTTTGAAAACAGGTTAAGCCTTTGTTCCTCAACAAACTTTAGATCAACACAAATATAATTCATGTAAGACTGCCAATCAGAATCATCATCCATAGAAAGTAAAGTATTTACCTTCTTCATGGTGATGTTTACCCACTCTCCATTCCTAGCATGGCTCTTTCCGACAGCCACCTGATCCTCTTCAGAAAGTGCCATCAGTGCACTAACTCTTATTTCCTCATCTGAAGAAACCTCTTCTTCATCCCAATCATATGCTTCAGCTACTAATACCTTTTTCTTTGTCTGAATAGGTTTGGAGGTTTGAGCAGCCTGAGACAATATGGGGTTAGTTTCAAGAAGTGCAAGTTTAGCTTTGATTTTCCTATATTTTGTTTCAAAATCCTTTTGACCCTTATTTTGAAATTGTTGGGTGGACTGAAATATTTTAGGTTGAAACTTGCTAGTTCCTGAGGAATTGTTTCCTGAGAATTTGTAAGAGGGTTCTAAGATAGTTTTAGAATAACAGTCCCTAGCAAAATGACCCTTTTTACCACATTTAAAGCATTCAGTGGTCTCATTTGCTTTTGGTTTTGTAATGTTGGACTGATTTCTTTCGATGAAACGTCTTGAACTAGCAAGGAGTGCCCTTTCTTGGAATTCCAAGTTCAAGTCGTTCAGGTACTCCTCACCAGTCCTTTCATCAATTTAATCTTCAGAATCCTCTTGAAGATCCTGCACAACACCATTAGAATAGAAAGCAGTTCATATGGGTGTGGAGGTTAAGGCCTTTTTGGACTCAAGAGCTTTTGAGTCAGGGTATCTCCTTGAGATCAAGTTGTCTTCATAGACAAACTTCTCATAAATTTCAGGGAGCTCAAGGGTCTGAATGTGGTTAGCATTCCTCAGGCCTTGTGAGAAGTTGAGCCACTTCTCAGGGAGACTGTTGACAAAGCCAACATTAGTCTCATGCTTAGATAAAGTTACACCATCATTTGATAGCTCATTTATCAAAGTCTTGTATCTGGTGTAGGTTTGAGAGAGACTTTCAGAGTCCTTTGCCCTGAAAGTATTGTACTCAAGTTTAAGGTCCATGACCCTATTTTCCTTGGTATCTGAGGGACCCTCAAAGCTATTTACCAAGTCATCCCAAGTTTGCTTGGCTGTAGAGCAGTTGATGACTGATTCCATTATATCGTCAGGAAGACATGATATAAGGATGCTTTTCAGGGGATGGTCCTGATTGACCACCCTCCTCTCATCTATGGTCCATTGAGCTTCAGGCTTAATTACCCCTACAGCAGTTTTTGGGACAAATGGGCCATCCTTGATACAAGCAATGTAGTAGGGTTCCATCCCAGTCAAATAGCAAATCATACGTTTTTTCCATTTGCTAAATTTGTCAGCCTCAAGTCTGGGTGCTACAGCAGAATAGCTGCCACCCTTTTTATCGACTAACTGGGGTACATTGGTATCAGTCATTTTAGGATCTTGGTTTTAAAAACCTTGAGCTCTCTGGGTTTTTGAAAGGTTTTATAAACCAGAGGCTCTGATACCACTTGTTGTTCCCTTAGCACACCGAGTAATAACAATTAAGTTAAACTAAGTGAGCTTATGACTGAGATCAATGCAAAGAATATTTCTAACAGTTATAATATGTGAATATAAAAAAAAACACAATATTTTTCAACGTTTAAATTCTTATTAGAAATAATTCCAAGAATCTATTACCCAAGTGTTTTGCGGAACAAACACTTGGGATTGAATAGACAAGGGTTTATGGTGTCTCCTATCGAAACTCAAGTTTTGCTTGAGTGGTAACAATATACCCACTGAGCTATCTCAGTGAGTTGTATACTCTTTGTAGGAGAGAAGTTACTTTGTAAAAGTTCTAAGCTTTCAATATACAAAGCACACATAACTTCTCTCCATCTGATCTATTTATACACAAGTAATCTAAGTATAAGTGATTAAAATATTACAAGTTGTTGAGGTAGCGTGTCTGACAATTACAAACAGTAATTGTCCTTTCCAAGAACCAATAGGAATGGGCTAATAAGACTTTGGGAGTTGTTGGATGACACTCCATGACTTTTAGCCGCAATAGGGAAGGTTGGTATCTGACAAGATAAGAGTGTTTGGTCTGACACTCTTATCTTCTCAGATCTTTCCCTTTTGTTCCCGCCTATTCTTCAGGCATTGGTTCCTCAGTCTTCAATCACTTTAATGTTGTTGAGGAGACTGGGGTTCAGTGAGTTCTTGTCCAACACTCACTGAACCATCATCTTCTTCTTTGGCTTAAGTCCTACTCAGGGAGTACCGCCTTACTGAGAGTGAGTCCTTCATTGAACTCGCCTTAAGCATCCTGAAGATGACTCACTGAGAGGCTGTTCTCTCAGTGACTTGAATTGTTCTCGGTTTTAGCAAACATACTTTTTCTTGGCTTAATTTGTGTTCAAATCTTGTCTAAGATAATTGGGTGTTTTACGAACCCAACAGTTAACATTATACTCTTAGCATATATACTTTTTCTCAGCCCAATTCGGATAGTGTGTTTGTTTTGTTATGATTTGAAGATTAAAATATAATAAAATCCTATATTTAGAATGTAAAAAAAAATATCATCCTATATTTAGAACACAAAAAGCAAACCATCCTACAATTAGCTATACTTTCAATAACCATCCTACTTTAAGAATTGATTATGGTAATGATACCTTACAAAGTAAAAGTATAGGAAAAAAAAAAAAAAACATGTAGATGCCTTACAATTAGCAAGGCGATTGTTTGCAACCGTTATCAAGTATAAAAATATAAGCTTTTACATATATTTTTTTTAACAATGAATGTATATTCTGTATGATGGGTTTAAACTGATTATTAAAACTCCCAACCTAAAATTATCAGCTTAGAGTGTTCAGTAACATCATCACATCATCAGTTCTAGAATTATACACTTAAGTAAATGGCGGGTAATTAGGTAATTCCTCCTGGGATGGAGTTCAATCATGTTGTTCAAGTTTAATCTGATCACACGTCCCTAAAGTTATTTCTTGCAGACAATGCCCTTCTTTACAAACCCACACAAGCTCGTGATACTTGCCCTTGCTAGGACAGATCCTGAAAAGGACCTTACAACTTTCATTAAAGCATTTAAGGAGTTTCGTTCATTTAAGTGAGCATTGTAGGTTGAGATTATCATATTCTTTTCTGGTAGTTGTGCATGAATCTGTTTTGTCAATTAGGTATGCTTTTCAGCTGACTTTGCAGACATTATGTTATAATTTCTTTTTTTGTGCCGCACACGGCCATAAGTCATGGATTTGCCACAAAGTCGCATATCCCAAATATCATACGCAGAATGAAGTCATCTACTGGCAGCAAGACCAAAGTACAATATATTGTTCAAATCATATTGTCCTCTATTGATCTAAATAATTACCATTAAGACAGTTTACTGCTTTTTATGCTAATACCAATAATGATGCAGAGAAAGTATTGTAATTACTTCTTAATTTTACAATGGGTCGGGTTGGGTTCATCAATGGGTCGGGTACAATTTTTTACTGTTCAAATGGGTCGGGTTGTGTTTAGCTGTTATAATTTAATGCCTATTGTTTATCTTGAAGCCTCCATTTAGTTGCATTTTTATTTAGTTTTATGCTCAGTTAGTAATAACTTTGGATATACTTTACTTGCGTTATCCGAAAATAGTTGTTAGTTGTTTGGTAGCAGTTAGTAATAACTTTGGGTCCCAGAATCTTTTCTTGTGATGTTAGTTGTGTATGTGTGTGAGTTGTGATGTGAGGTCTATTTGTGTATAAGGAGGATATGTTTGGGGGGTGAAGTTGGTGGTCTTATTACACCTCTTTGATGGTGGAATGAAAAGCTGATGTGTTTACCATTTTAAGTTCTATGTTTATTATCCTATACTATTTTAAGCATTACTTTTTACTTATATTTAGAATCAAATAATGAGGGTTATTTAAGTTTAATGTTTAGATTGTATATATGTCCAGAACTTCACCATGTAAACACAATCCCAAACAGCCAAAGAAGATTTATCTGTTCTTAAGAGTTTAAGCTCTTAACTTGAATAGCTAAATGTGTAAGATTTTATATAGATACCCGACCTATCCAGGATGCATTATGTGTTTTGTAAATATGAAGATATGCCAATTTTATGTCGAGACCTATCCAGGATGCATTGTGAGACCTATCCACGATTGACAATTTTACTAATCTTATAAGTTATCATGTGCATTAGGTGTTTGATAATGTGCTCGAATGAAAAAAAGTAACTTACGGGTCTTCCATAATCTTAGTACAATTGAATATTGTTATTGCAATGGACCAACTTACAGATTCGTTTTCTATTTAATAACTTAAATGTGTAATTTCAATGGCACAATGATGATAGCACAAAGTACATAGTGATGATAACTGATCTTTAATGATAGCGATGGACCAAATTACATGTATAAAGCTCGCTATCTTTGATTAATGTATTATGCCAATGCCCGATCTTAGTTCACACCAGTTAAACATCACATATCATGCTAATTTCAACATAAAACATCTCGACCTATAATTAACTTCAACATACGAAATAATATGTCATGTCGAGATTGAACAACATAATGCTTATTTTATATAGAATTTGTTTGTTACGTTTAATTTTTACCCTTGATGTTCACGTGTCTATAAGAGTTAAAAGAGATTTATTGGTGTTTATTTTAGGATGGTTATCATAAAAAGATAATCACAAATTTGGTGTTTGATTAATACTTTGTATCGAGACAAAAGATATTTTTGCTATTTGGTGATTGTTTTCGAACATTATGCCTTTTTTTCTTACTCGGAAAATATAAAAAATTTAGAGTATACAAATACGCATGGTGAATTTTCAACTCATTGTTATAGCCATTTCACAAATCGATCTCTTATATAAACATTATTCAACGGTTTTAAATTTACTCCCGTGAATTTTACGGGTTAATAAACTAGTGAGTGTATATAGTCGAGTACCTTTCATCAAATTTCCCTTTATTTATTCACATTTATTGTTTTTGACTACCTAAAAAGCATGATGATATTCAGTCAAGTTTATTATATTACTTTAAATTGAAATTATCACAAAACAAAAAAATAAATAAATTAATAATAATAATAATAATAATAATAATAATAATAATAATAAAATCTAAAGACATAATTAATTATTAATTATACGTAAAATTATAGTTATGCAAAAAAAAAAATGTTGTAACAATTATGTTTTTCAATTATTTTGAGATTGAAAGAGCAAAAATAGAGATAAAGTATATTTTTTGCTCCAGTTTTTGTTGTTTTTAATGTTAGAAATATTTTTTCTTTATACATACAAATTCAAGGCTAGATATAATGTCCGTGCACGCGCGGGGTTTTTTCTAATCATTTAAATAAATTATTATTTTTAATTTCGGGTTTTAATTATTATAACAGGACCTTCAAAACCATTGTACTTTGATTGAGATATTGAATTATAGTTATTTACGAATGTAGTGGGTTTTAATATTAATTAGATTTGGAGGAGATGTTCTTACGTCAATGATTGTGCGTGAATGAATGATAAGAGATCGAGTTTGATTGATGGAGGAGGAATTTGGGAATGTTGGGACTTCAAATATTTAGTGGGAATGATACTGAATTTTAAGTTTCAGCCCAAATCTTTGAAAAACTTGCTCCACCGTTTTCAAGTTTTAATTTTTTATATTTTGACACATATATTTTTGTAAGTTTTTATTGAATGATTACAAATCAAATTCTTTTTTTTTTTTGTGTAGAATATGGATAAATTTAGAAGTATTTAGGCTTTTCTTATTTAATATTTAAGAAATAATAATAATAATAATTTGATTATTACTTAATAAGGTATGATTTGATTTTTTTGAAATGTAAAAGTCCTCACTAGGGGTTTTGTTTTATTATATATAAAGATTCAAGGATATATATAGTTGATCGACAAAGTCACTTGTTTAAACAAGTAAAAATTACAGAGCAAGATTATCATATGATTTTTTGTAACAATTGTACTATAGATGTTGTGAAAAATCCCATTGACTTTCTTATACATAGTCAAAGTTCATGGACCTCCAATATCTCCAATGAAACACGCTAACATTAGATATTCCTTTTATTCTTCTTATGTTCTTGTTTAAATCTCTTTAGTGAGAAGAATCCATACACAAAATTTCACCTCTTAAATTCATATTATCGACAAAATGAATGACTTATTTTCCAATTCCTTTAAGCAATATCAAGACTTGAAGAGACAAGCATACATTGATGACATAGAGAGTGGTGGTGGCCGTGTTGTAAAAGAAACAGTTGATCTCGACAAATTCTTCCAAGACGTCGAGAAAGTGAAGGATGACATGCTCGTTGTTGAGAAGATCTACAAGAAGCTGCAAGACGCGAATGAGGAGAGCAAGATGCTCCAAAATGCCAATAAGATTAAGCAACTTCGGTCCAAGATGGATTCAGATTTTACACAATTGTTGAGGATAGTTAAGGTCATTAAGGGCAAGCTAGAGGCCCTTGACAAGTCTAATGTTGAAAATCGAAATATCCCTGGTTGTGGGCCCGGCTCATCAGCTGATCGCACCCGCACTTCAGTTGTTAGTGGTTTGGGTAAGAAGCTTAAGATCATGATGGACGACTTTCAAGAATTGCGAGCACAGATCAATGATGAGTACAAGGAGACTATCGGGAGAAGATACTTTACTATTACTGGTGAGAAAGCTAATGATGAGTTGATTGAAGACTTAATATCTAGTGGAAAAAGCGAAGATTTTCTTCAAAAAGCAATTCAAGAACAAGGTCGTGGACAGATCATGGATACCATCTCTGAAATTCAAGAAAGACATGATGCTATTCTTGATATTGAGAAGAGTCTAATTGAACTACACCAAATCTTCTTGGACATGGCCGTGCTAGTAGATGCTCAAGGACAACAACTTAACGACATTGAAAGTCATGTCGCCCATGCAAGTTCATTCGTCCGTCTTGGGACCGAACAAGTAGTGCAGGCCAAAGAGTTGCAAAAGAGCTCGAGAAAATGCACTTGCATTGCCATCGGCCTCAGCCTTGTTATTATACTCTTTATTATATTATTTTTCTTTGTGTTACCCAATTTTGTTAGATAGGGTTCTGATTTTTAATTTAATGTTCGGTTATTTCCTTGGTTTTACAATTATACTTACCAAATTTTTGTTTGTTTTTTAGGTATCATTCTTTATTTATGTTTTGTATCTTTCAAAGACAAATTCGAAACTCTGTTTGCTTTTTCAGCCGCGTATAAGAAACTAGCTAGATGTGAAATCTTATACACAATAACTCGAGACTGCTAAAAATATTGTTCTATAAAAATGTTATTTTAATTTGCTTAATTTCCTTTTGACATGTAACAAAAACAATGGCTTAAATTAAACTAGTGTAATGTATAAATTGAAAAATGATAAACTGTTATTCATATATGTATTCTTATAAGACAATTAAGCACAATTTACATGTGGTATGGGTTTTAAGGAAATCTTGATTCTTTTCAAGTTTCCAACCTTCAAACCAAGCTTAGGTCTAGAACCCAATACCAAAATCCAAAATCTATCCAAAATCGTCACAACAAACATGAAACATCCCGTGTAAATAAATAAATTGCAATATTATCAAGATACGACAATGACAATATTTTAAAGATGTCAGAGCAAAGTACAAGCAATAACATAGCCCTTGACAAGTATCTTATATAATGTAGTCAAAGCTTACTAATATCCATTGCTATTTCTTTTCTTCTTCCGTTGTTGTTGTTCAAATCTTTTTAAAGAGAAGACTTCTTTCACAAAATCTGATCTCCCAGTACATTTTGTAGACAACATGAATGATTTATTTTCCAATTCCTCAAAGCAACATCAAGGCTTAAAGAAAGAAACATGTGTTAAAGGCATCGAGGGTGGTAATGGAATCATCATCTTCTTCGAAGATGTTGAGAAACTGAAGGATGACATGATGGTTGTTGAGAAGATCAAAAAGAAGCTACAGGGCGTGAGCGAGGAGAGCAAGATGCTCCAAGATGCCAATAAGATGAAAGAGCTTCGGTCTAAGATGGATTCAGACTTTACACAACTGTTGAAGATTGTGAAGGTCATTAAGGGCAAGCTAGTGGCCCTTGACAAGTCCAACGTTGAAAATCGGAAGATTCCAGGTTGTGAGCCCGATTCATCAACTGATCAAACCCGCACTCTGGTGGTTAGTGATTTGGGCAAGAAGCTTAAGATCATGATGGACGACTTCCAAGAATTGAGGACGCAGATAATTGACGAGTACAAAGAGACTATCAAGATTAAATACTTTATTCTTATTGGTGAGAAAGCTACTGATGACTTAATCGATAACTTAATATCTAGTGGAAACATCGAAGTGTTTCTTCAAAAAGCAATCCAGGACCAAGGCCGAGGACAAATCATGGATACCGTTTCTGAAATTCAAGAAAGACATGATGCTGTTATTGATATCGAGAAGAATCTGGCCGAACTACACCAAGTCTTCTTGGACATTGTCGTGCTTGTAGATACTCAAGGACCACAGACGAATGACATTGAAAGTCCAGGCGCCCATGCAAACTCTTTTGTCGGTCTTGGGACCGAGCAAGTAGTGCATACCAGAGAGTTGCAAAGGAGATTGCAGAAATGCACTTGCATCGTCATCACAGCCGTCGTTGTTATTGTAATTATAATTGTGATTATCTTCGTATTGTTATCAAAAATGTTACCACCTCTAGACTAAGATTTATATGTTTGATTTGACATTCTTCTATTTTGTTCTCTTCTTAAAAGCAATATTAGTGGTAGATGCTTAAGCAATTAAGCGTGCTCAAGTGAGAGTAGTACCGGGTTGGGTGACCGACCGGGAAGTCCTCACTTAGGGACCATAAGCTCTAATGATATCAACCAGCTGCCTTAGAAGCCTGGGCCCAGCCATGTGATGTCTTGACCTAACAAAGGACGCGAGTTCGAATCCGATCCGCAGCATGGTTGGGTATTGGGTGGAGGTATTTTACAGGCATCAAACCTTTGCTGGGTAGGGTTGATGGGTACCATTATGATACACGGGGTTGAGGTGTCCCTGCCAATCTACACTTTTTGACATTCTTCTATTTTGTTCTCTTCTTAAAAGCAATATTAATATATGGGATCCCAACTTTTGTTTGATGATAATGCTTTTAAGTTACTAATAATATACAACTTTACTTTCTGTATCCTTCCTCGCATGAAACTAGCTAGATGTGACATCTCTATTTTTTGATATTTTAAACGTTTATAAATTAATATTTTGGTGATAACAAACAAGAACTTGCCTGTTTGACTATAACGGAATATAAAATCAGTTCAAAATTATTAAAAAAGAAACAAGAACACGGGTGCCTTGTTGACTTTCATTTCGATTACTAATGAGATTATTATTTTTATTTTTTAGATACACCTTTGTTTGCGGTCAAATTTATATTATTATTGAGAAATTCTTAGAAAAGATCAGTAAACCATAGAAAATAAAAGTATCGAAATAACAAATTCAAGCTTAAGCTAAGGGGCAAGCCGGGCCGCCGGGGCAAGGGCCCGTATGATTTTTGTATAAGCAAAACAATTTTGTTAAATTAGAATGCGTCGGCCCAAATATTATCAGGCCCAGTTACCCAGTTCATATTCAGATTGGGCTTATTGGAACTTTAAATAGTAGATTCTCTCCAAAAGATTGTTGTTGAACCGTTCTTAAATTGTGGCCAAATAGTTTTTTATGTTGAAAAGAGGTGAAAATATATTAATCACAAAAGTCATACAAATAAGAGGGGGTCTTTGGACATTCCCAAAGCCTCAAATTCAGAACTGCAAACATCAGAAACAAAGCAGAACAAAAACAGACTAATACATGCTGTTATAATACACCAAACAACCATCATTCATCTCTAAATTCACCAAAATCATAGTCTCATGACTACATTTCCTTGACTAAGCAAGGCATCATCATGCAGACTATAGCTACCCTGACATCAATCACAGATGGACACTGCTGCTAGACTACATTTCCTGTACTACTTTCTAACACTCACTCTGCACCACAGTGAAGGATTAGAAAGAAAACATACCTCGTCTAACAGATAAATCACATTTGTGAGATAACCAACCAATCCTCCATTTTGCAGTGTGTAGTTAAGACCAAGTAGGTTCATCTTGCATACATCACTATTCAAAACAACATACACGGCCCCCAAGCCCACTTACGCTAAATAGTTGGTTTAGAGTACATAGTAGAATTCGTTATCTTTGGTATGTACATTTTCCCTAAATAGTTGGTTTGGAGTAATACGAATTAGTTTAAATGGGGAAGTCATATCTTATATTGTTTCCAATTTATGTTAATCGCTTAAATATTTTAATTCCATAATACTCATCGCCGCAACACAAAATTAAAGTAAACTGCTAGTATGATATAATGTATACTTGTATCAGATTTTAATATGTTATAAACATAAAAAGTTTTTGGCTTGCGAGTTGACCCAACTCAAGCTTATGTTTAACATACGAGTTGCATAATAAGATGAAGCTTGGACTCCAACTCGTATAGCTCAAGCCAAGCATTTGACGAGTTGAGCACAAGCAGCTCTGTTAGAATTTAATAATCATGACAAGTTCACATATTAAACAAGTAATCATCATACACATATGCGGAAGCGTAGGATCTATTTTAACACATAAAGAATTAACCGAAAAATAAAGTGAACGTACATTTTGATTCTAGCACAACAAGAATCAAACTTCAAATCTTCTTCAATCTTTATTAAGAATGGATTAACGAGATACCCCTTACCGTTTTGTATCTCAATCCAAGATATTAACTATGATGAGTTAATACCACGATCTTGTACACACGTACTATAACCGAATTAATGTTTATGCTAGTAATGTAAACACAAATTAAACCAAACAATTTTGCTTAAGAAAAATTCAAGTCGATCGACCCTATGGGGTATATGATCGATCGGCCAAGACAAAAGAGAAAAAGAAAAGGGTTTTAGGGTTATAGAAAGAGTGCAAGAGTTAATGAAACAATAACCCTAGGTCTTGTATTTATAGATTGAGAATCTTGGAGAACAAGTTGGCAATGGATTGGGTTTGCCAAGCCCATGCCGATCGGCCAAGGTATCCCTAAGGGATTCAGGAAGCTTCTTGTTCCTCTAATTTCATCTATAGTCCTTCTCTTATTCCCTAAAGGTCGTTAGTCAATTCTCGTTAACTACTTAATGTCCGTTAGTCGTTATTTTTGTGTTTTAATAATTAAATACATAACGGTTTATATATTAATTATTATCCATTAATTCTTCATACGTAATGTGTGCAATCCCGTGGTCTCGAGTTCGATTCTAGACATACACATTAATATTTGTCCACAAAACTTAACAGCTCCCACTTGGACATCTATTAATAGTGTAATGACATTGGTTAGCGTCTAGCAACACGCCAATGCCCCTAGTACAACTCGAGTGGTGGTCTCCTGGAAAAACCATTCGATGATTCATCATCATACTTATCCTTTTTTTTTCTAATACCACGTTAATAAAGATATGGATCTTAGTCATTCTTTATTAACCATTCTGTTTCTCATTGTTTCTGATTGAGCAAGATTACTAAATCGTCTGAACGTATTCCAGATAGATCTTGGGCGTGGCCACGCAAACATCTTGTCAACCCTACGAGGGGCCCAGCAGTATTAAACTTCAAAACAAATTTGAAGGAACAAATTCTCTCTTGACTACGAGCCTAACCCATGAACTTTGCAACACTCCTGAAAACAATCCTTATGGCTACCAGTAACGTATAGCGGTAAATTGCTTTACAGAAATGCACTACATCCATGACAGTTATCTGGTATCTCAAGTCTGAGGATAACTATATATACATGATTTACTTGATGACAAGATCCATAAAGTAAACTCATGAAGTTGGGATAAGTACTATATTCAATTCATTGAGTATCATGTGAAATTGGCATGTCAACGCATCAATATACTTTCAAATATATTCTACCAATACTCAGATTTGTCTTAATTTAATGATATTCCCATATCATTAATCGACAACGAAAAATTTAGAATAATCAAATTATTCAAGGATTAAACATGAAAATATAGGATATATTAGTAAGAAAATGACAATCAAACATAACAAGTATTTTATTTTATTAAAATAATAATTGTTTATAACATCCCATTATCCAAACACTAATCACAGATGGGCATGAAACTACTAGCTAAACGAAGACCTATGCCTTCAGCATGTCGATTAAGCTTTCCACCAGGTAAAGCCTTTGTTAAAGGATCAGCTAGGTTATTATCTGTGTGAACTTTAAGTAACTCGATTTCATCTATCTCGACTTGTTCTCGAACATAGTGATATTTAATCGGGAAATGTCTGGTGCCCTTCATGACTCCAGGTTCATTGGCAAATGTAATTGCGGCTGAATTGTCACAATACATCTTTATAGGTTTTTCGATTGAGGGCATAACTCCAAGCCCTGAAATGAACTTCCTAATCCAGATAGCTTCCATCGCAGCTTCTGAAGCAGCTATGTACTCACTTTCTGTTGCAGACATCGCTATGGTACTCTGTTTCTTACTCTTCCAATCCACAGCTCCTCCATTAATGACAAAGATATAACCCGTCTGAGACTTCGTATCATCTTTATCACATTTCCAAGAAGCATCGCAGTAACCTGTAACACCAAGTTCTGCTTCTGGATTTCCCCCATATACTAAAAACATATCTCTTGTAGCTCTCAAGTACTTGAGAATATGTTTAACAGCAGTCCAGTGGAGTTAACCTGGATTCTGTTGATATCGACTGGTTATATTTTGAGCAAACGCCACATCAGGCCTTGTGCATCTCACCGCATACATAATAGATCCCACAGCCGAAGCATAAAGGACTCTCTTCATGCGTGTCACCTCTGCAGGTGTTGAAGCATATGCTTTGCTACTTAAGCAATGATTCTCTTGCATTGGCAAATATCCCTTCTTGGAATTTTGCATATTGAATCTCTTTAATGTTTTATCAATGTAAGCACTTTGGCTTAATCCAATCAACCACTTTGATCTATCTCTATAAATCTTAATTCCCAGAATATATGTTGCTTCTCCTAAATCCTTCATGGAAAATATTTCCCAAGATAAGCTTTAACCTCTTTCAATCTTGGAATATTTTTACCCATGATTAATATTTCATCAACATATAGGACTAAGAAAATAACATCACTCCCACTAGCTTTGTGTGACAAATGGTAATTTTCCATTTGAATAATTATGATTAATTATCAGAAATGCGCATTATTTATTTCTTGACATCTAATAATGAGAAGTTATTTTATTTAACTGTTTATTACATTATAATAACTTAAAACACGTTGATACGCGATTCACCAAAAATATTGGAACGAGCCCACACGCGGACCACGAAAACCAAATATACTCAATATATAACCAAACGGACCCTTAAATAATTTCAGCCCAACATTCCAGGCCGGTTACTGTTCACGAGGCCCAACCCAAGTCATTTAACACTTATAACCACTCGACTACTCCCTCTAACTTGGCCTCAATTTCTTTCGATTTCGACACACACCATATGCGATATTTTGCAATATTCGAATCTCCTCCCACCAAAGAATCAAGGTGTCGAATTTCGTCTTTTATTTCCAACATTTGATGTATGATCGAAGGCCAAAGTGAATCACCCTTCACACACCCATTCGAGTATACTTAATATTTCACCACTTAACCAATTCGACCCAAACTTGAATTTGCCTAGTTCTATTATTTTTCTTGGACCATCTATGAGTACTTAAATGTGTTTCTCACATTCTATGCCAATATCACACGTTGATAAGTTGTTTTAGACCTTTTACATGTATGTCGACATACACTTACATATACCAAATCAAACCAAATCAAATCCTATATTCACAAACTTCTTACACTCATTACAAATCATTCTTAAAGTCCAAATATCTTACACATTCCCTGCCATGTACTGTTTGACAAAAGTTGTATACATAAAATATAAAATATAAACATATACGTGTATATATACACCTATATTTTCACCCTCATTCAATCCCTTTCACACCATAGCATTTTATTACATTCTCGAAGTACTTTCTCATCATATTCGAACCACAAAGGAGACCAGAAGCTGTTTCATTTCCATTCGAGCAACATTCAAAGCATTTGGAATCCCATTCGAAGCTTGTTTATTAGTTCTAGCGAGTTGTGGAGTTTTCTATTTGATTTCTAGGTCATTTTGCACGTTAACTCTCCACCATATTGGTTTAGTAAGTCTCTCCAACTCATCTTCTATTCGTTTCAACGTATTAAATATCACCATGCATCGTATATTTATTGTTTCGAACGTATCATGTTTTCTTTTAATTTTTACGTCTCGTTATATTTCATTTTCACATAA
The DNA here is from genome assembly GCA_021014915.2 of Artemisia tridentata subsp. tridentata. Lineage (NCBI taxonomy): Eukaryota > Viridiplantae > Streptophyta > Magnoliopsida > Asterales > Asteraceae > Artemisia > Artemisia tridentata. Next base: position 247,429,221 of record CP139501.1, read on the forward strand.
AACTTTGTTGCCTCCTATGATGGAAGGCTAAGGACCAAGATTACACACTTACACAACATTTACTTACTCGTTTTCATGCTTAACGAACACCCTTTTTAATTTCATGTCACACGTAAAAAATTATAACTCAAAATTATACTAAGTCATTTTCTTATTTGAAAAGCTCACTGTCGACTTAGAAATGGACATGTAAAAACGAATTCGAACACATAACATATTAATTTTATTACTTGTCTTGATTCCTTACAAGCCCACCTAATAAGTTCACGTTTGGAGTTTTCTAATATAAGCTCTTAAAAGCTCTTAAAAATGGCCAAAGCTTAAGCCACATGAAATTGCCTAAAAACTATTATAATTACTCGGTTGGACTTAATAGCCCAATAAGCTTATTTTTAGCTCATTCGATAAGCTGGTCATACAAGCACTTTTGTTATGTTTTTATAAACTTAAAATGAGCCCAAAGATAAGCCCAACTCGTGTTAAAACCCTTTGGATCACGAAACATAAATGGGCCTTTAAAATTGCTCGTTAAGTCCAATAAGAGAGAAATAAGCTATATTAGCAAATAAGCAGTTGGTTTTAACTTAAATAAGCTTTATTAAGCTATTAAAACTCTCGGATTACTTTTCCTATTTTTTTGTGATTTTGGACTAAGTTTGCAAATTCTTTCAACTAAGGGACTAAAATTGTCAACTATGCAAAACTGTGATTAAAAGTGCCAAAACAGTAAAATAAGGGTATAAAATGTTAAGATATTAAACTGTAAGCTTGGGATGTCATTTTGGAAATCTATTGACTAAAAATGTAAAATATATATAACCAAGGACTAACGGTGCAACGCTAACTCTGTTAGGGTAGAAACTGTAAAAATGGTAAAAGTTCAAGGACCAACAGAAACTTTGTTACATTTTTATTTCTAATTCATATTTTACACTTTTTAACTCAATCACGTGCATTTTTTTTTTTCGTTTCAGTCACATATTTAATAACGTTACGTTATATTTATATATAACGAGTTTTACGATTTAACTTAACGTTTCGTTTCACCACTTTCAAGAAAACGATATTATTGGATTTAAAGACATAAAAACAAGATAATATTATATAAAATATTATTTTTGAACTTTAAGCATTTTAAGCATAACACACACATCACAAACCAATTCGTTATCCGTTACTCAATTTCACACTCATCATTTGTATTGAGCCAAAACTGTAAAATCTCAGAATTCATTATTAATTCAGGTCGTGTGTTGGAGCCGTTCCCATAACTTACTTGATTTTACGTTTCACCTTGCCAGATACGCTCAAGGTGAGTCATAGCCCCACTATTACTTTTAATACTCATTTTAAACTACTTGGGGTGAGAAACATGCTTACTTATATGGACTATTTAAACAATGCTTTTGTTTGATAAAACTATTACCTGCTGGCCTAAGTACTGTATCCCAAATGCCCATGCTCATGTACCATTAATTCCTGCTGGGAAGCACGAGTGTTATAAATAGATCTATTGAGGGTGACACCTCTATCCGTGTTGAGATTCAACAGTCCAGATTGGACAAGCGGATGTATACCATGTCGAATTACAGTGTCTAGGGATAGAACACTTGCCGGGCCTTATTATTTCATGAACACTTTTCATGCAACTGTCGTAGCTTCGGTAGCATGAAACTTAGCGTAGCGTAATAGCCTTTCGTATAACATTATGCACTTTATAATGTTAACTCGTAAACTTACTGGTCCAACTTACTGCTTTATATAAACCTATGAACTCACCAACCTTTTTGTTGACACTTTAGCATGTTTTTCTCAGGTGTTTAGTTGTTGATTTATGATGAAGCAAGGCAGTGCTTGGCAGGGGCATATGCACACTTTTGGAGTGTACATATAACACTCATGACTAGAGTTTTTGTACTATAGGACAACTAATAAATAATAATGGGCCTTGTTTTCCGCATTTCAATTATGTAAAACTTATGTTTTAATTAATGAAGCTTTTAAAATGGATTTGATAAATTCGTTCTCTATTACTTGTGTTATGATCCAACTAAGTAGCACCCCAGATATTATTACCGCTGCGATCTGATTTGGGGGTGTTACAGATTGGCATCAGTGCTAAGGTTATAGAGAACTAGGTACACATAAAACCTAGACTATAACCGCTTTTTACAAAAACTCAACCTATGACCGCCAGTGCTAGCCTGCCTTACTTGCCACTTTACTTGCTACTCTACTTATTATTTCAGCAAGCCTAGCATATACTTGCATGCTACTTTGATGACATGTAATTTCGTGTTGATTGTATACATATACTTATGTACTTATATTATGGCTAATACTTTCTAGCCTTAGACTAAAGATTATAAGTATCTTTTATATACTTATACCCGTATACCATCTTTGTCACAGACCATGTCTTCCAAATCATTTGATACCACTGAAACTATTCTCCGTACTACTCGTACAGCACCTACCCTTCAGATACCACCACCATCATCACCTACTCACTCACCTCCACATCAGAAACTTAGGAGAGCTACTGAGTCTTATTCAGATGAAGAGATGATTGGTTGTCCGGCGACATTCGAGATTGGGCAGAGTTCGAGGGGAACGCACCAAGAAACAATTTGGAAAGATGTTGAGCCAAACTCTCCATTGTCTGACGTTCCAGACTCCCCAATGCCAGACGTCCCAGATGACGTATCCTCACTTCTATACTATAAGTACTCGTGATTCGATCTGGACCCTTCTTCATCAGCAAGCCAGCACACTAGACGCCCACACTGATCAGCTGGAAAGGTTACCACCAAACCGTTTCGAATGGTTTAATCGAAACCTTGACACCTTGTTTAAAAGTGCCGATGCTGAGAGGCGAGAAGTGTTTGACATAGGAATGAAGGTTGATAAAATGCAGGATGCTTATAACTATGAGCTTAGAAACTTGGATTCCAGAGTCTGATGTTTGAGTAGAGACCATACTCAGGTACATGATAAAATAAAAGGCATTGAAAGGACCCTATGGTTAGCCAGAGACACGGCAAGAAACCAGGATTAGAAGATTTCCGTCTTAGAAGCCATGCTAGCTACTCAGATGAGGATGTGCCAGGAGTTCTAGAGATGCTTCGCAGACATGAAAGCTGCACAACTGGAGCTTGAGGCAGAAGTTAAGCATTTACGTCAAGGACGTAACTAATTTTAGATTCATATGTATCGTTTCTGTACCCACTAAACCGAGTAGTCTTCGGTTAATGCCTAATGTATTTTCCAATAAGCTTGTAATCTTCAGATCTTATAACCGACTTTTAATCTATAACAAGCCCATTTTGTTATATCTCTCTATTGTTGATTTAATTCTTTCTTTCATGCTCTACTATAATGCTACTCAGTTATGTAATGACTTCTCATATTCTCATGCAAAATATCATCATTTGTTACTTTCTTTTGTAGACAAATGGCTCCACGCAAATCAAACCGTACTCGCAACGCAACTAATGCCACTCCCCCTCCAAACGTAGTCAACCAGCCAACTTTGGCACAACTTGTGGCACAGCAGGTGGCAGAAGCCATGGCCGCTGCTGCGAATGTGGGATCAAGCACTAACACCGGTGACAGAGCCGCAAGACCCACTAATGTCAGTCGGGCCTGCAGATAAAAGGAATTTCGTGCTTGTGATCCAGGAAGTTTTGGAGGAACTGAGGGAGCTGTCAGCTTGGCAAGATGGCTAGAAAAGTTGGAAACTGTGTTCCGCATCTGCAATTGCGAAGAAGAATCAAAGGTTAAGTATGCCTCGTATACTTTGACAGGCAGTGCTTTAACATGGTGGAACTCTTACATGAAGTCATCAAGGATGGATATTGCTTACGCTATGGCGTGGGAACAATTCAAAGCTTTAGTGCTCCAGAAGTATTGCCCTCGCACTGAGGTCAAAAAGATGGAAGCAGAATTTTGGAACTTGAAGGTTCAAGGCACCAACATCTTGGTGTACACACAACGTTTCCAAGAATTAGCATTACTATGTCCCGAGTTGGTTGCTACTGAGGCGCGAATGATAGAGCGTTACATCGGAGGATTACCCTTGAACATCAGAGGGAATATATTGGCTGCTAATCTTAGTGACTTGCATAACACAATCTCCATCTCTCACAACTTAATGGATCAGGTGATCCAAGATACGGCAGAAAAAGGAGGAGATAACAAAAGGAAATGGGAGGACAACTCTAGAGCCAACCATCAGCCAAACAAACGACAGGAAGTCGCTAAGGTTTATTCTGCTGGGCCTAGTGATCAGAGAGTCTATGCTGGAAAATCTCCTCTGTGTAACCGTTGTAAACTCCATCACAACGGACCATGCACCGTGAAATGTGGAAATTGTCAAAAGGTCGGTCATATGACCAAGAATTGCAGAGCACCAGTTCTTGCTACTGCTCAGAGGGCGCCAGTGGCTAATCAAAGAACTCCTACCGTCAAGGACAAATCTTCCATTACCTGCTTTGGTTGTGGGGAAAAAGGGCACTTCAGGAATGAGTACAGAAAACAGAGGAACCAGGGTAACAATGAGAACCAAACTGCTGGAGGAAACTAAGGCTGTGCAGGAAATGCCCGAGGAAGAGTGTATGTGGTTGGAGGAAGAGAAGCACCAGAGGACCCGAACGTCGTTACAGGTACGTTTCTTCTAAACAACCGTCATGCATCTATTTTATTTGATACCGGAGCGGATAAGAGTTTCATATCAAACACATTTAGTCAATTACTAGATATCATCCCTACAGCTTTAGGTATTGGTTATGACGTAGAATTAGCTAATGGTAACGTGGAAAGAGTAGACACTATAATCCGAGGTTGTACGCTAAACCTGTTGAACCACCTTTTCAACATAGATCTTATGCCAGTAGAACTTGGCAGTTTTGACGTTATTATTGGAATGGACTGGTTATCTAAACACCAGGCGGTGATCGTCTGCGACGAGAAGATTGTTCGTGTACCGTACGGTAACGAAGTATTGGAAGTATTAGGAGATAGAAGCGACCGTAGAAATACATCTCGATTAAACATCATATCGTGCACCAAAGCTCAGAAGTACATTGAGGATGGATGTCTCCTCTTTGTGCCGATCGTGCGTGACTTTCCGGAAGTATTTCCCGAAGACTTGCTTGGACTCTCACCAGTCAGACAACTCGAGTTTCAAATTGACTTAGTACCAGGTGCTGCACCCGTGGCGCGAGCACCGTACCGATTAGCTCCTTCAGAGATGCAAGAATTGTCAGAACAACTACAAGAACTCTCAGAGAAAGGTTTCATCAGGCCTAGTTCCTCACCATGGGGAGCCCCTGTTCTATTCGTCAAGAAGAAAGACGGAACCTTTTGGATGTGCATTGACTATAGAGAGCTGAACAAGCTAACAGTAAAGAACCGATACCCACTCCCTAGAATCGATGACCTATTCGATCAACTACAAGGTTCTAGCGTGTATTCAAAGATCGATCTTCGATTTGGATACCATCAACTTCGAGTTCGAGAAGAAGGCATCCCAAAGACGGCATTTAGAACTCGTTACGGACACTATGAGTTCCAGGTTATGCCATTTGGTTTGACAAACGCACCAGCAGTATTCATGGACCTTATGAATCGGGTGTGCAAACCATATTTGGATAAGTTTGTGATTGTGTTCATAGACGATATCCTGATCTACTCCAAGAACAAGGAAGAACATGAAAATCATCTCAAGATGATTCTGGAATTGCTCAAGAAGGAGGAATTGTATGCAAAATTCTCGAAATGTAAATTCTGGATTTCCACTGTACAATTTCTCGGTCACGTGATTGACAGCCAGGGTATTTACGTGGACCCTGCGAAGATTGAGTCAATTAAGGATTGGGCGGCGCCAACAACTCCAACTGAAATACGCCAATTCTTAGGACTTGCCGGTTATTACAGAAGATTCATCGAGGGATTCTCCAAAATAGCCAAACCATTAACCACCCTAACTCAGAAAAACGTGAAGTACGTCTGGGGAAAAGACGAAGAAGAGGCATTCCAGACGCTCAAAGAAAAATTGTGTAGTGCACCCATATTGGCCTTACCTGAAGGAAGCGATGACTTTGTCGTATACTGCGACGCTTCGCACAAAGGTTTAGGTGCTATATTGATGCAGAGACAGAAAGTGATTGCTTATGCATCACGAAAACTCAAGACACATGAAAAGAATTACACAACCCATGATTTAGAACTGGGAGCAGTTGTATTCGCTCTTAAGATATGGAGACATTACCTGTACGACACTAAGTGTACAATGTTTACCGACCACAAAAGCCTGCAACATATCCAAGATAAAAAAGAGTTGAATATGAGACAACGTAGGTGGCTAGAATTACTCAGTGATTACGACTGTGAAATTCGTTATCACTCGGGAAAAGCCAACGTTGTGGCAGATGCTCTTAGTCGAAAAGAACGACTCAAACCCTTGAGAGTCAGATCACTAGGAATGACGATTAGTTCACCACTCCCAAGAAAGATCCTCGATGCTCAGATTGAGGCACTCAAGGAAGAAAATAGACCAAGTGAAAAACTCTATGGTATGCCAGAGAATGCAAATGGCTTTATAAAGAGATCAGACGGAGTATTGTGCTTCAACGATAGAAGCTGGGTACCACTCTATGGTGGGATACGAGAGTTAATTATGCATGAGTCGCATAAGTCCAAATACTCTATTCATCCTGGAGCTGATAAGATGTACCTTGATCTTAAGAAACTATATTGGTGGCCTAACATGAAGGCGGATATTGCACTATAAGTCAGCAAATGCTTAACTTGTTCCAAAGTTAAGGCAGAAAATCAGAGACCGTCCGGATTACTAGTGCAACCTGAACTCCCTGTATGGAAATGGGAACGAATCACCATGGACTTCATAACCAAACTACCAAGAACATTCAGTGGATATAACACGATTTGGGTGATTGTTGACAGACTCACCAAATCTGCTCATTTTCTTCCCATCAAAGAAACTGACAGCATGGATCAGCTCGCTCGTTTATATCTGAAAGAAGTAGTCTCTAGACATGGAGTACCAATTTCGATCATCTTCGATCGCGACAGTCGTTTCACTTCAAACTTTTAGCAGTCACTCCAGAAAGCTTTGGGGACAAAACTCGACATGAGTACAGCTTACCATCCCCAAACAGACGGCCAAAGCGAAAGAACCATTCAAACCTTGGAGGATATGCTCCGAGCTTGTGTTACAGACTTCGACAAGAAATGGGACGGACATTTGACCTTAGTCGAATTCTCGTACAACAACAGCTATCATACAAGTATAAAAGCCGCACCATTCGAGGTACTTTATGGACGTAAGTGCCGATCACCCATTTGTTGGACTGAAGTAGGAGACAGTCAACTCACAGGTCCCGAACTCATCCATGAAACAACCAAAAAGATTGTGCAGATTCGTAACCAGATGCAAGCTGCACAAGACCGACAAAAGAGCTATGCTGACAAGAGACGTAAACCTCTTGAGTTCCAAGTAGGGGACAGAGTCATGTTGAAGGTTTCGCCATGGAAAGGCATGATACGTTTTGGCAAACGTGGAAAATTAAATCCTCGTTACATTGGACCTTTTGAAATTCTAGAAAGAATCGGACCGGTAGCATACCGACTTCAGCTGCCGCAAGAACTCAACAGTGTACATGATGTCTTTCATGTATGAAATCTAAAGAAATGCTTGTCCGAGGAAACACTTGCTATTCCTCTGGAAGAAATCGAAATTGACAATCGACTACACTTTATCAAAAACCTGTTGAAATCATGGACCGAGAGGTCAAGAGGTTGAAACATAGTCGAATACCAATTGTCAAGGTTCGTTGGGATTCCCGAATAGGCCCTAAATTCACGTGGGAACGTGAAGATGAATTCAAGGCCAATTATCCCTATCTTTTTGTATCTTCTCCTGATAACACGAAATGAATGTCGGGATGACATTCAAATAAGGTTGGAAGACTGTGACAAATGGTAATTTTCCATTTGAATAATTATGATTAATTATGAGAAATGCGCATTATTTATTTCCTGACATCTATTAATGAGAAGTTATTTTATTTAACTGTTTATTACATTATAATAACTCAAAACACGTTGATACGTGATTCACCAAAAATATTGGAACGAGCTCACACGCGGACCACGAAAACCAAATATACTCAATATATAACCAAACGGACCCTTAAATAATTTCAGCCCAACATTCCAGGCTGGTTACTGTTCACCAGGCCCAACCCAAGTCATTTAACACTTATAACCACTCGACTACTCCCTCTAACTTGGCCTTAATTTCTTTCGATTTTGACACACACCATATGCGATTTTGCACCATTCGAATCTCCTACCACCAAAGAATCAAGGTGTCGAATTTCGTCTTTTATTTCCAACATTCGATGTATGATCGAAGGCCAAAGTGAATCACCCTTCACACACCCATTCGAGTACACTTAATATTTCACCACTTAACCAATTCGACCCAAACTTGAATTTTCCTAGTTCTATTTATTTTTCTTGGACCATTTATGAGTTCTTAAATGAGTTTCTCACATTCTATGCCAATATCACACGTTGATAAGTTGTTTTGGACCTTTTACATGTATGTCGACATACACTTACATATACCAAATCAAATCCAATACTCACAAACTTCTTACACTCATTAAAAATCTTTCTTAAAGTCCAAATCTCTTACACATTCCATGCCATGTACTGTTCGACACAAGTTGTATACATAAAATATACAATATAAACATATACGTGTATATATACACCTATATATTCACCCTCATTCAATCCCTTTCACACCATAGCATTTTATTACATTCTCTAAGTACTTTCTCATCATATTCGAATCACAAAGGAGGCCAGAAGCTATTTCATTTCCATTCGAGCAACATTCAAAGCGTTTGGAATCCCATTCGAAGCTTGTTTATTAGTTCTAGCGAGTTGTAGAGTTTTCTATTTGATTTCTAGGTCATTTTGCACATTAACTCTCCACCATATTGGTGTAGTAAGTCTCTCCAACTCATCTTCTATTCGTTTCAACGTTTTAAATATCACCATGCATCGTATATTTATTGTTTCGAACGTATTATGTTTTCTTTTAATTTTTACGTCTCGTTATATTTCATTTTCACATAAAACTTGGTTGCCTCCTATGATGGAAGGCTAAAGACCAAGATTACACACTCACACAACATTTACTTACTCGTTTTCATGCCTAACGAACACCCTTTTTAATTTCATGTCACACGTATAAAATTATAACTCAAAATTATACTAAGTCATTTTCTTATTTGAAATGCTCACTGTCGACTTAGAAATGGACATGTAAAAACGAATTCGAACACATAACATATTAATTTTATTACTTGTCTTGATTCCTTACAAGCCCGCCTAATAAGTTCACGTTTGGAGTTTTCTAATATAAGCTCTTAAAAGCTCTTAAAAATGGCCAAAGCCTAAGCCACATGAAACTGCCTAAAAACTATTATAATTACTCGGTTGGGCTTAATAGCCCAATAAGCTGATTTTTAGCTTATTCGATAAGCTGGTCATACAAGCACTTTTGTTATGTTTTTATAAACTTAAAATGAGCCCAAAGATTGCTCGTTAAGTCCAATAAGAGAGAAATAAGCTATATTAGCAAATAAGCAGTTGGTTTTAACTTAAATAAGCTTTATTAAGCTACTAAAACTCTCGGATTACTTTTCCTTTTTTTTTTTGTGATTTTGGACTAAGTTTGCAAATTGTTTCAACTAGAGGGACTAAAACTGTCAACTATGCAAAACTATGTTTAAAACTGCCAAAACAGTAAAATAAGGGTAGAAAATGTTAAGATATAAAACTGTAAGCTTGGGATGTCATTCTGGAAATTTATGGACTAAAAATGTAAAATATATATAACCAAGGACTAACAGTGCAACGCTAACTCCGTTAGGGTAGAAACTGTAAAAATGGTAAAAGTTCAAGGACCAACAGAAACTTTGTTACATTTTTATTTCTAATTCTTTTTTTTCGTTTCAGTCACATATTTAATAACGTTACATTATATTTATATATAACGAGTTTTACGATTTAACTTAACGTTTCGTTTCACCACTTTTGAGGAAACGATATTATTGGATTTAAAGACATAAAAACAAGATAATATTATATAAAATATTATTTTTGAACTTTAAGCATTTTAAGCATAACACACACATCACAAACCAATTCGTTATCCGTTACTCAATTTCACACTCATCATTCGTATTGAGCCAAAACTGTAAAATCGCAGACTTCATTATTAATTCAGGTCGTGTGTTGGAGCCGTTCCCATAACTTACTTGATTTTACGTTTCATCTTACCAGATACGCTCAAGGTGAGTCATAGCCCCACTATTACTTTTAATACTCATTTTAAACTACTTGGGGTGAGAAACATGCTTACTTTTATGGACTATTTAAACTATGCTTTTGTTTGATAAAACTATTACCTGCTGGCCTAAGTACTGTTTGTTGGAATTTAGATATCATAACAATTATATAATTAAATAAACACACATCAAAGCAAGTAGCGGAAGCAAGGATCATATATTTAACACGTATAAAGAATACTGAATAATAAAAGTTAACGTACCTTGATCCTAGCAAAACAAGGATCTAACTTCTCTTTTCTTCTTCTTGATCAAACAAAGGATTAACGTGAAACCCCTTACCTTTTTGTTTCACAATCCAAGATGGAATAACTAAATTAAGTTATTACCGAGGTCTTGTACACACGTACTATAACCAACTAATGAATGGTGCTAGCAATAGAACACAATTATTAAACCAAAACTATTTTGTTTAATAATACTTGAATCTAATATTCAAGAAGGAAGTAAAGAATAAAAAGATTCTTGCACATATTGTTCGAAACATATGTTGAAGATATCATATGTATAATTATGATACATGGCATACATGGCATAGTATATAATATACTGTACGATGATATCTAGGAATCTGAATTCATAAGTCGATTGACTTTTGAGTATTATTATCTTCGTGCCTTTTGAGGGCTTGAGGGGTTTTATAGGCTCCAAACTTGCTCTCCAAGTTTGAGTCTAACACCTCCTCAAGTTCCAAAACTCGACACTCAACCCCCTCCTTTATTTACTAACGGTCATTAGTCAATTCCGTTAATTACTTTAACGTCCGTTAGTCGTTATTTGTGTTCAAATAATTAAATACATAACGTTTATATATATTAATTATTTACATTAATCATTCATACGTAAAGTGTGCAATCCCATGGTCCCGTGTTCGATTCTAGTCATACACGATTTAATATTTTTCCATAAACTCTAAAAGCTCCCACTTGGAAATCTATTAAAAGTGTAATTGACATTGGTTAGCGTCTAGCAACACGCCAATGCCCCTAGTACAACCCGGGTGGTGGTCTCCTGGAAAAACCACTTGATGATTAATCATCATACTCATCCATTTGTTTCTAATACTACATTAATAAAGATATGGATCACAGTCATTCTTTATTAATAATTATATTTCTCGTTGTTTTTTATTGAGCAAGATTACCAAATCTTCAGAACATATTCAGGGGAGATCTTGGGTGCGGCCGCACAAACATCTTGTCAACCCTACGAGGGGCCCAGCAGTATTAAACTCCAAACAATTTGAAGGAACAAATTCTATCTTGACTACGAGCATAACTCATGCACTTCGCAACGCTTCCGAAAACAATCCTTATAGCTACCAGTTACGTATAGCGTTAAATTGAATCACAGAAATGCACTACATGCATGATAGTTATCTGGCATCTCAAGTCTAAGGATAACTATATTCACATGATTTACTTGATGACAAGATCCATAAAGTAAACTCATGAAGTTGGGATAAGTCCTATATTCAAACCATTTGAATATCATGTGAAATTGGTATGACAACGCATCAATATACTTTCAAGTATATTCTACCAATACTCAGATATGTCTTAATTTAATGATATTCCCATATCATTAATCGACAATGGACAATTTAGAATAACATAAGTTATTCACGGATTTAAACATGCAAATATAGGATACAATTTATTATTAATGAAAACAAATGTATCAAGTACTTTAATTCATTGTAAATAATAATTGCTTAATATCCCTTATCCAAATACTAAAATAGATCAATGCATGATAATTTTTATTAATGAATTATGCTTCAAGTCATGTTAAACATACTTGTTGACAAGGCATAAATCAACTAATTCTGATCTATTGGAATTTTGAGAATACTTATTTCAAGAATTCAATTAATGAAGTTCTCGTATGTGTGCGTTCAACTATCTTGATATTGTCACATAATATTTCATAAAATGTGTGACATCCTCAACCACGAATTTATGACAATTAAACTATCAAACCTTTTATAGTTTTAAAGTACTCTAATTCTTTAATGTATAATGCAACTATGCTTACAGTTAAGCATAACTAGTACACATGGCCATTAACGTGGATGAAATCCTACCATGACTAGTATTGAGTGTCATCTCAATTTTATTAGCATCATTGTATGCAAACAACAATATGCTCTTTAAAATCCCGTAAACTTTAATATCCAATGTGTAATGTTTGATACCTTCCAATCTTTCAAGACTTGTCGGCTATATCAATTACGCAACAATTGCCATATGGTTCATACTTAGAATTTTGGAGCAATTCCAGGATGAGAATGTTAATTCTAAATCCAACCATATCCATTACATTTAGTTATCTAATAACTTTCAATTAGATATTAATGTTGTCAAATCATCTTTCATCAAGCATGATGCAACAAATAACATGATGTACATGAAAAATCCTTGTGTCAAACTTAGATTTTATTCATGTCATATCTTTTCAAAGATATGTATCTATCTAGACTTTCTAATAGTATAATCATGTTTATTAGAATCAATAATTTTACCGCTTATGTTTATCACAATAAACATATATTTCAAGGTTGTATGTTTATTTTCTAAATTTCCATAATGAAGTTTCATTCCAAACTAAGACTTAACATTTAATGTTAATGGAATGCTACTTCCTATATGTCATACAACATACATGAAATAAGAAAATAAATTTAACACTCCCACTAACTTTTAGGAATATTAAGAGATTGTCTTATTTTAATTATAAATCAAAATATGGATTTAATAACTAAACATAAGTATATCCCAGATGCATGCATTAATCCATTCATAAATGATTTGCACTTTGTATACTTTCAAAGATTATTTGAATTCAAATACTCCTTTCAATTACTTATCGTCCTCGCACAAGTAATTACTCAAGAAAGAGGTTTGATTATTCCATTGTTAATTTCATGTAATGAAACTAAGAATGACAATCATAATCTTTATACATTTAATGTGCTTAGAAAGAATTTCAATCACAGTTAATTGCTTAAGTGTGTTTGATAATCTTTTCATACATTAAATATGTATACAAAATTGTCCATTATGATTTCTGCTTAAAAATTTAAAATCTCTAGGATTTTCATTTCTTTTGTAGAAACTCATCTTCATTCTATAGTGTAACTATAGAGTTCAACATTAATTAAGTTTCCAAAACTAATTACCTTTATGGACTGCATCTAAACATTCATAGTACGATCAATTTGCCAAATTCAATATTTGCAATTCATCAACAGGTTTACCATAATCCTGTAACTCATAATCCTCAACATATTATACAAATATTTGAGATATCCTTGTGGATCTATGAATAAGAATTCCATCATCTTGAGATTTAACATTAACATGTTAAATCCTCATCATGACTTTACTAGTGTATTTTAGAAGATCATGTAACTTGTAATTTTATCTTTTCAAGATAAAACTCCCACTTGCCTTTTGCAATTTATAGACTATCTATAAATACTTGCAAGTAGAGCAACACAAAATTGTTCTCTTTTGGGACATTACAAATACATATTGACAGTTCCTTACATTAAGTTTGTTAATAACCTACTCAAAAGCATTTTGACAAATTCAGAACTTCAATTTTAAGACTTAATGTGATTCATCACATTCCATAAAAATGGTGTCTTATCAATCTTCTAGGTTGGAGTCTAATTGAGTATATACTACTCAATTTCCTAACCTTGATAACTTTTGGAAGAACAGAAGATATAGTTATCTTTAATCAAACAATATAACAAGAGTTTGATTTTCCTAACTAAACGTACCATAACCATTATGTATTTCATTAGGATTAATATTGTAAGACAATCTTACAATATGTAAGATAAATATCTTTTGTTTTGCTTATCTATTCACCAACTAACTCAGCTTAATGGTATAATAGAATTTTCAAGCCAATTGCCTGCTGTTGATCCCAGTTGAGCTTAATTGATCTTGTTAATTATCCTAGATGTAGATCTAGAACAATAGGTATAGAGACTGTTCTTGAACAAGCTATTAATCACTATGCGGAATTTAGTAATTAATCTTAAGAAGAATTAACACACAATAATTCTCTCAACTATCACCTCAATATATAAAATACGGTTACTCAAAAGTAACAGGGTTACAATGAACCTTGAAGTGAATACAATACGTATGCTAACAAATCATATACTAGCAACTCTAAACCCTAACCCTAGATCCTCCTTTTATAGACTTAAGGAGTCCTAGTCGGTTACAAAACTTTCTATACAAGAATAATATCTATTCGTATCTTTACCATAATTATCTAACAAACTATACATATCTAATAAGCAGCAGAATCATTACTCTAGCAGCAGTATCTTCTTAGGCTAGCAGTAGAATGACACTTAGCTTATTTCACCATCCATCAGTTTTCTTCTAGCAGCAGAATGAATACACTAGCAGCAGAATCATACTTAGTGTATTTTCCTTAAGTATCATAAACAACAGCATAATATCCAAAGTAGCAGCATCTTCAAACCCAACAATCCTCCCCTAAACTTGATATTTTCACCCAAAATATACAAGTTTCTTCTAAGCACAGATATACACAAAGAGGATGCTTCCAAACACTTTCTACTGCTTTGAAGACTTAGATTTCAACACCTTTTTATACTTTTCTATTAACTCATAGGCTTGATGATCTGAAAGAAATGCTCTCTGTAACTTCAACTTACCAGGTTGTAGCATCTGAGTAAGAATAGCAGTATTGTTGGTGAAGGGGTAGTCTTTTTCCACCAGCATGTATACACTTACACCTCTACCAACCAACTCATGTACTCCACAAGATTGATATAGATACCATTTATGAACCTTGTTTGAATTTAGCAAATCCTTCCATTCAAGATCTCTCTCATCTGGCTCAAACATATTCCTCAAGTAGTAATAGTGCAGCCTTTCATAGATCACATCTGGTCTTCTATCACCATAATTTTCCTTATAGAGCTTCCAAAGTTGTACCACATCATCCCTATCCATGTAATGTAACATCTGTGAAAATCTAATGAACTTCTGACATAAGCCATCAGATCTCTTGATTTCCCACCATGCTTCACTTCCATCTTGAACATCATGAGAATAAGAAATGATTGGGTACTTTGTTGTTAAGGAAACTGCATTGGCTATCTCAGGTTCTTGTTGTGGTTTATGAATTGTAAACTCCATGATCCTTTTCATATCATCTGCAGTTACCTTCTCAGAACTACTCTCTGAATCACTAAACTTTATTGGTGTAGTCCTTTTCTTCTTTCTAGCCCTCATTTTCATCCTTTTTCCTGACCTTTTCATACCAATAGTAGATTCAGGCTTTTCCTCTTCAACCTTCTGCTCCTCAACTTCTTCCTTCTCCTTCTCATTTTCAGCTAAAACCTCTTTTTCACTCACAACTTTTTCTTTTTCTGACTTACTGAGACTAGTATCAATGATGAACTTTGGATCAACTGGTCTATGTATCCATGCATAAGCTTCAAAATATGCTTTTTCAATATGAGCATGAGACATTCCTCTGAAAGAACTAGTTTTCCAATATGCTTGGTTCTTCAGATAGTTTTTCATGTAACTTATCAAATCAGCTCTTGAAGGCTTCTTCTTTTTATGACCACTTTTCTTTTGACTCTGTCTCTTTCTAAACTCACCAATCAAATCATCAATGGCACATTGTTGTTCTTCAAGTGGATATCTTTCACTTTCATCCTTTTGAGCTTTCATAGCTATCTCTCTGTCAGCCTGTTCTTGCTTGAGCCTTGCAAGTTCCTCTTCATCCCATTTTGCTTTCAATTCTCTGGCAACTTCTTCATCCATCTGTTTTTGAAGTTCCCTTTCTTCTAAGGATTTTACTTGACTTTTTGCTTTGGCTCCTCAACAAAAATTCCTTTTCCCTTGTCTGTTGATGCAATAACTGGTTGTGCAGGTTTTGGAATTGGTACAGGTTCTTTAATGACAACTCCTTTAGCTGGTTTTCTTGAAGGTTTTGGGATTGGTGTTGGTTTTGTTGATGTTGGTTTAGATTGTTTTGTTGGTGTGGAAACTTTGCTCTTCATATTTATCATAACTTGAGCCAAACTAATTGTATCATCATCTGACTCTTCTCCATCTTCAGCAACAAAATGTTCTATACCAGCAACAAACACAACTTCCTTGTCCTTTTTAGCAGCAGAACCCTGTTCTATCCCAGCAGTAGAATCATCTACCTTATTAACAGCAGAATCTTCATGTACCATTTTGCTTGTAGCAGTATCATCCAGATCTTCCAATATTAGCTCCTCTGTATCAGCATATAAGTCAACTTCCTCTGTATGTTCCTGCTGAACTCCCATATCCACATCAATTTGAGTCCCTTCATGTTGAACATTACCAGCAACATTTTCATCTTCATCCATCTCCACCTCCCCTGAACCCTTTACTTCATCTTCTTGCACATTCCTTCCCTATTTGGGAGCATCCTCCCCCAAACTTGGTTTGGAAATCTTTGGCTGTGAAGTCCTTGATCTCAGTAACCCCTCAAGATGCCTAACCCTTTGTTGTAGTCTTCTAATTTTAGCACCCTGAGTAGATTTCACAAACTTCAATTGCTTCCTGAGAACAAACACTTTCTTTGACAATTTTGTACATTTATCCGTCAATTCATTCAATTGTTTCAGAATATCCTCACAACTTCGGTCTGTGTTACCTGACCCGAGAGGTTGATCATTGGATTTGGCATTGTGTACATTTGTTTTACCCATCAATTCAATATTATCAGGTTCAAGACTAGCCTCAGCACTTCGACCTGTGTTACCTGGTCCGAGAGGTGTATCATAGGCATTGTCATTTTGTACATTTTCATCCATCAATTCATTTGTTGCATCTCTGTCCTCATCACTTCGGGATGTGTTACCTTCCATGAAAGGTGAATCTTTGGACTGAAACTCAGTCTCAATCCTAGATTGAGCAGCTGAGCCCCCATTTTTAGCCATGTGGCTGGGGTTACCATCATGTGCATCAGGTTCATGAGAACCCTCAGCAGTAGATGTTGCCAAGGTTGGGGTCTTAGCTATGTTAACACTGACCTGCCCAGTTACTAAACCAGAAACAGTAGTGTCAGCCCCTTCCTTCATGCCATCTCCATCACCTACGGCAGCCTCATCTGCTTCCATACTAGCACTAGTCTGAGGTAACTCGGTGCTCTTTTCATGTGAAGACCTAGGTGATTGGGTATTTTGGGGTTCATTTTGGGATGATTCACTTGTAGATTCAGAAGTGGGTGTGTGATGGGAAGCTGTTGGGTTTTCAGCTTCTTCACCCTCAGCAACAGCAGCAGCAATGTTTAAAATATGTTGGGACAAAGGAGTTATTTTCCTAGAAAAACCAGTCCCATTTTTCTTTAAATAAGTAAACATTTTGCTGACTAATTTAGGACTTGGTTCAGTCCCTCTATGTTCCAAAGGTTCTTTTAATTGACTATTTATGATAAGTTGTAAAAACCTTGGGTAAATAAAATGTTTACCATAAATATTCTTTTTCAACCCTTCAAAAATCATGGCCGAAAAATTAAATGGTTGGCCTGTAGCTAGACAAATCAAAGCTGAAGCTTGAGTTGTACTAAACTCATTCCACCCAGTTTTTTTAGGGCTAAGACAATGTAGAAGAGTGTGAATAAGGAATTTCCAGTGTGGGCATAGGAGGCGTTTGAAAATTTTTAAATTATTATTTGGCCTCTCATACCCAATGTTTTCAAGACCCTCAAAAATAGTAGAAGTAGGAAGATAAGTTGTTACCTCATCATCTGCAAGATGAAGTATTCTTCTTACAGATGTTTCAGTAACGACTATTCTTTCTTCATCTACTATGGCAATTAATCTTTCTTCCCCATGTTTAGTTTCGGCCTTGACAGTAGACCAAAACTCTTTCATGTGGGAATTAAATATAGTGGGAGTCACTGTTAATGCATACCTTAATTGTGATGCATTAAGAAAGTCGATGACTTCAGTGAAACCCTCAGCTTCAGGGACCTTTTGAAGAAATGCAATTTGATTGTGGTCGGCAGAGTATTCGCGTCTCGTCATCGTGAATTAGGGTTTTGATTTTGGGGGTTTTTGATCGGATGCTATAAAGATGTGTTAGGGTTTGAATGTGGTTTAATTTTGGGCGCACAAAGTTATTGGTGAGATCTAATTGGGTTTTTATGCCGTTTAGATCCAATTAGGGCTTTATTCGCGCCAATTTGCAAAATGGTCCCTACACTTTCAAACCAAGCAGCAGAATCCAATAGTTTCAACTTTGAGCAGCATAACCTTAGCAGCAGAAACTTTTGAACCAGCAGCAGAATGTTCTCAGAACATTCCAAACATCTTGTTCTCATCAATCAATCATTCCCTTGTGACTTATCCTGCAAAAGATTAGTCCAAAACCACAAAAACACAAGAAACAAGATACCACAATAATCACAAGCATTTATAATACTTAGCAACAGAATAACCAACTAGCAGCAGACAACATACAAACAGAGCAAGCAATAGAAACAACTTATTTGATCAATAACAGCACAAATCCTTACACACTATTACAAAAACACACAGAGATAAGATTTTTTATTTTCAAAGATTGATCATTCCTATACTAGCAATTAAAAATTGAAATCTACCCACATCAAAACCTTTAGTGAGTAAATCTGCAACATTATTGTCCGTATGTATTTTAACTATTTGAATTAGCTTTTTCTCATAACAATCTCTTATAAAATGGTGTCTTATCTCTATATGCTTTGTTTTAGAGTGAAAAACAGGATTTTTGATGATACACATGGTACTGTTATTATCAATATAAATTTTGGTGTTCATAAAGTTGTACCCATAATCCAGCAATTGGTTTTGGATCTAGAGCACTTGTCCACAGCAACTAGAAGCAGCCACATACTCAGCTTCAGTTGTTGAATTGGCCACCACAGTCTGTTTCTTGCATTGCCAAGAGATCAACCTATGTCCAAGGTATTGACATCCTCCAGTGGTTGACTTTCTATCCATACTTGCTCCAGCATAGTCACTATCTGAGTATGCTGCCAAATCAAAAGGTGAATCCTTAGGATACCAAAGGCCCAACCTAGGTTGACTCCTCAAGTACCTAAAAATCCTCTTAACAGCATTCAAGTGTGAGACTTTTGGGGACACTTGAAATCTGGCACAAGCACACACAACAAACATGATGTCTGGCCTTGAAGCAGTTAGATACATCAATGAACCAATCATTGATCTATACAGATGAACATCAACCTCTTCCCCATCTTCATCCTTGAGCAAAGGCTTGTTGGTCTCCATTGTTGTCTTAGCTAGTTTCCCATCAGTAAAGCTAAATTTCTTTAAAATATCAGCCACATACTTGTCTTGGCTAATGAAAATCCCATCTTTCATCTGTTTAACTTGAAGCCCCAAAAAGAAAGTGAGTTCCCCCATAGAACTCATCTCAAATTTACTATGCATGAGCTTCTCAAATTCTTCACATAACACCTTGTTTGTAGACCCAAAAATGATATCATCTACATAAACTTGGACTAGTAGAATATCCTTTTTGTCTTTCTTAATGAACAATGTCTTATCAATGGTTCCCCTGTTGAATCCATTAGATAACAAATACTTGGACAAGGTGTCATACCAAGCTCTTGGAGCCTGATGTAAACCATATAGTGCTTTCTCTACCCTATAAACCCTATCTGGATAATCAGGGTCTTCAAAACCAGGTGGTTGCATCACATAAACTTCTTCATCAATCTTTCCATACAAGAAAGCACTTTTCACATCCATCTGATACACTGGGAAGTTTTTGAATGAAGCATAAGCCAAGAATAGTCTGATAGCCTCTATTCTTGCTACTGGAGCAAACACCTCATCATAATCAATGCCTTCCTCCTGAGTGTATCCCTGAGCCACCAATCTAGCTTTGTTTATGATCACAATTCCTCTTTCATCTCTCTTGCATCTGAGCACCCATTTTGTACCAACAAAAAGCCTTACTATTTGTAGAGTATCCAACAAAGAAACCTTCGTCTGCTTTCTCATCAAACTTGCCTAGTGAATCAATGGTATTTAAGATAGTAACAGGACACCCAAATGGTTTCAAGAAATCTATCATAGGTTTCCTACCATGAAATAATTCATAAGGGGTCTTGTTATGAGGCTTCACTACCTTACTCCTATTTTGCACAAAGCAAGCAGTGTTAACTGATTCAGCCCAAAAAGTAGTGGGTAATTTTGACTCTGACAACATTGTCCTAGCAGCCTCAATTAATGTCCTATTCCTCCTCTCAGCCACACCATTTTGCTGAGGAGTTCTAGCCACACTAAACTGTCTTAAGATACCTTTTTCAACACATAACTGATTCATCACATTATTCTTAAATTCAGTTCCATTGTCACATCTGATTATCTTAACTTTGTGATTAACTAGGTTTTCTACTCTTGTTATGAAAGCCTTAAGAATGCTAGATGTCTCATCTTTAGTTCCTAAGAAGAAAACCCAAGTAAATCTGCTAAAATCATCAGTGACCACTAAGCAATACATTTTCTTATTCAAGCTTTTCACAAAAGTTGGACCAAACAGATCCATATGTAACATATGCAAGGGCTCAGAAATAGAGTTCATCACTTTGGACTTACAAGAAGCTCTGTGTTGCTTTCCTATCTGACAAGCAACACAGGTTTCAGAGTTTTCAAAAATTTTTGAAGGTAAACCTCTAACAAGGTTGCCCTTAACCAATTTATTTATTGTTTTGAAATTCAAATGGCCCAATCTTCTATGCCAAAGTTTGGATTCATCAATTGTGGCTTTGGCAAACAAATAAGTTAAATCTCTTTTGGGAAGAATGTTCTTTATGGCCACACTGTATATATTGTCTTTTCTAGGGACTCTAAGTTGCACTAATTTATCATCAGGCAACTTGTAGTCAGGAGATAAGACAAGACACTCAGTGTTTGTAAAAAGAACAAATGATTGCGTGGTTTTGTAACCTTACAACAGGTTTTACCTCTCGAGGGATCTCAAGAGGCTTACAACCCCACCAGGCAGTGTACCTGACCGATGTAGTATAGTGTAGTGGTAAGTACGGGGGATTGATCGTTCTCCACAGGGAATAGTGTTCGTTAGGTGTGAAAGGCTACTCTAATTAGGTCTAAGGGTTGAGGAAGATTCTTTTTTATGTTTTTATAATTTTATGAAAGCAAGTAAAATCTCGGGTTTGAAGGAGTGGGCGGAATTAGTTGCTAGTCAACTAACCCAAATAACTACAAATGCAATAAAATTAAATAACTGAAAATAAAATGTGGTGAGAAACTTATGTGTAGAGAAATGTGTTTACTTAGATTTCCTTACTCCCTAACTATCTTTTACCGGTTAATTAGTGTGTATTAGTCGCGTGGATGACGGGTGTATTCCTTAATACCATTCGTGGGGTGGCGTACTTACTTCCCCAACTCTACAAGCTCCTACTTCACTCCTATGTCGAGCCGGCTAGGAAGCTCCTAACATGGGATCACTAGAATTCGCTTGTGCATTAAATACAACCATAAAAACCTTTAGTACGCATTTGGTTCATGTTTCTTAAGACGTTCAAGCAAGTTACCGAATAGGAAGTTAGCCAGTTTTCTTAAGCCTAACATAGATAAACAATCATCCAATACAACTAATAACACACTAACAACCAATAATCAATAGCTAGGTTTCATTAGATCTAAGCAAACACAAGATAAATTTAGCCTAACATGTTAAACAAAAGACAAGAATAAGATAGAATCAAACAACACATAGACATATTGAATGATTAATTGATAACTTATCTTTCAATGAAACATGGAAGATCTCAAGGCAAAAAGCCCTGAAAAAGTAGCTAAAATCGTCTTAGGGTTTTCTCCCAAAATTCCACACACTAAGCTCTCCCTAATGACAAAAAATTAGAAAACTATATATAGATTTTTGGATCTGACGGCGTCACCTTATGGAGTGTGACGCCGTCACCTCGCCGCTTTTAGGGTTCCCGGATGACCTTCTTGACGCCGTCCCTCTTTAGCTCTTCAAAAATCCATTCTGGCTTATCAAGGCTTGACGCCGTCGAACCATGAACGTGACGCCGTCCCTTATGATTTAAGCCGTGACGCCCTCGATCAAGTTAAAGCGTGACGCCGTCAGAATTCACATGCTATTTTCACTGGCCCGTCATGAGTAAATTTCACGTCCAACTTTTCTTGCCAAGGCATGACGCCGTCCAGAGTAGAGTCTGACGCCGTCAAGAGTAACTTTTAGCCGATTTTTGAGACTTTGCCGTTTTCTTCACTTTAATGCTCCAAAAACGTCCAAAATGCCTCCTTTTCCAGATTTCTCCTCAAAAGTACCTAAAATAACAAAAGAAACGATTTAGGGCAATATTTGATCAAATAAATACGATTTAAGGCTTAAATGACCCCTTAAAAGCGGTACACTTTTCGCTTCATCAAATACCCTTACACTTGAGATTTGCTTGTCCTCAAGCAAATGTGCTTTTACTCTAATCAAAATACAAGTTAGGGGTCATTTAATGCTAACATAAAAGTAATTACAACAAATAATCGTTCCACTTCAATCATAATAAGCACGGAGATTACATACTAGCACCTCACAAGTAGTGTTTAGATACTCACATCTCTCAAGTGTTATCAAAATAAATCTCATAAATGAAAACGGATAATATCTCTCACTACCTGTCATAGCAAATAGATTACCATAGGCTTGGGAAAGGATCGAAAACCTCCTCCACTAGGCTTAAGCACCTAAGATAAACTATCAAAGAGGGCTTTTAAATGGGTTATAACGTAAGGTGTAGGGAAAAGGAAAAACACGGTTTTGTTGGATAAGGGATATTTTACTGGTGGCGAGTTAAAAATCTTGATCAATTACATGTACTATACAATGTTGCTAAGCCAAGACTAGACTCGATCTTAAGCTAGAAATGAAATAACAAAATAACAAAAATATAAAACAAACATAAAATGAAACGGGATGGTAGTCCGTATGTTTTTTCTATTTTTCATTTTCTCTTTTTTTTTTTTTTTTTTTTTTTTTTTTTTTTTTTGCATACACTTTTACCCTACCATCCAAAATAATACATCATAGGGGCGTTGCATTCCCTTACACTTGAACTTTTACATAACTTTACAAATACTAATCTAATGACTCGAATTAAGATAATTGAAAAACTTGGAGTACTTTTAAAACATTTAGCACATATGGGGGTAATAAATGATGTTCTTCCCCATTACTCCATTACACTAGTACTTTACCCATGAGTCCCAATCGTCCCAAAACAATATGTACAAGGATATGACTCGACTTAGCAACCATGTAATCAACTAGATAATTAACTTGGGTTTAAACAAATGTTGTAACAATAATGCACTAAAAATGAGTGCATACAAGGTAGGCTAAGGCGATTTGGGTGTACATTTTAGTGGGGTGTAACAAATTCTTCCTTTAAGTAAAATGCTTAAAGGTCGAAACGAAAAGATAGGCTCTGAGGGGTGTACTAGGGGTATCGTGTACTAAAAATGAGTACAACGCAAAGGGTGCGGGAGAATTACTTGACCAATGTAGCCAATGTAATTATAACAAAAACACAGGTGTGAAACAATGGGTTAATCCTAATGCCTCTTATCATGTAGTAAATCTAACTACACGAATGTAGTCTCACTTGTGGCCTTGGAATGGTCCTAACGCAAGTTCTAGAATCTAAGTGCTACCGGTACACACATCATAGCATAAATGCTTTTCCTACCAATTCTAGGGGCGAACCTCACATATTTGGGGGTGGAAAATTTTTTAGTGGTACGGTTTTTGTGCTAGTCATATAACTCCTATCCGTGAGACGCTCATTAAGACCAAAGTTTCACTCCTAAATGTTGTAAAAAAATTTAAATTTGGCACTAAAATTGCCCTAACAAGTATTTATCCCAGTTTTATTACACATCTACTATTAAACAAACAAAAATCAAGCGCAATGGTATTCTCTAAAATCGTACTTTTACCCCCCTTACACTTAAGATGAACATTGTCCCCAATGTTCAAGTAACAAGATGTAAAAGAAAAAAGTAAAAGAATGAAATCAAATACTCCCCTGATTCGCTCGGTGGGTAGTGAAATTACACGGTTAGATCTTCCTCCAATGAGAATGTTGAAACTCCATGACTAATGCATCGCCATAAGCTTGATTCAAAACATTTCCTTGTCCAAAATAACCTGTTAAACCTGAGAAAACAAACACGAAAACCTGCGTAACATCGGCGGGAAAAATCTATATATAAGGATATAATGCTTGTGGAATGATAATTTTGCAGATTCCTGGAGATTATAAGTTGGAGATTTTAATAAAAACTTTTTATGAAAACAAAACTTTCAAAAATTTCTGGAAATTAAATCTGACGCCGTCAGGTTATAACCCCTGACGCCGTCAGAAATGACCTGACAAAAATTTTCATTTTAAGTTTCCGGAAAATTTCTGGAAAAACCTTTACCTTACTTCCTGGAAATCCTGCAAAACATCATTATGACTCGATACAAGCATTTGACTCAAACAAATACTAATATGTATGCTAATTTATTACTATTACGATTCATGTTAATTTGTGTTCTAATAAACCGATTTAGATTTCCCTTACACTTAACTTTTGCAAAATACCTTTATATGTAGTTAAGACGAAGTTAAAAACAACATAAAGCATTTTCACAAATTAGTTTTGAACATGAATCAATACTAATAAAAATTAAACACACATACGGAAACAAATAAAAACAAACAAACAAACAAATAAACACACAAAGCAAATAAAACAAATAAAGCTTGGGTTGCCTCCCAAGAAGCGCTTTTCTTTATTAACGAGTCTTGTAGCTAGACTCAAAGTCACGCTACCCTATGTAAGTAAGCTCGTCATCGAGGACGTCTTTAGGGTTAAGCTTGGATTGAAGTTTCCTATTGGTCCGCTTAGTACGATATATCTTTTCAAACTTCTCTCCATCCGGGTCATACAATGTCATCTTAATATGCCATGACCCATCTCCATCTTTGGGTGGTTTATCCCAATTCCACTTATGATCATCTTCCTCACAAATCCACTTATTCATTCCTAGGTTAATTGGCAAAACTCCTAGGAAATCGATCATCCTTCTAAAAACTAGAGGGTCTTCAAATGGATCCAATTCGGTGTCCCTAGCCAAGAGTTGTTCTACCGTATGTGTTCGGTTAACAAAGTCCTCTTCTAGGTAAAATGGGCGTTGGGGTCCTATGAAGCCTTTATCTATCCAAGGTCCATATCTAGATGGTCTCCTATTTAATTCTAACCAATGGGGTGTCGGTTCCTCACTAGTATCATAGGCGTGTTTCTTAACATCATAGACTGACCAAGTATCTCCTTCTCCTACCGCTATCTTGGATTCCTTACAATCAATCATAGCACTAGCGGTCGCCAAAAATCCTCTACCTATCAACAAGGGGCATGTAGGGTCGCTAACCATATCAAGGACGTGGAAATCGGCTAAAATGGTTAGTTTTCCAATGTGTACTAACACGTCCTTAACTACTCCAACCGGGTAAGCAACACTTCCATCCGCTAAGCCTATTATCACCTCGGTTTCTTCAAGTTTTCCTAGTTTTAGAGAGGTGTAGAGAGGTAACGGAAGTAGGTTAAGGCTTGATCCAAGATCGGCTAATGTGTCATAAGCCTCCGAATTACCGATCTTGCAAGGTAGAACAAATAAGCCTGGATCATCTAACTTCTTAGGTAGCTTGTTTTGAACAAAGGCGGTCCCTTTTTCGCCTAACTTGAGCTTCTTCTCATCCAACTCATCATCAACCGGACTTTCAAGGTGGAGCTCCTTGAATTCTTCGTCAAGGTTTTGAGTGGGAGGTGTTTCAACTATGTTGTTGACCAATTTGGATGTCATAACTTCTTGGTCATTTGGAACGACTTGGGTTTGTTTGAAACACGTGCTCATGGAATTGACCGAATAATATTGTGGACAAGAACTAGGGGACGAAACCGATGAAATAGCGTTGACATTTAGTTTCGGGTTCTTGACCGTGTTGCTAGGGAGTGCTCCCATTTCTCGGTCATTGAGGGCTTTCAACAAGGTGTCAATCTTATCGGTCATCTCGCTTTGTTTTTGTTTGAAATCGGCTTCAAACTTGGCTAAACGAGCTTCTTGAGATGCCATAAATTGAGACATCAATCCTACAAAGTTATCGGTACTACCATTGCCGGAAGGATTGTTGTTGAAAGTACGGTTCGAGTAGGAACCGCTTGATTGGAAACGATTAGGTGGGTTGGAAGAATTGGTTTGTTGTGAGTTTTGGTTTTGTTTCCACCTAAGGTTCGGGTGATTTTTCCATGAGGGGTTGTATGAATCACCATAAGGGTTTGGCTCAGGTTTGAAAGTGTACCACTTGTCTCCCGCTCCGTCGGTACGCGATGATGCGTAGTCCACAAAAGCTTGTTCGGGGAGTTCCATGCAATCACGAGTGTCGTGGGGACCACTACATAATTCACATGAAGAAGTGATTTTGTTCACTTGGCTTGAAGGTTTAGGAGCCTCGTAGGATTTCATGAGAAACTTGACTTGGTCTTCAAGTTCTATGATCCTACGGTCGGAAGTGCTTGAATTGTTAGAAGGCAAAGATATTGCCTTGACCGTTTTATTCAAATCACGGGGATCACTCCAACTTTCGTTGTCATAAAGAGCAAGATCCTCTAGGAGAGCCCATGATTGTTCCGCACTTAGATCACGTAGCTTGCCACCGGCCGATTGGTCAATGGTTTGCCTCGTGGAGAGATTGATATGGTCATAGAAGATTTGGACTTGGAGCCAAAGTTCTATGCCATGGTGAGGGACTTTTTGGAGTAAGTCCTTGAATCGAGTCCATGCCTCGTAGAGAGTTTCGCCTTGACGTTGTTGGAACATCAAGATATCATTCCTTAGCTTGGTAGTTCTTCCCGGTGGGAAAAACTGAGCAAGGAAACGAGTGGTGAGATCATCCAAAGAGGTAATGGATCCTGCGGGTTGACGTTCTAGCCACTGGCTAGCTTGATCCCGCAAAGAGAATTGGAAGAGACGCAATCGGGTCGTCTCTCGAGTGGCAACATCAAGGTCTATAGAATCAACGATTTTAAGAAAGTCCTTGAGATGTTGATTAGGATCTTCAGAACGAAGTCCATGGAATGCGCATCCGCTTTGCACCAACCGGATGGTGTCGGATCGCAAGGGTGTGATATTGGCTCCTTGAGTGAGCTCAATGGTGTTTCGATAGCCATGGTGGCTAGGACGGGAATACTCTCCTAAAGTACGGGCTCTAGGAGGTGGTGGTGGTTGTTGTGGTGGTGGGTTGTGGGGGTTAAGGATATTACCATCTTCCATGATGTCGGATGGTAATGGTTACGAACAAAGACACGAAGAAATTAGATAGACTAAAGAAATCCTAGAAAAATAAAATAAAAATCTCACTAGAAAGGAATCTAGTGAGTAGACCTAATAGAAAAAAAATTCAACCTAAACAATAACTATTCCCCGGCAGCGGCGCCAAAAACTTGATTGCGTGATTTTGTAACCTTACAACAGGTTTTACCTCTCGAGGGATCTCAAGAGGCTTACAACCCCACCAGGCAGTGTACCTGACCGATGTAGTATAGTGTAGTGGTAAGTACGGGGGATTGATCGTTCTCCACAGGGAATAGTGTTCGTTAGGTGTGAAAGGCTACTCTAATTAGGTCTAAGGGTTGAGGAAGATTCTTTTTTATGTTTTTATAATTTTATGAAAGCAAGTAAAATCTCGGGTTTGAAGGAGTGGGCGGAATTAGTTGCTAGTCAACTAACCCAAATAACTACAAATGCAATAAAATTAAATAACTGAAAATAAAATGTGGTGAGAAACTTATGTGTAGAGAAATGTGTTTACTTAGATTTCCTTACTCCCTAACTATCTTTTACCGGTTAATTAGTGTGTATTAGTCGCGTGGATGACGGGTGTATTCCTTAATACCATTCGTGGGGTGGCGTACTTACTTCCCCAACTCTACAAGCTCCTACTTCACTCCTATGTCGAGCCGGCTAGGAAGCTCCTAACATGGGATCACTAGAATTCGCTTGTGCATTAAATACAACCATAAAAACCTTTAGTACGCATTTGGTTCATGTTTCTTAAGACGTTCAAGCAAGTTACCGAATAGGAAGTTAGCCAGTTTTCTTAAGCCTAACATAGATAAACAATCATCCAATACAACTAATAACACACTAACAACCAATAATCAATAGCTAGGTTTCATTAGATCTAAGCAAACACAAGATAAATTTAGCCTAACATGTTAAACAAAAGACAAGAATAAGATAGAATCAAACAACACATAGACATATTGAATGATTAATTGATAACTTATCTTTCAATGAAACATGGAAGATCTCAAGGCAAAAAGCCCTGAAAAAGTAGCTAAAATCGTCTTAGGGTTTTCTCCCAAAATTCCACACACTAAGCTCTCCCTAATGACAAAAAATTAGAAAACTATATATAGATTTTTGGATCTGACGGCGTCACCTTATGGAGTGTGACGCCGTCACCTCGCCGCTTTTAGGGTTCCCGGATGACCTTCTTGACGCCGTCCCTCTTTAGCTCTTCAAAAATCCATTCTGGCTTATCAAGGCTTGACGCCGTCGAACCATGAACGTGACGCCGTCCCCTTATGATTTAAGCCGTGACGCCCTCGATCAAGTTAAAGCGTGACGCCGTCAGAATTCACATGCTATTTTCACTGGCCCGTCATGAGTAAATTTCACGTCCAACTTTTCTTGCCAAGGCATGACGCCGTCCAGAGTAGAGTCTGACGCCGTCAAGAGTAACTTTTAGCCGATTTTTGAGACTTTGCCGTTTTCTTCACTTTAATGCTCCAAAAACGTCCAAAATGCCTCCTTTTCCAGATTTCTCCTCAAAAGTACCTAAAATAACAAAAGGAACGATTTAGGGCAATATTTGATCAAATAAATACGATTTAAGGCTTAAATGACCCCTTAAAAGCGGTACACTTTTCGCTTCATCTGTAAAAAGAACAAAATTCTTTTTGTCATACATCTGTGAGACACTAAAAAGATTGAACTTAAGTCCATTGACCAAATACACTTTTTCAAAATCCAAGGTGCATGTTTTAATAGTACCTTTCCCAACAATTTTACCTCCTTTGGGGTCATTCCCAAAGGCAACATAGCCACCATCCAAAGCTTCAAAATTTTCCAAGTTGCTTTGGTCTCCAGTCATATGTGAAGAGCATCCACTATCAAAAATGCATTTGTCCTTTAGCTCATCCTGTAGATTGCCCTGCACAAAAAGTGAGAGAATTAGTTTCTCTTTGGGACCCAAGCCATTACTGACTTGGATCTGCCTTGTGCATCAAAGTAATCAAATTTCTTGAAGTTCATTGATGCACTGCTGTGTCTGGTTTTAGGTTTCCAGACCCAGCAAGCTGAGGCCTTAATAGCATAGAAATGAGTGCCCACAACAGTGTCAGTAACCACTTTTGGCTTAGCAGCAGAAACTGCTTTTGCCTTAGCAGTAGAAAACTCTGTTTTCTTTGGAATGGGCCTTGATGGTGCAACAGCAGAAATAGTCCTAGAAACACCATCTCTTAACAAAATTTCCCTAGGAACCATATTTCTTTTGGGATGTGGGTGAGTGTTTCTAGAAAAGTTCATATGGTTCACCCTAGTATGTTGGTTCCAAACAGGTTTTTGAACACTAGTTCTAACAGGTATTGAGTAATAACAATCTTCTTGCAAGTGCTCAAAACTACCATAGCTGTGACATGCCTTCTTAACCAGTTCAAAGTCACTACCTAACTTGTGTGAGATCAGCTGGTGCAAGTTTCTCTGGTTTCCTCTAGGCAAGTCACTAGTCTTCCTAGGATAATCTCTAGGTTTATCATCATACTCAGCCACTTTCCTAGAGATTCTACTTCCTAGCACAGGTTTTACAAATTCAACATTTTTAGCTTTAGTTTCAGCTGTGTGAATCTGTGTGACTTTTGGTTCAACAGTCCTAAAAATTTCTCTCTTCTCAGTTTTGGGTGTTGAATCAGTCTCATCATCCTCACTATCTGACACCCAATCTTCAATGATCACTGTATCAGACTTCTTTTCTACCTTAGGTGCATTTGATCTATCAGGTTTTTCATTACTTGACTCACCTACAGGTTTTGCTTCTACCTCAGTTAAGAATGACAATTCCTTTTTGGGAGGTGCAAAAGCACTTTTGACTAGGGGTGGTACTTCAGCATATCCTAAACCACTCCCTCTTCTAAGTATTTGACTTCCAATAGACTTGTTGATAAGGTCAGTTGCTAGCTGTTGTTTTTCAACCAAAATGACATGTTTTTCTTTTGCAGATAAGGCTACATCTCTAGCCTTCACAGCCTCTTCTACTCTTTTATTAAGAACACTAATTTCAGCATTTTTCTTAATAATTTCAACTTCTAGACCATTAATCTTATCAACATACTCTACTTCATTTTGTTTAAGAAAGTCAAGTTTTGCTTCTACATATTTTAGGCCATATTCATAACCTAAATTGTCAAGTTTTAACTTATCTACTTCCATTCTTAAACTTTCATTCCTAGATTTTAATTCCTCAACAGTATCTAGGCATGATTTAAAAGAACAAGATGACTCATTGGATACCTCAGAGTCTGAACCAGAGGATGAAGAAGCATAGGCCATTAGAGCAAAATTGTGTCCTTTCTTTTCTTCTTCAGCCATGAAAGCAGCATTTGGTCCATCTTCTGCTTGGTCACTCCAGTCATAGTCACCTAACCCATCACATGAAACTAGAGCAGCAGTAGTCTTGGTTTCTTCAATGGGAACTATCCTTGCAGGCTCTTTGTTCTTCTTTAGTGCTCTACATTCCCTAGCAAAGTGTCCCTTTCTCTAACAATTATAGCACTCAATTTTTGACTTATCAAACCCCACATTGGTTTGTCTGTACTTGAGTGCTCTTCCAGTTTTCTTAAGAAATCTCCTTGCCCTCATAGTAAGCATGGCCATCTGCCATTTCAAGTCAATCTCTTCAAGATCATCAGGGTCTATCTGCTCCAGATCCTGATCAGTAACATTTGTGCTTGTAGTGAGATCAGCCAAAAATGCACATATAGCTGCATCACTAATGTTATCAGTATTTGAACTAGCAGTAGAAACAGGTGCCCCAACAGCAGAAACAACATGAGCAGCAGCAGAATGGTTGTCATGAGAGCTTCCAGATCCCTTGTTGTTAGAAGACATAAAAGCAAGGTTGCTTGAACTAGAAGATGAGCTGGATGTACCTTTGACTTCAGATTCATATACCTCTAAGTTGTTGTACAAATCATCCAAAGTCATTGTTTCAAAGTCTGCCTTGTTCCTCCAGACCACTGTGTGAGTATTCCATTCAGATGGTAAGCTCCTCAAAAACTTGAGATTGATGTCTTCTTGAAGAATTGAGACCTTCATAAGCTGTAATTGACTCACCAACCTCTGAAGTCTATCATAGGTAGCATCAATATTTTCTAAACTTGAAGCAGTAAATGTTTCAAATTGATGCTTGAGCAGATTCTTCCTAGACTTTTTGGTGGCCTCATTCCCACCAAATCTGAGTTCAACAGCATCCATCAATTCTTTAGCAGACTGAGTGTTACCAAAACTCAATTGGTATTCATTGGGAATACCCATCAACAGCATATTGTGAGTTTTGATTTCCAGCTTCCTTTGTGCCTTCTCCTCATTAGTTTTAATAGGTACATCTTTCCCATCAGCAGTCTTAGCAGGAAGAGTATCTCCATTCTGAATGACTTCCCACATGGAGAAATCAAGCATCTTCATGTATTGCTCAATCCTCATCTTCTAGAGTTCATATTCACCAGCCTTCAACATTGGTACCTTTGAAGCAGTCACCATATGAGTAGTATCAGAATCCATTGCTTATGAAGATGATGAACATATCTGATTATACGAAATTCTTCTTGATAGCAGTCTCTAGATCACAAGCTCTGATACCACTTGTTGATCCCAGTTGAGCTTAATTGATCTTGTTAATTATCCTAGATGTAGATCTAGAACAATAGGTATAGAGACTGTTCTTGAACAAGCTATTAATCACTATGCGGAATTTAGTAATTAATCTTAAGAAGAATTAACATACAATAATTCTCTCAACTATCACCTCAATATATTAAATACGGTTACTCAAAAGTAACAGGGTTACAATGAACCTTGAAGTGAATACAATACGTATGCTAACAAATCGTATACTAGCAACTCTAAACCCTAACCCTAGATCCTCCTTTTATAGACTTAAGGAGTCCTAGTCGGTTACAAAACTTTCTATACAAGAATAATATCTATTCGTATCTTTACCATAATTATCTAACAAACTATACATATCTAATAAGCAGCAGAATCATTACTCTAGCAGCAGTATCTTCTTAGGCTAGCAGTAGAATGACACTTAGCTTATTTCACCATCCATCAGTTTTCTTCTAGCAGCAGAATAAATACACTAGCAGCAGAATGATTATGCCTAGCAGCAGAATCATACTTAGTGTATTTTCCTTAAGTATCATAAACAGCAGCATAATATCCAAAGCAGCAGCATCTTCAAACCCAACACCTGCTATATAACATAAGTACTTTTTGACCAAGTCACTTCATGTCCATGTCTTAATAAGAAGTCATAAACTGTTATAATCCCAATTTACGTTATAAATCATTGATCAACTCAATGACTTCTTATATATGTTTTAATTAAAAACATAACAAGTTAACGTCTTACTTTATTATAAGTCTTGTAACAATTAAAAGACTTCATATTTATATCTTTACAATAAAATATAAATATGCATAACTAAAGTAATCATGAACACTACAATTTGGTTTCAATAGTATTTCAAGTTAATTTATTACTTCATATATTTATGACATTTCAAGAATACATAAACATTCAAATTTGAAGTAGTATTAGATTACTTCATTTATTTATGTCATTTCAATAATACATAAATATTTAGTTTGAAGTAGTCTTATTATCATATTGACACTTGTTCTAATAATTATCTAATTTAGAAACTTGCAAATTAACATAGTTTCATTACATCAGTTGATCTGCTAGTAATGAAAGTATGTAATTTACCTTGTTATTAATATCTATGTCAAGGTCTCACTTACGCTAGATATTAATTCCAAGTGTTCTATTAATTAGATTGATCACATTAGAACATTAGTCTCTTACTTTGTAGTCAAGAGAATCCTTTAAATCATATTCCTTTGTGTTGTTCCTTGCACACAATAAAGATTTCTCCCACTTGTGCTTGAAACAACATCAAGTACCAGATAAACAACACGTCAATCATTTGTTTATGCGATCAATATGATTGTGTCATAGATATTAGTAGATATAGAACCACCTTGTCTAGTAAGGAAACGTACATGACTATCCTTAAAATCACAAGTGTCTACAATTGGAAAGTAATTATCTCAAGACATTCTAGAGATAATCTGGGCTACTACCAAGATTAACAAAGCTTGTAGCTCCCACTGAATTACAGATCATTACATTAATATATATAATTCAGTGATTAAAACACAATGCTCCCACTGGATTTGACAACATTATAAGTGTTTCATAACCAGTAAAAGCAAATAGTGTGCTATTTACTTTCCTACACCTTTGAATAATCCCATACGTAACAATTACTTAGGTACTAAAGAATATATTCTACTTTGTAAATGATGGATTATCCATCAATGCAATTAACTTGAAAATAATTGGGTATGCAATTTCTTCCTTAATTTGACTATCATCCCCACAATGGTATGTAGCATCTTTAAGTGCTCAAAGCGCAACATCTAGATAAATCATGCTAGTTTGCCTTTTACCAATTTGCGGTAACTGGTCTAGCTTCTAATTTTAATAACTCATAAAATGTGCAATTTTTTTAACTATTAAAGTTTGCTATGAGTTATTTCTTAGAATTTAGACAATTCTAATTTTCCTATCTTGCCTTTCTCATTCATGAAAAAGAATATGATTAAGTCTCACTCTTCTCAAAGAAAGTAGACTATGTTTATTCTTTTAGTAAAGTTGACTCTAGCCAAAAACCATACGGGTGTAGATCAAATTATCGCTAAAAGAATGCCCCATGTTTACGGTTTTTAACGTTGCTTTAATAAATTAAAAGATTTTACAAAATTCAATTTCAGTATTTTCGATAATTTAATTTTCAAGAAAAGAAAATTACCCACGAAATATAAATATAACCATTTAATTTTCTTGAAAACTAGGATCCAACTTTCCATAGTTCCACTACATCAGTTGATCTGCTAGTAGTGAAAGTACAAAAGATGGTAACTTGTCGTACAATAATCGGCAAAACAATTTCCGACTCCTAGATGTTTATAGGAATTACATTTGCCAAACAATTTGCAATGTAATCATGTTTCTTCCCATCTTATGCTTTAAGTCTTAAGGTCTCACTTATAACTTAATTAAGTCGTCTAATTTAGAAACTTGTAAATTCACATAGATCCATTACATTTAGTTGATCTGCTAGTAATGAAAATATGTAATTTACCTTGTCATTAATATCTATGTCAAGGTCTCACTTACGCTAGATATTAACTCCAAGTGTCTCTTATAATTAGATAGCATGGACTTAAATTTTTAGGGTATTTATTTTGATGTTACAATCAAAATATGTACGAAGAAGCATGCACTCATCTTCGTATCATAAGTTTTCAAAACCATTTTAATTACCAATTCATTAAGAGTTAAATCAACAAAGTTTTAATTTGAGGTATTGGGTTCACCAATCAAAGAATTACCTACAATTATCGCCCACTATATCCTACTGCTGCATGAGTCAAAAGACTCAAGTTATTCGGATAATTACCACAAAAGTGGCACGTGGAATTGAGGTCAATTCACCCTTAAGGTGATTTTGCACAAATAATAGTGGTACTTGGTAAGTCCAATTTGACGCACAAGCAAGCGAAGAGATAGAATGGAGTCTCTTTAAGGTCACAATTTAATGCGATACCAACCTTATACCCAACTTATAATTTGTCAACATTGGGTCCGCCGTTCAACTATTGGTGCAAACAATCATCAATCAAATTAAAAGTTTATGATTCTAAGTCTTATAAAATTATGTTGTAAATTATTAAATTGCTAGTCTCGCCTGGGAGCAAATTACCGTGCGAAGCGAACCACTGTCGGCACATAAGACTTGACAATAAATAATTTACCACATCAAGGTTTCATAGTTATTAGGTCCATTTATTTTTTTTTATAACAAAAATTACCCTCTTTTTGCTTACAATTCAATGATAATTTAAACAAAAAAAGTCAAGTAATTTAACAAAAAATAAATAAACACATAATAACGCATATAATCTTAACCATTAAATCATATAGCCACATGCAAACCTTTTGATAAATCCTATTAATAATCTCTATGTGAATTATTAATGTATATAATTACTAAAACTCCCATTGGTTTTCGAGCGCATTATACCCAATGGACCACAGACACCAACAAGTTGGCCGCGTAAGCTTTAATAATTATATACCACATTGCACATAACTGATTCATTAATTTAATAGATTAGGTCTTCCCTAATTTTAGATTTATCTAAAACATGTAGCACATAAACAAACCCTAATTCATGAATACCTTGCATGAAGCATCATGAATTAAACCAGGAACGTAACCCTTATCAAATAAACACATAAACACAACATGTCCTAATTTAGGGTTACAAAACTAACTTTTTATTAAAAGAGGGTCGAACCCCCCCCCCCCCCCCCTAAATTATGATTCGATTTTTATTGTATGTTAAAAAACCCTAGAATAAAAAATCGACTTAACATGTAAATCCAAATCAAGATTTGATTTTTATTATGCGTTTCGGTAATTACAATTACATGTTAAATTGGCTCTGATACCACTGTTGGAATTTAGATATCATAAAAATTATATAAATAAATAAACACACATCAAAGCAAGTAGCGGAAGCAAGGATCATATATTTAACACGTATAAAGAATACCGAATAATAAAAGTTAACGTACCTTGATCCTAGCAAAACAAGGATCTAACTTCTCTTTTCTTCTTCTTGATTAAACAAAGGATTAACGTGAAACCCCTTACCTTTTTGTTTCACAATCCAAGATGGAATAACTAAAGTAAGTTATTACCGAGGTCTTGTACACACGTACTATAACCAACTAATGTATGGTGCTAGCAATAGAACACAATTATTAAACCAAAACTATTTTGTTTAATAATACTTGAATCTAATATTCAAGAAGGAAGTAAAGAATGAAAAGATTCTTGCACATACTGTTCGAAACATATGTTGAAGATATCATATGTATAATTATGATACATGGCATGCATGGCATACATGGCATAGTATATAATATACTGTACGATGATATCTAGGAATCTGAATTCATAAGTCGATTAACTTTTGAGTATTATTATCTTCGTGCCTTTTGAGGGCTTGAGGGGTTTTATAGGCTCCAAACTTGCTCTCCAAGTTTGAGTCTAACACCTCCTCAAGTTCCAAAACTCGACACTCAACCCCCTCCTTTATTTACTAACGGTCATTAGTCAATTCTGTTAATTACTTTAACGTCCGTTAGTCATTATTTGTGTTCAAATAATTAAATACATAACGTTTATATATATTAATTATTTACGTTAATCATTCATACGTAAAGTGTGCAATCCCATGGTCCCGTGTTTGATTCTAGTCATACACGATTTAATATTTTTCCATAAACTCTAACACTGTTTGCCAAATGCCCATGCTCATGTACCGTTAATTCCTGTTGGGAAGCACAAGTGTTATAAATAGATCTATTGAGGGTGATACCTCCATCCGTGTTGAGATTCAACAGTCCAGATTGGACAAGCGGATGTATACCATGTCGAATTACAGTGTCTAGGGATAGAACACTTGTCAGGCCTTATTATTTCATGAACACTTTTCATGCAACTGTCGTAGCTTCGGTAGCATGAAGCTTAGCGTAGCGTAATAGCCTTTCGTATAACATTATGCACTTTATAATGTTAACTCGTAAACTTACTGGTCCAACTTACTGCTTTATATAAACCTATGAACTCACCAACCTTTGTGTTGACACTTTAGCATGTTTTTCTCAGGTGTTTAGTTGTTGATTTATGATGAAGCAAGGCAGTGCTTGGCAGGGGCATAGGCACACTTTTGGAGTGTACACATAACACTCATGACTAGAGTTTTTGTACTATGGGACAACTAATAATAATAATGGGCCTTGTTTTCCGCATTTCAATTATGTAAAACTTATGTTTTAATTAATGAAGCTTTTAAAACGGATTTGATAAATTCGTTCTCTATTACTTGTGTTATGATCCAACTAAGTAGCTCCCCAGATATTAGTACCACTGCGATATGATTTGGGGGTGTTACACTTTGTGATATACACATGGCTTATCCAGATTCTGAGTAAACCCAAACTTTTTAATTTCTTCATCAAATCTCTTATTCCATTGCCGTGATGCTTGCATCAATCCATAAATGGATCTTTGAAGTTTGCATACACGATTTAGAAATTCTGGATTCACAAACCCCTCAGGCTGCGCCATATAGATGTCTTCATCTAGGCGACCATTCAAGAAGGCGATTTTGACATCCATTTGCCAAATCTCATAATCATAATACGCTGCTATGGCTATGAGAATCCTAATAGCCCTTATGTCAGCTACAGGAGAAAAGGTCTCCTCATAGTCAACACCATATGTTTGAGTAAAGCATTTAGCTACCAAATGGGCCTTATAGGTGTGTACATTGCCATCCATGCCAGTTTTCTTCTTGAAGAGCCACTTACTTCCAACTACCTTGGCATTGGGAGGAAGGTCTACTTCAATCCAGACTTCATTATCTCTCATGGATTACATTTCCCTATTCATAGCAATCTGCCATTTGTCTTTTTCAGGATCATTCATGGCAGCTCTATAATTAGCAGGTTCTCCAAGATCCCCTAATATAGTTTCCTCAACTTCTACGTTAAGACATAGACGTTCGGGTGCTTTCACAGTCCTTGCAGATCTGGGAATGGGAACAACTTCAGGTGGAGGACCCAGACTTTCAGGTTCCACAGGAAGTTCGCTAGTGTTTTCGGAAGGTAATGTATCTTCTTGATCATCTTCCAGATCATAAATCCTCCCACTGAATTCTTGAGATATGAGATCTTTTTGAAGAAAATCTCCATACCTAGCAACAATTACTTTGTTTTCAGGTGGGTAGTAAAAGTAGTAGCCCATCGTTTCCTTTGGGTATCCTACAAAGATACACTTTACAGATCTCTGTTGGAGTTTATCTGCTGAGTCACGTTTAACAAACGCCTCGCAACCCCAGACCTTTAAATAAGATAAGTTAGGAGTTTTTCCATACCATAACTCATAAGGTGTCTTATCAACCTTCTTGGTTGGAACCATATTCAAAATGCGAATAGCAGATTCTAAGGCATAATCCCGAAAGGATAAAGGAAGAGTTGTAAGATTAAACATTGATCGCACCATGTCCAACAATGTACGATTTCTTCTCTTAGATACACCATTTTGTTGTGGAGTATATGGAGATGTGAGATGCTGGACAATTCCATTCTCAGCTAAATAATCTTTAAACTCTTGACTCAGGTATTCACCACCTCTGTCGGATCGAAGAGCTTTAATCTTCTTTCCAAGTTGCAATTCTACTTCCGCTTTTAAAACCTTAAATGTTTCAAACACCTCATGTTTATTTTTAAGTAAATAAACATATCCATAACGGCTGAAATCATCAGTAAAGGTTAAGAAGTAGCTAGCACCTCTCTTTGACACATGTCTAAGTGGTCCACACATATCAGTATGTATCAAACCAAGTAGATCAGAAGCCCTTTTCATACAATTATTGAAAGGTTTATTTGTCATCTTCTCATATATACAAGATTCGCATTTATCAAATGATTCATCATTGATATCTTGTAAAAGCCCATCACATTGCAGCTTTTCCATACGAGTCTTGCCTATATGAGCAAGTCGACAATGCCAAAGATAAGATGAATCCAAAACATTCTTGATTCTCTTATTATTGATGCTATACATTGAATTATAATTATTGGATTCATTCATATCAATTTCAAAAACACCATTTACAGCAATAGCATTAAAATAAAAAATATTATTTAAAGAAACAGAAATTCCATTGCTTGTAATAGTATGTTTAAAACCAATATCCAATAAACACGAAACGGAAACAACACCTCTAACAATAGTAGGTGCATAATGACAATTATTTAAAAACAGTACTAAGCCCGAAGGCAAAACTAATTTAAATACTCCTATAGCTTCAACAGCTGCATGTGTTCCGTTACCCATGTGCAGATATTGTTCTCCATAGGCCAGTCTCCTTTCAACTCTAAATCCCTGCAGTGTATTGCAAATATGAATACCACATCTAGTATCATATACCCAGGAATTTATTTTATGAGTTAATGAAAATAATTCAATCATGAAAAAGTCACCTAAAGTGCTGGGGTTACCAGCCTCAACCTTCAACTTCTTCACACGCAACTCCTCAAGATAGAGTGGACAGTTCCGCTTCCAATGTCCTATCTCATGGCAGTGGTGGCAAGCATGATCCTTCTTGTTAGGATTCACCTTGTTCTTCTTAGGGTTGTTCTTCTTGGGATTAGGTTGATAGGCCATAACTTGTTTACCCTTGTCAACCTTTCCCTTACCCTTCTTATTCGCCCGCGGTTTTGGCTTTTGGATCCTACCTCCTTGTATAGCTAATACCTGAGGAGTAGGTGCCTTATTTGGTAAACCCTTCTCATAGTCCACAAGCATTACAAGCAACTCTGTGACTATCTTTCCCGCGCAATGCATGTTATAGTTTCGAACAAAACCAGAAAAATCCTTGTTCAAGGATCTGTTGATTAGGTTCACACATACATTCTCTGGGTAGATGTAGTTGATCTGATGTAGTTGGTCCATGTAACTCTTCATTTCCAACACATGATCACTAACAGGTTTACCTTCACCTTGCTTGCAGCAATATAACTTATTGATCAAATCAATAATTACCTCAGGGCCAGTCGAT
The DNA here is from genome assembly GCA_021014915.2 of Artemisia tridentata subsp. tridentata. Lineage (NCBI taxonomy): Eukaryota > Viridiplantae > Streptophyta > Magnoliopsida > Asterales > Asteraceae > Artemisia > Artemisia tridentata. The sequence continues at coordinate 247,469,878 of CP139501.1, forward strand.
TTTTCCCGTTCAAATTGGGTTTTGAACGCAGAACTCAATACAACCTTATCGGGTTGAGCCATTTCTACAGAAAAAGTTCAAATATTAGTATTCTGATAATACAACTTTTCAAGAAAATAAAATACCCAAGGAAATATTCATATAACCATTGAATTTTCTTGAAAAACTAGGATCCAAATTTTTATAGTTTCACTACATCAGTTGATCTGCTAGTAATGAAAGTACAAAATATGGTAATCTGTCGAACAATAATCGACAAACAATTTCCGACTCCTAGATCATTATGGGATTTATATTTGCAAAATACAATTTGCAAAGTAAGCATGTTTCATCCCATCTCATGCCTTAAGTTTCTAGGTCTCACTAACAACTTAATTAAGTCGTCTAATTTAGAAACTGCAAATTCTCCATTACTGGTCTCACGCATAAGGGAAATTTACATTGTCATTAAAATCTAGGTAAGGTCTCACTTAGGCTAAATAATAACTTCAAGTGTTTCTTATAATTAGATGGCATGAACTTAAATTTTAGGGTACTAATTTTGATGTGTCAATCAAAATATGTACGAAGAAGCATGCACACATCTTCGTATCATAAGTTTTTAAAACCTTTTTATTTACCAATTTAAGGCTAAGATTTAAATCAACAAAGTTTTAATTAAGGTATTGGGTTCACCAATCAAAGAATTACCTACAATTATCGCCCACTATATCCTACTACTGCATGAGTCAAAAGACCCAAGTTATTCGGATAATTACCACAAAGTGGCACGTGGAATTGAGGTCAATTCACCCTTAAGATGATTTTGTACATAAAATAGCTTACTTGGTAGCTCCAATTTGACGCACAAAGGAGCGGAGAGACAAACGTCAGCACTAAATGCCAATTAAAAACGCGTCTCTTTCGGTAATTTATTACATGTTAAAACGGCTCGTGATGCCACTGTTAGAATTTAATAATCATGACAAGTTCACATATTAAACGAGTAATCATCATACACATATGCGGAAGCATAGGATCTATTTTAACACATAAAGAATTAACCGAAAAATAAAGTGAACGTACCTTTTGATTATAGCACAACAAGAATCAAACTTCAAATCTTCTTCAATCTTTATTAAGAATGGATTAACGAGATACCCCTTACCGTTTTGTATCTTAATCCAAGATATTAACTATGATGAGTTAATACCACGATCTTGTACACACGTACTATAACCGAATTAATGTTTATGCTAGTAATGTAAACACAAATTAAACCAAACAATTTTGCTTAAGAAAAATTCAAGTCGATCGACCCTATGGGGTATATGATCGATCGGCCAAGACAAAAGAGAAGAAGAAAAGGGTTTTAGGGTTATAGCAAGAGTGCAAGAGTTAATGAAACAATAACCCTAGGTCTTGTATTTATAGATTGAGAATCTTGGAGAACAAGTTGGCAATTGATTGGGTTTGCCAAGCCCATGCCGATCGGCCAAGGTATCCCCAAGGGATTCCGGAAGCTTCTTGTTCCTCTAATTTCATCTATAGTCCTTCTCTTATTCCCTTAAGGTCGTTAGTCAATTCTCGTTAACTACTTAATGTCCGTTAGTCATTATTTTTGTGTTTTAATAATTAAATACATAACGGTCTATATATTAATTATTATCCATTAATTCTTCATACGTAATGTGTGCAATCCCGTGGTCTCGAGTTCGATTCTAGACATACACATTAATATTTGTCCACAAAACTTAACAAGCTCAACTCATTTACACTCGTATAACTTACAAAGGAAATAAATACCTGGATATTGGATTATAGCTATTTCTTCAAGGGCTTTTAGAAACATTAACGAAAAAGCAAAGGACACCATTTGCAATTCGTAACATTACGAACCACACGACGCCGTTTGGCATCAATCTGGTTTTAGGCATCCATCCGCATCTACTTGGTTCTATTTGACACCCAAAACTCATTTCATTTTCATCGATCCAAACACAAAAAAAATGGCTTCATCTTTGGCGGCGCGACAAGCTGGAAACTTGCTCCGTCTTTCTTCATCCAGATCGGCTTCTCTTATCCAACGCCGTGGCCTCGCTGGCGCCGCCGGTACAAATGAAAAACCTTGACACTTAATAAAAATATGTTTATTTGTTTTTTGAATAATATAATGATTTATTTATTTGTATTAGATCATCATGGACCAGCTAAAGTTGATTTCTGGAAGGATCCAATGAGTCCATCTAAGTGGAAGGAAGAGCACGTTAGTTTCCTTATTTTTATTTTTAGGGTTAGGGTTTTCAAATGGTCTCATTTTTTATTTTATTTTTGTGAAATGCTATGTTTCGATAGGTGAGTGGATTGATATGTGCTTTAAGGGTGTTTGTTTAAACTTATATGTGGGCTTACGACCTTATTTGATTTCAGCTTAAGCATCTATTTTCCGCTTATTTTGATACTTGTGGACTTATATAACTTTGTTATGATTATGATATGATAAAGTTATATAAGCCCACAAGTTTCCAAATAACCCGAAAAATTGAGGCTTATGAAATATAACCCGAAATCAAATAAGCCTGTAAGCCCACATATAAGCTTAAACAAACACCCCCTTTGTGTTACTGATAGGTTTTTGTATGGTTATATCTGTGTGAATATGTAATTGTGGTGATTAATAAACAATTGGTAAGTTATTAGATAAGGTCGGTAAACATATAACATTGTTGTAAAAGGTTGAAGTCTGAGTAACTAAAAGCTGTTAAGGAGGTTTATAGAATGGGTAGTGATATTTGGTATATGAAGGGTATTTTATTATACGAAAGGATGTCACAATGTCTCATAGCTAGTAGTGTTATTTTGTTGCAATTACTCTTTGGTTCTTATACTACTAACTAGTTTGGATACTGCGTTTCTAATCAAGAATGTAATGACATGCAACAAAGATCTTAGGAATAGCTAAATGCAACTTGAGTGGGTCTTTATGTAAAGTACCATATCCATAGTAGTTTGCTTACTTGGCTGACCCTAACGTCTAAAACCTAATAATCTTTAAATCATTAGTCTTCTACTAATGATGGATTTTCATGATTGGGTATTTTATGTGTCTGCATGCATAGAATTTAGCAAATTGGAACATGTATACTACCATGATGCTCTTTTGTAAGTTATTTGGCACGTGCAGTAGAGTTCATTGGTCACTGTATTCTTTGGAATGTTTTCATAGTATCTATGTTTATATGTTTTTTATATATATGTTCTGGAAATATCTTCTGAATGTTTTGAAGTGATCTTTTACTCTTCTTTTCTTTTGCAGTTTGTTATTGTCTCTTTGACTGGCTGGGGATTGGCAATCTTTGGTGGATACAAGGCGTTTTCAGGAGGCAAGAAGGAAGAGGTATATTTCAGTTGCTTGAATATGTTATGCATTTCATCTCTTTAAATAAACTAATCTGGCAGCAACTCTAATGACTCGTTGGCATAGTTAAATTCTTATGTATTCCAACTTATTACTGAAATGTGCCAATTTAATAAAACGTAAAAGAAACTTGAGTAAAAAAAAATGTTTCTAAAATCTTACATTAGTTGGTCACTCGGTCTAAATATATGCTTTACTAAAATGTTGCTGTCCAGGTGGTATCATAATCAACATAAGGGGGGTGTCTGGCTTAGCTTCTTATAAAAAGGTTATGGTTTTTGCAAAAAACCATATTGTATCTGGGAAAGCCCTTTTTAACCTCTTAATAATCTAATAAAGCACTTTCCGGTAACTGTTAGGATTCGTATTTTGACAATATAATAAGGATATGAGCACTTCTAACCTATGTTGCACGGGAACTGGTACGGGAACGAGAAACGGGTACGGGTACGGGAACGGGAAACGGCAAAACTCAAAAAATCAAGAAACGGGTACGGCACGGGTACGGAAATAAATACATAAAAAAATATATATATATATATATATATATTATAGATAATGTACCACAAACCCCAAAATATATTCATACGTTGATGTAAACTTCAAAATTCATACATCTTCCAAAGTTAATCATAAATCTTTCAAAATTCATACATCTTCTAAAGCAAAGGTAATCAAATATTATCAATCAAACCGTTTTCAAGATCCGGGTCATCTAGTGAAAGATCCGCAAACTGCAAAAAGCCTACATCTTCCATCGAGTCAAAAGTATCTCCACCTCCCACATCTTCAAGTCATCATTGGAAGCCCTAGATAAAAGTCGGAGATTATTGTGTACGTAAACCAAGTCTTAACCCTTGAATATGAGCCTTGTCGATTCTCTTCACAAAAACTACACGTGAACTTCCAAGTACCTCCTGTACCAACCTTTTCGGTTTTGGTTACAAACTGCCACAATGGCGGTTCATCAGTTGATGCCGCTGGTGTTGATGAAGAACCTTGACCTTGTGTTTCTGGAGAACTAGCCATAATCGTGATAGATGACTGTGATTTTATGAAGATTATTGTTGAATTTTGGGTTTAGAGAGGAAGGGGATGAATATGAATCGTTTGATTAAAAATATACTATAAAAATTATGAGAAACGTACATGATACACCTTGGAAACTTACAAGAAATACCCCTGGACTGCTGGAAACTTTAAAAAAACGTCCCCAAAACTAGAAACGGTACAAGAAACGCCAGTTGACTTATCGAAGCGGTCAAGGAACGTCCCCAAATTTTTGGAAACGGCCAAGAAACGTTTCGCAGCCGTCCCCGTAGGCGTTTCCGTCCCCGGCGAGTTTCCGGTACGCGGTACGGTGCCTTCTGGACGTTTCCATGCATCAGAGCACTTCTAAGTTCTAACCAGTTGTTTTGAATCATACAGTTTCTGTATCAGTTGCCTTAGGACCTGTGCAAATATAATCCCATCAATTTAAATGCTAAGATTACGTTCTAATTATATAAATTTCACGAATCTCACCATTTGATAAAATAATTTTTTTCATGAAACAATAAGTGAATCCAAAGAATCATGCTTTACATAATCCCTCTTGTTTGTGTGACAGAAAAAGGTGGAAGCAACGAATTAAGAGGTTGAAGTTTGTTACAGAAGCTTTGTGCTAATAATTTCTTTGCATCAATGTAAGAATTACTGGAATCCAGATTTTGTGCTAGGGACAGTTTGGGTTCCTGAGTGTTTTGTTCTATTTTCCAGATTCTAATAGAATATTTTGGCAGATTGCCATTCCATCTTGCATTTCATAAATACATAACATGTTTGAATAACCAGCTCTTTCAGTTCATATTTGTATTGATTATGCTCTTGAAAATCTTGAATACCAATTAGTAGATTTGATAATAAGTTCTGAACAGCGAACTAACATTGAAGTGCATTAAAATTCAACATTTATCAGAGTCTTGAATTAGAAAAAAAACGACAATTTAGAAATTATTTCTAGTTAGAACACCCTCTGAGGTATATGATGATAAAAAAAGTCAGTGTTATCTTGATCTGCTTCTTAGCCAATGCCGGATTCAGTCGAAGAATTCGTATACGCTTCTATCTCTGCTTCATCTTCATCCACTCTCTCAGCTTCACTTTTTGCTTTATTAGCTGATCGATGAACTCCATCACTTGAGCAGTTTTTGGATTTGAATCGGGTGACTTTTGTTGGACCCACTTCCCTGTTTGCCAAAAGTTTTGTTAGTTTGACCACCAGTTTTGTTAGCTGATCGATTGCTAATCCAGGTTCTGTTGCTAGGAAAGTGTTTTGTTCTATATTCCAGTTTCTAATAATATTTTGAGTTAATTTCATAAATGGTCCCTGTGGTCTGCCGGGTTTAACGGGTTTAGTCCTTAAACTTTTTTTTAATGGATCCAGTCTCTGTGGTTGCGACCCATAATGGGTTTGGTCCCTGAGACTAACTGTCATTAGTTTTTTCCGTTAGCTAACGACCGTTTTCAACAAACATTTACATCGTTAGTCTTTTATACTAACGACCGTTTATACTTAACTCTATTTTTTTTCCCTGAAAAATTAAAAAATTTAAAAAAGAAATGGTTTTCTTATGATTTTTTATTTATTATTTATTTATTTATTTATTTTTTTAAATATCTTTAAAATTTATACACTATTTTTATACACGTTTTCATATACATTTTAATACACATATTTTTTATACACACGTTTTTATATACATGTTTTTATACACATTTTTAATACACATTTTTTATACACGTTTTTATACAGATGTCTTTTATACATGTTTTTATACACATTTTTATACACGTTTTTATACACATGTTTTTATACACATGCTTTTATACACACGTTTTTATACACATATTTATACACACATTTATACACATTTTTACACATGTTTATACACACATTTATACACATATTTTTATACACGTTTTTATACACACGCTTACACACACGTGTGTATAAAAACGTATATAAAAATATGTGTATAAATGTGTGTATAAATATGTGTATTAAAACGTGTGTATAAAAGTATGTGTATAAAAACATGTGTATAAAAACGTGTATAAAAATATGTGTATAAATGTGTGTATAAAAATGTGTATAAAAACATGTGTATAAAAACGTGTATAAAAACGTGTGTATAAAAACGTGTATAAAAACGTTTGTATAAAAATGTGTGTTTAAAAGTGTGTATAAAAACATGTATATAAAAACGTGTGTATAAAAAATATATGTATAAAAATGTGTATGAAAACGTGTATAAAAATATGTATAAAAACTTGTATAAATTTTAAAGATATTTAGAAGAAAATATATATATATATATATATATATATATATATATATATATATATATATATATATATATATATATATATATATATATATATATATATATATATATATATATAAGAAAACTTTTTTTTTTTTTTTTTTTTGGAAAAAAAAAAAAAAAAAACAAATTTTGAGTTGAGTATAAACGGTTGTTAGTATAAAGGACTAATGGTGCAAATTTTTGTTGCAAACGGTCGTTAGCTAACGTAAAAAACTAACGACAGTTAGTCTTAGGGACCAAACCCGTTATGAGTCGCAACCACAGGGACTGGATCTGTTAGAAAAAAAGTTAAGGGATTAAACCGTTAAACCCGACAAACCATAGGGACCATTTATGAAATTAACTCTAATATTTTTTTGGCATAATGTGGTTCCATCTTGCAATTCACGTAACATATTTGAATAACAAACATCCATTCAGTTCAGTATATGTATTGATTATGCTCTTGAAATCTTGAATATCAGTTACTCCTTCCGTCATATATTAAGTGTCGACAATGGAATCTTGAGATGTCCCAAATTAGTGTTCCAACCAATGAGAAGAGATTTTAGTGGGTAATAATGATATTTGATTGGTGGAGAGTGTAAAACTTTGTGCATTTGAAAAGTGGACACTTAATATGGGACGGAGGGAGTTGGAGATTTGATAATAAGTTCCGGACAGCGAACTAACATTGAAGTACATCCAGTTTTAACACATCAATGTCTTGAATCAGAAAAAAGAACCATTTGGAAATTGCTGAAATTAATTGTCAGCGTAATCATGATCTGCTTGCCATTGCTGGTTTCAGTTGAAGAATTCGTATCCGCTTCTATCTCTGCTTCATCTTTATCCGCTCTCTCAGCTTCACTAGCTTCTCGATGAACTCCCCATCACTTGAGTAGTATCTGGACTTGAATGTTGGACCCACTTTTCTGTTTGCCTCAAGTCACTTCTGTTAGCTTGACCACCAGTTTATGTTAAGATTGCTCCTATAAAAGATATTCCTTTTATGTTTAAACCGTTCTTAATTAGTTTATTTGGATTCCTGAGTGTTTTGCTCTATTTTCCAGAACTTAATAGTATATTTTTGCACATTGCGTTTAATCTTGCATTCCATAAATACGTTGAATACAAGCATCCTTTCAGTTCAGTATTCGTATTGATTATGCTCTAGAATCTTGAATACCAGTTAGTAGCTTTGACAATTAAGTTTTGAACAGCAAACTAACATTGAATTACATTCAGTTATAATACTCATTAGAGTCTTAAATCAGAAAGAAAAAAGAGAATAACTTGGAAATGGCCTCTATTTAGCGTATGATGAAATTAATCAGCTGTGTAATCTTGATCTGCTTCTGAGCCCTTTCCGGATTCAGTCGAAGTATTCGTATCCGCTTCTATCTCTGGTTCATCTTCATCCGTTCTCTCAGCTTCACTTTTTGTCTTATTAGCTGCTCGATGAACTTCATCACTTGAGTAGCTTCTGGATTTGAATTGTGTTACTTCAGTCGGGCCCACTTCCCTGCTTGCTTCAAGTTGACTTTTGTTAATTTGACCATCAGTTCGTGTTTCAATTGCTCTTATAAAAGATCTTCCTTTTATGCTTAAACTGTTCCCATTTTCTTTAAGGCCCCCTGTATCCTTTGTGGTTAGTCTACTATCAGTTGTGTTGCCTGATACAATCTTTGCATCATCACTACCCACAGTGAGATCCTGAGTCTCGTGTTCCTTTGAACTTGCAAGTTTTCCCGAACCTCCTTGCTCTTCATCTATAGGCTTTTGAACCTTGATATCAGGGTTTATTACTTCTTTATTACCCTCTACAAATTTTTCTTGATTTGGTTTTTGCCCGTTACTTGACAGACCAAACCATGATCTGACTTTAGTTGTAGTTGCTTTATTCGTTAAGTTGACTTCCCGATTTGATGGGTCGTCAGAGCTCACTGACCAGACTTTAGGTGGAGTTTGGAGGCTGCTTTTCAAATCCTTTATTTCGGATTCTTTGTGTTTGATCTCATTCTGCTTCTCATCAATCGTCAACTCTAGGGCTCGTAGTTCATCTTTCATGGATCCAATGGTTGATCGCATCTCCATAAATTTGTTAGTGAGTTCAGTCTTCTGGGTCCTGAGGGAGAATAGTTTTGCATTCAAATCTTGATTCTTCCTCTTGTTTTCTTTTACATACTGCCTTTCTTTCTGCACAATTAAGATAGCTGTTGGTATATCATAATAACTTAAGATTTCATTAATGTCAGATTTTGATGTTAACAATCTTGTATTCCTTCTCTCTAAACTATGGACTATCAAAACTAAGTGTGACACATCAACTAGGTGACATGCATAATTCATGAAACAAAACACATTCAACTTAATTTCTAATGAAAGATAAAGTTGGTTTATATAAGTATAAGTAACCTGCAAGAGAAGGTTTAGAGTGAGGATTTGTCGATCTTTATCCTTGATAACGAGGTTAAACAGGCGCCTGTCTCGCACTTTCTGGACCACCATGACTCCCATAACACCAACCAGAATCACCACCACCACCATTGCAATCTTCTTCTTCTTCATCCACAACCCACCACTCCCACCGCCTCCTGCGCCACAGTTGCTTTGCGGGTGTCCCTTCGTTCCCATGACAAATTTCACTTTGTTTGTGTTCTTTTTGTAAGCTTGTTAGTGTGAAAGGGTTGGCGGATGGAACAAGGTGGTTAAAAAGGGCAAGAATGAGTAGGCAGGTGCATGGGAATTGTGCCCCAACTAAAAGCTCATTTTACTTTTTTTTTGTTTTGTTTTGAAAAAATTGTGTAAACTTGAAATTAATGTTTGAATGGTAAACACGCAACAGTTCTGCATGTCATCTAATTGGTGTGCTCTCAATTCTAGTGTTAACTTTTCTTTTGTTTTTTTTACTTTTACTTTCTTCTGTTAACCATATGCTATCAATGTCAATTTGAACTAGGTAATGTCATTTACAGTTGAACTAGGTAATGTCATTTTACAAGGTAACGTCCGATGCCACTTGTACAACTATATGTCGCAGTAACAGGAGACCAGATTCTCAATTATTTTTTTTTTTTTTCTCTAATTTACTTAAATATTTTTAAAGAAAAATCATATATCATCTAACTCACCCTCTTGCTTATATCTTGATGTGTCAATCATCCATGAACTTAGTAGAAGGGCCCAATTTCTTTTTACGGTTAAATGATTAACGGTGTGACAATGAGAAGATTGATTGGGGGATATACACATAATAAATGTCTACGTTACTATTTTGGAATATCTTAAAATCTAAGTTACTATTTTGGAATGTCCTAAAATAAGTGTCCACTTTGTATTTCAATCTGAGAAGAGAGTTTAGAGGGTGAAAATGATATTTAATTGGTGTAGAGTTTAGTTATTAAAACTTTGTGCATTTTGAAAGTGAACATGTATCATGGGACGGAGGTTGTAACACTTTTTGTAGAAGTTAAGCAAGATGACTAAGGTGGTGTTTGATTTGAACTTAATTGACTTAATATGAAAAAACTTAATTTATTAAGTCATGTGAAAAGTTGTTTGTTTTTCACTTAATTAAAAGAAATGACTTAAAATAATAAGTGACAAAACTGAGGGTTTTCACGTTAAGTAATCCGTTAATTAAACACGACTTAATGAAAATTTTAAACAAACAGGCACTTAGTAACAGATGTTTAAGTCAATGATGCTCAAACATGAGACCCATACTCGTTGAAGTATTGAAATATCCAACTGCGTTAATTAAACATGATTTAATGAAAATTTTAAACAAACAGGCCCTTAGTAATAGATGTTTAAGTCAATGATGCTCAAACATGAGACACATACTCGTTGAAGTATTGAAATATCCAACTGTTGTCATGCTGACTATATTTGGTAGTCGTTATGTGATGTTATTAACCAACCCTTTTTTTTTTTTTTTCACTAGTTTACGTATCTTTAGATTGTTATTAGAAGAATACTACAATTATTGGTTTGAGTTATGATTATTGTATAGTTTACGTATATTTAGATTGTTATTAGAAGAATACTACAATTATTGGTTTGAGTTATGATTATTGTATGTATAAAAGTAGGTACGTGGAACTTTTAAAGGCTCAAGAAACCTCGGTTAACATCAAAGTGAATTTCTCATGGAGTCAAGGTCAGAGTCGAATAATGATACACAAAATTTTGTAGCATATTCAATACATATTATCTTATGTCAGTGTCACACTAGATTGGATATCTTTTACTTCCAATTACAACCACCCCTGTTTTTAAAAATAGAACAAAATCACATTTTCATTGCTTTCTGAATTTTTGTGTATTACATGGGAAATTCCAAAAAAAAAAAAAAAAAAAAAAAACATGGGAAATTCCAAAACTACACCAAAAATTGAATCTGTGTCCACAATGAATATTGCAAATTCTAATTTTGGTAATGTGCGACCGTGCTACTGCGCGACCCCATTAAAAAGTTGACACGTGCCATGACAAAAAGTACCATTCTAATCATTTGGTGACACACTTGTCACATTTTGAATGGGTCGCACAGCCGCCGGTCGAGCAAGGCAAATGTGCGACCCCATTCAAAATGTGACAAGTGTGTCACAAAATGATTAGAATGGTACCTTTTGTCATGCCACATGTCCAATTATGAATGTGGTCGCGCAGTAGCACGATCGCACATGACCAAATGGGGAAATTGCAAAATTCTTGACTTAGTTATGGACCCAAATTCTATTTTTGGCATACTTTTGTAATTTTCCCTTATAAAAATCTATAGATATATGAAAACTATAATTTTCATTATTATTTTATTTTATTTATTTATTTATTTTTTTTTACTGCAACCAACAAGATGTCACATAGGCTTAAACATGAAATTAAACAAATATTTTGAGTCTCCCAAATATTTCTCCAAATTTTAAAAATGAAAGAATTATTGTCTAGCTCTAATCATAGTTTATGAAACATATGCCTTCCATTATTTTTAGGTTCCTAACACATGCATATGCATGTGCGATAAGTGTCAAGTGTGTCTTGTTTTGTGTTTCTGTTTTAAAATGATCAGTAGCAACTATGGGCACTAAGTTTTATACAGTATATACTTGCACCCTTGGTTTTAAAAGCTCAAAATGTTGAGCTTGTTTCTTTTGATCTGGAGTCATTTTAACTATAGTCTTGCAAGATTACGAGTTAATGTAACAATCTAGGTATGTTAACAGAAATTAGGATATTTGAATTACATAAAGTAAAATGAGATTACATACAACCAACTGGGTTAGCTCAGTTGGCCACTAAGGTTTCCTTAAGGTGTCTCGGGGGAGGGAATGTTTGGCTAGGGGAGGTTTCAAGTTCGAGTCTCACCCAAAACTTTTACCCTTTCAGGCGATAAAGGAGTAGCAGGAGGGATTGAGGGATTGAGGGTCAGCATACTGTCCAATTGGATGTCATTGCTGGACGTGAACCACTAACAACTAAGGAGCCGTTAAAATAAAAAAAAAAAGTTACATACTTGACGAATTAATAATAGCTTAACAGAAACTCTGAAAACACGGTATCATTCTATTCCACATGGTAAGCCTTGAGCCTACTCAACATCATTGTAAACCTCATGTCCCAAGTGCCAAGGCCCTCTCTCATTGATAGCTCACAGCTCCAATGGAGTTTGGCGACCCTCAGTTTATATACAAGCATATCAGCAAGTTTATGTTCCAATCCCACCACATCCTTTTAAGAAAAATACTGGAAGTTCATGTGACCTTAAACGCTATCCATTCACCTGGAAACGAAAATGCGCCTTTTTTTGCAACAGTTTGATGCTAATGAAATCAGAGCACAAAACCAAATACCTCTATATATCAGAAATGTCAGCAATACACCTTCATTGCATTAAAACTAATGATACACCATGTAAACTGTTTGACCCACATATAATATCAACTAAAATAAGATTAAAAACATATTTATATAAGATGCCTTATAAGCAGTATTCATAAATGGTCATACAAGGTACAATGACCAAACTATAATACCATTCTTATACATGAACATGGATGATTTACTTAGGAAATCATACATTCCTAGGGGGAATAATAAAAAATAAAAAGAATAGTAATACAAGCCTTATAAGCAGTATTCATAAATGGTCATACAAGGTACAATGACCAAAACTATAACACCATTCTTATACATGAACATGGATGATTTACTTAGGAAATCATACATTCCTAAGGGGAAAAAATAAAAAATAAAAAGAATAGTAATACAAGCCTTCCTTACACAGTAAAAACATAACAGGAATGAATGATCGGTAGCAGCTTCAAAGGCCAGCAGAGACCAGTCCATGCAGCGTCACAATACCAATCACAATGTTATGTTCATTGATAACTGGCAAGAACTGAACAGGGGATGGAGGAGCCTCCATCTTCTTCATTGCTTCAACTGCCATTCTGTCTGCAGTTATAGTCCTCGGTTTCCTATTATTAACAACACATAATTGTAAGACCTTTTAACTCACATAAACACAATTACACAAAACAAAGAAGCCTGCAAACACTCTTAAGAAACATAAATTTTTATAGGATAAGATGAAAATGTTACCTGTTGCACATTTCACCGACAGTAAGTTTAAAGATTCCCTCCTTGCTGGCTTTGAGTGTACGACGGAGATCACCATCAGTGAACGTCCCTAAAAGGTGGTAATCATCATCAATCACCAGAAGGCAACCACATCCTTTACTAGTTAGCTCAACTAATTGATCCATTATCAAATCTCCTTCTCTGCACACAGGAAGTTCCTCTTGCTTCTTCATCACATCCTTCACCTGCCATTGCAAATCGATACTCATTATAACTAGATACTCATTGGGGCTCTTCAAATTTGTATGGTCTTGAAAGAAACCTAATTTCGTCAGCTCTACAACATTAATACACTTTATTTTCAATCTACTCTCATACTAACCAAACAAACTCTTGTTTACAGAAAAATGCATTTTGACCTAAAAACACGGGTCTATGCAAAAAAGTAGCCAACAAACAACAATAAGAGATATAAGATCTAACTCAATTACTTAAAGCTATATAAAAATTTTGTAGGATCTAGCAAAAATTAGCATTCATTTCAATTTCCTCAAAAAAAAAAAAAAAAAATTAGGATTCTGGAATATAAGTTTGCTTCCACTTTGGGTCAAATCAGATCTAACTCATTTCCAATAAGCTACAATTCTTTCAATTTTTTCATACATTATTGTTTCTAAATGAAGCAACTTTGTGCCAGATTAAACATAAATTTTGAGTATGAGTATTAAAATTGGCCAATAGCTCAAGACACTAAGGCCTTGTTTGGGATTGCTTATTTAAACTATATGTCTGCTTATTGTGCGCATTTCGGACTACTTACTCAAACTACTAATCTAATTATTTATGAACATAAAATCCAAACAGATCACCAAACAAATTCACCAACAAACAAACAAACAATTCCGAAACCATACCTTAAAGATCAAACTCTTTCCAATCCTACCAGCAGGATGATTAGCAGCATACCCTTCCTTAGTCAAACACCTGGCATCCATAATCGCGATAGCAACCGTACATCCAAACACCATCTGTATCGCAGTGGAAGTAACAGGGGCCAAATCAAAAGGACACAACTCCCTCTCCAAAGGCAAATGCACATTCATATCACACAAACCATTCAACACATTCCCTAAAACACTAGTGACACTTATCAAAAAGACGCCTTTCGCCTTAACACAAGGAACCAAACGCACCAATTCCTCTGTATTACCACTTTTACTAAACATAACCAATACATCATTATCTCTTAATATACCTATATCTCCATGTAATGCATCAACTGGGGATAAAAACTGAGACTTGATGCCTAAGGAAACAAGGGTTTGTGAAATGTTCTTGGAAACAAAACCTGATTTGCCAATACCTGTTATAAAGATTGTGCCTGTGGTGTTGAGGAGTGTTTGGGTGAACAAGAGTGTTTGGGTATGGTCAAGCTTTTCAAAGAAGGTGTTTAGGTATTTTTGTTGGGAATTGAAAAGGGTTTTGAGTTTGTTTGGATCTATGAATTGGGTTTCGTTTTCCGGACATGGGTTTGTTTGGAAATGTGATAAAGATCCCATTTTGGGGGGGTTTCCTGATTTTCCGGTAGGTTTGGTCGGAATGGTCGCCGGAGATGTTTATTTTCCGGCGTGTTTGGAAGATGGAGATTACGCGCCTAGAGGTATTAATAGATCATGTGAATCAAGCTTTGCACCGACACTTTTTTGGCTTGATCTATTGTGAACATTACATTTTTGGTCCTTTTTGTTTTGGGAGTTTATTAGGGGTGTTATTGGGTGTTATCGGTTCGGGTTGATTCGCGTTTATGTTAGAAAAAACTAACCAGTAATCCGACCTATAAGAAATCGTTTAAGTGAATTCGGTTTTTGGTTCAGTTCAGTTTTCACTTTGCCAAAACCATAACCGAACCGAAAACCGAATATTTAATTCGGTTCTGGCTAATTCGGTTATGTTTTTTTTTGTTCGGTTTCGGTTGTCGGCTTTTTGGGTCATACCCAAATTCTGCACACCCCTACTAGAGTGTCATTCATGTCTATAAACCTTCATGTTTTTGGGGGTTTATCAAGATGATATATGTCGTGTACACGGCTTAAGAAAGAAAAAAATTATTTGTGCGGGAAATCAATATCATTTTACAAGTTAATAAGAGAGCTCGGTAAGGAGCAAACATCACACGCCATTCATCCCTATTTTTCCCTATGATGCCGCCGTATGCATACCGAGAGATGCACCATTCGTTCGCCAAATGGCATATAGCCATTCAAACCACACACGCCATTCATCCCATTTGGTGTTTTATTTTTATTTTATTTTTTTGTTTTGTGAGTGGGTGAGTATTTTTTGTGGGGTATTTTGTGTGACCTATAGGTACCAATAAAATGTTATTGGGTTTTTTGCTAGGGAGGGTATTTTAGTGGTTGGTGTGTTATTGGTATGCTGATGAGTTCGCGCTGACGTGGGTGTATGAATAACACGTTATTCACAATTACCACACCTTGCACTCTAAGAGTAAATATATAAGTATATATAGAACATTGTGTTTTATAAGAAAAAACTGATATTACCTGAAGTGGCAATACTATAGACACACTGAAACCATAATGTTGGATATGCACTTGTAAGAAACGGATTATGGCAGGGTTATTTTAGTTCTTAGAGAGCTCGGTATGGAGCAAACATCACACGCCATTCATCCCTATTTTTCCCTATGATGCCACCGTATGCATACCGAGAGATGCGCCATTCGTTCGCCAAATGGCATATAGCCATTCAAACCACATACGCTGTTAGTCGCATGTGGTGTTTTATTTTTATTTATTTATTTTTTTTGTTTTGTGAATGGGTGAGTATTTTTGGTGGGGTATTTTGTGTGACCTACAGGTACCAATAACGTGTTATTAGGTTTTTTGCTAGAAAAAATATTTTAGTGGTTATTGTGTTATTGGTACGTTGATGAGTTGCCGCTGACGTGGTGTACGAATAAAACGTTATTCGCACTTACCACACGTTATTCGCTTAGGTATAAATTGGACTTACCACACCTTGCACTCTTAGGTATAAATTGGAGTAATGTGACAATGACATTAGCTTGATAATATTTAGATAAAGGATCTCACTTAACGCTCCAATTTGATTGATATGAAATTGATATTTCTAGTTTTACCAATTCACCAATTATTTGTGTCAATCAAATTGATTACGCGCAAATCACTTCCACATGCTTAAATATATAAGGGATAATTCTAAAAGTAGACCAAACATAAATGGGTGGTTCCCTATCTACCCCGAAATTCGAAAATAATTTTGTTGCCCAGGGCAATCGGCAATTTTTTGGGCAACTGAAGGATTTTCAGTGTATTTTTTGAACAACAGTCGCCATTTTTTGGGCAACTGAGGACATTTTTTGAACAACCAGGGTATGATATAGACCATTTAGTCTTTGGTCTATTTTGGTAATTATCCCCAAATATAAATGCGGACACTTTTGGATTATTTGTTGTGGGTCAATCAAATTGTTGACACTTTTGGTCCATATGCTTTAAATAATAAAAATCACAACCAGTGAAAAAATGGATTTTCTTTACGTTATGGTTATTAGAGATAAGTTATCGTTTTATTTTTAAAGTAAGAGATAAGTTATCGTTGTCTTTGTAAAGTATCCACAGATTATTGAGTGTACCTTGTTACCCAATATTATCTTAAAAAATGTATGAAAACAACATAGAATATGCATTAATTTTTTTTTTGGCACATGTGGCTAAAGAGCCAGGATGTCGCTTACGAGACTTTATTGCCGTATCACTATTGGTGTTACATTATTGTGAATGGGGACATAACTAGACAAGTGACTACTTTTACGCTAGGCAATCACAATTAAAGTTAGATTTAGTCAAGAGCTAACAAAACTTATAGTTGGGTGTGTTTTAAGTTGGTTATGATAGATTATACAAAATTCAGGTATGGATTTAAGATATTAATAGTTCCTAATAGTACATATGGTACATCAAATGGATTGAATATGGAAATGTGGATGTTTTAGCTACTAGTTTACGACCTTCTTATATCGGTACTCTCTTTTGCTATTAGTTTCAGCATGGTCAAAAGAATTTCACGGAAACTAAGTTACTAAAGCATTCATCAACTTGCCTGGAGGATGAGTGGATGAGGCACATGAAGTTGTATGGGCAAATAATGCTTAAGCCCATTAGTTAGGGGGTTGGGGCGCGAAGGCCAACCACTCTTTGATCCCCGGTGAGTGGAACGGGAAGATACATAGGGGGTTTTCAAGCATGATGCTACACAGAGTAGGGAATATAATCTCACTATAAGAGAAGAATCGGGAAGAAAGAAGGGCAAGGTAAAATGGATTACAGTTTAAAAACCGTACCAAATGATTTTTTTGTTTGTGTTTTTGTACGGTTGTTTGTGTAACCGTATGAACTTAGCGTATCAACTGAGCGTATCAAAAGATGTTTTATGTAGTAGTGCGTGAAGGAGTTAGAACTAGACTCATATGTTGCATGAGATTATAAAGGATCAAGATAAACATTAAGAATCGTCATTTGCAAGAGATCTAGGCAAACAAAGACTTCGCCAATCATGTCATCTGGTTCATAAATCTGTATAAACAAAGCATCGTACCTTTTTTTTTTTTTTTTTTTTTAATATTATATATAAAAGTTACATGGAGAAAATATCATTTTGTGAATATACTATGGTATATTCGTATAGCAACTAATTGCTCTGAAATGCGACTGTATAGCATTATATGGAGTAGGCCATGCTCATGTCACTACAACAAAATGTATGATGGGCGAGGACGCTTTCGGCGGAGACGCATATGCCCCCGCCGAAAGCCGCTAGACGACAAAACCCGTGCTGAGCTGGCACAACACATCGCTGTCGACTATTTACAAAATATTCAACGCAAACTTTCGGCGGGGAGTCCCCGCCAAAAGTGTTTTTCATATTTGATAAAATTTGACCAAACTAGTAACTCTTAATTGTTCTCGGGTGTTTTTCCCGCCTCAACTTTTAGCGAGGACATGTCCCCGCTAAAAGTGTTGATGCACAGTGCCAGCTTTTTGGCGAGGACATGTCCCCGCCGAAAGTGTTATCCAGTTTTCCCTCCTAAAAATTACTTGATCCAGCCAATATTTTCTGCTACTGATATTAGTTTATCCCGCCAAAGTTTTACTTATATATAACCTGTAACCATCGGTAAAATTTCACTTGTATTAATAATCTAACGAAAGAATACTTATCTATTTTCTACGTCTAATTTTTTTTAACGTAATCAGTTTATCTGATCATATCTACTATCTAATATGACGTAACTCATATCCTCGATAAACGTGCTCTTACGCGGACCGACATCAACTTACCTAATGTTTATTTCACATCAACATTTATATGTCAAGTATAAAAATCCTACGATATGCCATTTGCCACTTTACGTTAATTCGTTAACATACGACTAATAAATGTTCAAACTAAACATTTCTTATCTATTAGAGTTTCTGTTAGGAATATGAATATTCAGTTGAAGACTCGGTCACCCCGAGTACTTATTAGCACATCATAGCTCGTAGGATAACTAGTAATATTAGTAGTAGCGTAGTTATTATTATTAGTATTGTGGAGTGGGTCGGGTCTTTACCCTCTGTCAGCTCTCTCCACAGCCCACTAGGGGCATATTAAGTAGTATGTATAAATACCCCTTCCCTTGCAAGGGAAGGGTTGGAACTTCCCTACATTTCAAGCTAATATACACATAGTTCTCTCTCTCTAGAAGTTCCCACTTTCTCTCTCTAGTTTTCTTTCATTCGATCCATATCTAAGCCTCAAACAAGTGTTTCTTGCATTGTGAATACCCTACAGTTTCTACGAAACCCTAAACCATTATAACAATGAATATGAGAAACTAAACCCTAAAACACTAAAGTACAACTCATCCAAGCTAATGTACAAGCTCCTAAGGCACGAAAACCCTAAATTCTCTTTAACTCCCGATACAAACCCTAAACTCACAAAACTATGATTTTATGTAATAAAATCACAAACTCTAATTTATATGTATATGATTTTTACAAATTATAAGTGTACAAGTCTTTCAAGCCAAGGTAAAAGTCATTTATGCATAACAACATAATATATATATAAATCACATTATAAACCTCAGTGTATTTATTTTAAAGCACACAATACAAGTCTTTTATGCACCAACCTTAAAAATAGAATTCTTAAGCATACTAAATATAATTACAAGTCCCTAAACCTAATGTACAAGTGTCCAATGCATAAGAAACCTAAAACTACATTTTATTACTTTTTAATCCTAATTAAACTAACATATAATTAAATTAACTTAAGCAAACCCTAAAAATATATTTTCTATATTTCTTAAACCTTAGTACCACCCTACCAAGCCTATGGTACCACACCTTCAAGCACAACATAACCTCTTTTCCTTTATACGTACAAATCGACATAAATATAAGACATACAAGCCCTAGATTTTTCTCTACCCAATAAATACCCAAACCAAGCCTTAAACTAACCTAGTTACTTCACATAAACCCTATGTACAACATTCTATAACCAATGTACTATCCATTAAAGCCCATTCGATCCCTATTAAATTTTCTAGTTCGATCCTAACTAAATTAAACCAAACCATTACCACACTTAATCCTAAGCAAGATTTACACCATACATCTTCTTCTAGGTCTCAAATGTTCCACATAATCTTGTCCCTAAATATTTTTACTCTAGCCAAAATGTAGGTAAATTCCATGGCTCAAGATCGAACCACATCACCCTCTCCACAAGGCACCACACAACCTTCAACTCAACACATCACCATGTCCTCTCTTACACCACATGATGACCTAGAACCCTTAGCAACCCTAACTCCCTCACTAGTATATAAATCGACCACACTTATACTTCCATACTCATCCCATATTTCGAACCACAACACAAAAACTCACCCACTCACCTACAATCTGATCCAATAGTCTAAATAGAAGCTATAGAAAGATCTTAAGAAGGCTTAGAAAAAGGAGAAGCATTGGTGTTCATATTCCAAGTCATTTCGCCAAAAGCCCTATAAGTCGAATTATTAAGCAAGTAAGTAATCTAGTCCCTTTTAATTCCTTTTGTAGGCTTTAAATACACTTAATCAAGTCACTAAACAAGTTCTAATAGAAAGCTAAGGTCAAAACAATCTTTAAAACAAGTTATGAGAAACTACATGTCAACTTAGGATTAATAAATGTCAAAATAATAGACTTTCTATCCAAATTTCCTATAAAACCAACCACATATAGATTTGGTAGTTTACATATTATTGTAGGTAATATTAAAATGAAGATATAGCAATTTGAATCACCAAAAACGAGTACACGAGTCAAAAGATACGACAATTTGGACTAAAAACGAAATTTGGACTTAATATAACTTATCTTAATAAGTCGTAACAAGTCTCGCATTTTTCTAAATTAAAACGCGCTAAAAACGAAATTTGGACTAGGAACGAAATGTATAAAAAGCTTTAGGGGAAAAAAACATGTCAAATTTGAACATAAGAGTTTTCTTGGGCCAAAAGTGTAATTATTTCAAAGTTAATAAAATAAGGGCTGTTTTGTCAACGATTTATAGTTACGGGTATAAATTGTTATTTCTGAAACTATAGGGTAGAAACTGTCATTTCACCAAAGTTGAGGGATAAAAATTGTCATTTTATGAAAGTTGAAGGGTATAAATTGTCATTTCATGAAAGTTCAAGGGTATAAATTGTCAATATATGAAACTATAGGGGTAAAAAGCATAACATTTTATAATTATTATGAAATATATATTTCGACTCGATTTATAATAAGAACTAATAAACGAAATATGTTTATTTCGATAACAAACAAAGGAAAACATAAACATAAACACATGAAATAAGATAAAATCTTATCGTCCACCAACTTTTGAAGAGACTTCATGTTGTCTCATTTAAACATTTAACTGTCAACCAAAACGTTACGAAACGAATACTAAAACTCACGTATATTTGAATACGAGTACTAAAACTTGACATACCAACCCAGGTCGCGTGCCGGAGACGTTTATCAACTATATTTAATTTGTTTTCCATCCGGATTGCTAAGGTGAGTTCATAGTCCCACTTTTTATACGTTTTCCAAACTTGTGGGGAGATACATGCTACAAACCGAACACAAGTATTTTTCTGTATGCTATCCTGATTGATGTTGCCTAAGTTTAACTGTTGCCCCTTAAAAGCCCCTTAATCATGAACCATTAATCACTTTCGGGTGAGCGCGAATATAGTGAATAGATCTATTGGAATTGACATCCCATTTGTGTTAGCCGGATAGGTAACCAAATGCACCTTATATTTGAAAACGTTTAAAAAAGAGCACGGCAAGCTCCTACTCGAGGGCATAATTGCTACATTTAATTATGTAGTGATTTACGTCAATAGTTCATTACTATGATGTCCATCGTGTTAACGTTTTGCGTGTCATGAGACTTAGAGCAATATACTGAACTACAATATTACTGATTTACTTTCTACTTACCTTATGTTCAACTGATTATAACTTTAAACGCTATGGATTCACTCAACCTTTGTGTTGACATTTTAGCATGTTTTATCTTAGGTCCATAATGAACGAGGATGGCACGGAGAGGCACGAACATTGATAAAAGGCTAAAATCTAATTATCATTCGAAACTTATTAACAAACTGTAAAACTAAAGGGACCTCATTTTGTAAACTCTAATATTTATAAAATTCGAATGATAAATCTTTCAAAACGACTCACTTAGAGATCGTTTTCTATTATTATAACTGTTGTGCCGTCGAGTAACACCCAGCTTGAATTCCGCTGCATATCCCGAAAATTGGGGGTGTTACAGATTGGTGTCAGAGCTATAGTTATAGAGAAACGGGTCTGATTGAGACCTGAACTATAACCACTTTTACAAACAAAAACATTTTATAGCCACTTGCTTTCCGTGCCTTCCATCCTCCAGGTAATTATGTGACTTCTAGACAATTTATGCTACACAACCATGTTATATTGATATATGCACACTCAACATACTTTCGAACACTTTATGTAAATGAGGAACTAAATACGTCTGCATATGCCTATTCTAGGGCATTACGACACAACCATATTTCCCCAAATCATGCACCTACTCCCACACTTAAATACGTCTGCATATGCCTATTCTAGGGCATTACGACAGAACCACGTATCCCCAAATCATGCACCTACTCCCACACTTTTGCGATCTATGAAACTTTCCCAAGACATTGGGACTAGATTCAGTGATCTCTAAACTTTTCACGATCTTACGTAATAATGTTTTACCTAAAATCTGTCACAATCTATTGACTTTCCTGCTAAAAATACAAGATATGGAATTACTAACGAACAAAATGACTCATCATCTACAAAAGCTGAAGTTCAGCGACTTTCTCTACATTCATCAAGCTCTTTTCCGAAACTTTCATTATTTAAAATCTATAATTCTAGCCTAGTATAAATAGTTCTAGAACTTTTACGCATACCTACTTTATTTGCTACACCTTCATACCACCTTTCACACTTAAATAATTACTCAAATAAAGTCCTTCTCTACCACCTCCACCATCATCTACAGATTTCTCTCCCCCGACCCAACCATTTGAGATCAAAGAAAGAGCAATGGCCGCTATTGCCCGATATCCCTCTTTACCACGGTCACCCTCTCCCGATTTCACTTTTCCACCACGAGTATTCAAGATAGGAGAAAGTTCGCAGGCAGCACTGGACCGACAACCTACTATTTCTACCCTCATAGCACGTATGGATCGCCATGAGGAGCAGGTTGGTACTACTTTGGGTCACCTCGATAAGCGACCCCTCGAGCGCATCGAGTTGATGAAGTATACAGCTGGGGACCTAGCAACCATGCAGCAGAAGTTAGACACTGGGATACAAGGGAAGATAAACAACTCGGAGGAACGTCACGGACAACTGAGACAAGGGATACCTTTAATATATGATAATAGACTAAAGGAGATGAAGAACTGATGATGGTTCAAACTAGGATTACCACACCAGAGACAGTAGTGGGAGATATCCAGGCTTGATACCAGGAGTATATACAGATGCTCATCAGCATGATCATTGAGCTCGAAAGTCGACTCGGAGGAGCATTTGGTAGCCACTAGATTAGATCCCTATCTACTAGCTTTTGTACTATGTCCCCGCCATGGGATGTATAATATAGATATGACGCTAGTATTTAGTTTATATCTACCAGCTTTTGTACCTTATCCTAGCCACGGGGTGTGTGTCATAAATATAACGCTTGTATCTATTTTGTTATATATTTAACAATTAGCAAGTTATTTATGGCTATATGTGGTTGTGATTTTGTTGTATTTCGCTGTGTTACAATATTGACTGATGTGGGCCAGTATTGATCACTTTACATACCTGTATGACAATATCTAGGCATGTTGTGATCTTACGATTATGGTCTTATATTGTGGCAATGTTATTACGCGAATTCTAAACATGTGTTTTCTTGTGGTATTAATCCAAATATGCCTCGTACTTCACCAAATCCAGAACCAACCATGTCCCAAGCTGCTATCCGAAAACTAGTTGCAGACAGTGTTGCTGCAGTACTCGAGACTCAAGCAGCAGCAATGGCCCGTTCTGGAAGCACTAGCAGACCCAATGGAGAAAGCGAGACAGCTACAGCTCGCAAGTGCACTTATAAGGACTTCATAAACTGCAAACCAACTTTCTTTAAAGGAACAGAAGGAGCAACTGAGTTGGCTCGTTGGTTTGAGCATACGAAAATAGTCTTCGTGAGAAGTGGGTGTACCGAAGAATGTAAGGTTACTTTTGCTACAGGGACTTTCTTCGGAAGATGCCTTGTCTTGGTGGACTTCTACCGCCCAAACTATGGGTGTTGAAGCAGCTCACCAACTCACTTGGGATGATTTCAAGAAAAAAATGCTAAAGAAATATTGCCCCCGTACTAAGATTAAAAAGCTGGAGGATGAGTTTCACCAGCTAGTTGTGAAAGGAACTGATCTCAAGGCCTACAATAGGAGATTTCAGGAACTTGCTATCCTGTGCCCAACTGTTGTGCCTGATCTTGAGAAAACCTTGGAGAAGTACACTGAAGGATTACCTCGAAGTATCGAGGGAAATGTTACTGCATCCAAGCCTCAGTCATTGGAAGATGCAATTACCATAGCCCAACAGTTAATGGATCGCGAAATCAAGCGTAGTTCCACCCAAGGAAGTAGTGATCACAAGCGGAAGCCAGATGACAAGAGAACCACTCATCACTACAACAACCATCCCGGCAGCAACAACTACCATAACAACTATCAACCAAACCGCAGTAACCACCATCATTAACAGAATCGCAGGCAGGAAGCTGGCAGAGACCACGTCGCCACACCTACTGAAGGAAGTGGTTATCGTGGGAAGCAACCTTTGTGTAACCAATGCAAAATGCATCACACTGGGTCTTGCATTGCTAAGTGCGGAAAATGCCAGGGAATAGGCCACAAAACAGGAGACTGCAAGGTCACAGGCGTTAATGCGCAGCCAGTAGCTGTGATATGCCACAGATGTGGTGGGAAAGGACACTACAAGAATCAGTGCCCGATTAAGAATACCAATTAGGACGAAAAGGCCAGTGGAAGAGAATAGAAGGTCAAAGGACAATGTTTAAACAGAAGGAGAAGTTCTGCTATAATAATAAACCATAGTCTAAGAGTTGTATTTTAACTTTTGCACTTTACTTTTGGTACGGTGGTGTAACCTAGTTGTAATGAGTACCTTCCTATCTAATGAAATCTCTATCTTTTACTATTTTCACGATGATCCCAACCTTCATCAATTTCATTTCCTATTCCACTCACTTTGTTCATAACCATTTCTAACAATATACCATTATCCTATTAGAGATCGGTTTAAATTTTATTCTGACTGAATAATAAGACTATTACCACCCTATAAAATTTTCCCACGAATCCTAGGACCCATTCCTAAAATTTTATTTCAAACTATCATGTTCCCACCTCGGAAATTGATAATCTATCACTCTACCAACTATTCACTACCGTTATGCGAACCAATTTTTCTTGTTACCTTGAAAAGGTATTTAGGTTGCCATTTTACAAAAACAACACGTTGAATACCATCTAAAACTTTTGAGAAACATAACCCTACTTTGACAAAGCCGAACATCACATCATTTGTCCTCAATTATACATAGCCTGATCACATATGTATAATTCAGGAAGAATCATGTCATGAAGGAAACAGTCATCTTTTCAAATTTCCTAAAACAATCTTCATTCAAGAGCAAAGCTTTGTCATTAGATGAACTGTTCGTAGACAACCCTGTTGCCAACATTCCATAGATATCTACACCTTTTACACAACACCTCAATTAACACAAATTGAATCCCGAGACGTGATTCTGTTAAGGGGGTGAGACTGTAACCACCGGTAAAATTCCAATGGTATTAATATTATAACAAAAGAATACTTATCCATTTTTTACGTCTAAATTTTTTTTAACGTAATCAGTTTATCTGATCATAACTACTATCTAATGTGACGTAACTCACATCCTCGATAAACGTGCTCTCACGCGGACCGACATCAACTTACCTAATGTTTATTTCACATCAACATTTATATGTCAAGTATAAAAATCCTACGATATGCCATTTGCCACTTTACGTTAATTCGTTAACATACGACTAATAAACGTTCAAACTAAACATTTCTTATCTATTAGAGATTCTACGAAACCCTAAACCATTATAACAATGAATATGAGAAACTAAACCCTAAAACACTAAAGTACAACTCATTCAAGCTAATGTACAAGCTCCTAAAGCACGAAAACCCTAAATTCACTTTAACTCCCGATACAAACCCTAAACTTACAAAACTATGATTTTAGGTAATAAAATCACAAACTCTAATTTATATGTATATGATTTTTACAAATTATAAGTGTACAAGTCTTACAAGCCAAGGTACAAGTCATTTATGCATAATAACATAATATATATAAAAAATCACATTATAAACCTCAGTGTATTTATTTTAAAGCACACAATACAAGTCTTTTATGCACCAACCTTAAAAATAGAATTCTTAAGCATACTAAATATAAGTACAAGTCCCTAAACTTAATGTATAAGTGTCCAATGCATAAGAAACCTAAAACTACATTTTATTACTTTTTAATCCTAATTAAACTAACATATAATTAAATTAACTTAAGCAAACCCTAAAAATATATTTTCTATATTTCTTAAACCTTAGTACCACCCTACCAAGCCTATGGTACCACACCTTCAAGCACAACATAACCTCTTTTCCTTTATATGTACAAATCGACATAAATATAAGACATACATGCCCTAGATTTTTCTCTACCCAATAAATACTCAAACCAAGCCTTAAACTAACCTAGTTACTTCACATAAACCCTATGTACAACATTCTATAACCAATGTACTATCCATTAAAGCCCATTCGATCCCTATTAAATTTTCTAGTTTGATCATAACTAAATTAAACCAAACCATTACCACACTTAATCCTAAGCAAGATTTACACCATATATCTTCTTCTAGGTCTCAAATGTTCCACATAATCTTGTACCTAGATATTTTTATTCTAGCCAAAATGTAGGTAAATTCCATGGCTTAAGATCGAACCACATCACCCTCTCTACAAGGCACCACACAACCTTCAACTCAACACATCGCCATGTCCCCTCTTACACCACATGATGACCTAGAACCCTTAGCAACCCTAACTCTCTCACTAGTATATAAATCGACCACACTTATACTTCCATATTCATCCCATATTTCGAACCACAACACAAACACTCACCCACTCACCTACAATCTGATCCAATAGTCCAAATAGAAGCTATAGAAAGATCTTAAGAAGGCTTAGAAAGAGGAGAAGCATTGGTGTTCATATTCCAAGTCATTTCTTGTAGGTAATTTTAAAATGAAGATATAGCAATTTGAATCACCAAAAACGAGTACACGAGTCAAAAGATACGACAATTTGAAATTTCATAAAATCTGTAAATAACATTCTGTTACAGAAACGTAAAACACGCGAAACGAGGCATTTCTGTCCGTTTCGTCGAAAAGTTAAAACACGAAAGTTATCCGGAACGACGTTTTCCTCAAAAATATTAGGGCACGAGTCCTAAAAACGTACGATAAGGGCTGTGCATTAGGGCCTGTTTTAAACTCAAAAATTAACCTTTGTTTTCTTTTTCTTTTCAATCAAGCATAAACAAACACCCTATATATGTTTTTTTGATATCTTTAGAACAATAAAGAGATAGGTTAGATAAGCTTATTATCATGTTACCATGCTCAAAAAGTCATGCCTTAAGTTTAAAAACCAAAAATCCAACTCGTTTTCCTTTTCTGTTCTTTACCGAGAAAATGCTCCAAACGCCCCACTTTGAACAATTGTTTCGACCATGAAATGAATCTAATAAAATCTGAAAACTTGCCAACTTAAAGACCCTCCAGCATAGATATTAAAGAAATAAAAGCGTCTTCAAAACTTGGTCTCGCCTCGTCCTAAAATGAACAATGTTTTGGGTTGGTCGCTCGCTAAAAACAAACATCCTTTATATATCGTCCCAAACCCCCCTCTTTGAATAATTATTTTGAGCAAACGACAAAGGTTTAGAACATGGGGTTTGAACCATTTAAAAGATCACCTAGCAAAGAATATAAAGAATCAAGAACGTTGTAAAAATAACGCACGGTCTCGCCTATATTTATTTTTCTTTTAGGCGGTTTGGACCAAAAATCAAACGCACCCATTATAATTTTTAATTTCATTTTCGAAAAGCTATAAGCTAAAATATAATCAAATAAGCCCTTATTAGCTTATTTTCAACTTAATATAACTTATTTTAATAAGTCGTAACAAGTCTCGCCTTTTTCTAAATTAAAACGCGCTAAAAACGAAATTTGGACTAGGAACGAAATGTATAAAAAGCTTTAGGGGTAAAACATGTCAAATTTGAACATAAGGGTTTTCTTGGGCCAAAAGTGTAATTATTTCAAAGTTAATAAAATAAGGGTTGTTTTGTCAACGATTTATAGTTATGGGTATAAATTGTCATTTCTGAAACTATAGGGTAGAAACTGTCATTTCACCAAAGTTAAGGGATAAAAATTGTCATTTTATAAAAGTTGAAGGGTATAAATTGTCATTTCATGAAAGTTCAGTGGTATAAATTGTCAATATATGAAACTATAGGGGTAAAAAGCATAACATTTTATAATTATTACGAAATATATATTTCGACTCGATTTATAATAAGAACTAATAAACGAAATATATTTATTTCGATAACAAACAAAGGAAAACATAAACATAAACACATGAAATAAGATAAAATCTTATCGTCCACCAACTTTTGAAGAGACTTCATGTTGTCTTATTTAAACATTTAACTGTCAACAAAAATGTTACGAAACGAATACTAAAACTCACGTATATTTGAATACGAGTACTAAAACTTGACATACCAACCCAGGTCGCGTGCCGGAGATGTTTATCAACTATATTTAATTTGTTTTCCATCCGGATTGCTAAGGTGAGTTCATAGTCCCACTTTTTATACGTTTTCCAAACTTGTGGGGAGATACATGCTACAAACCGAACACAAGTATTTTTCTGTATGCTATCCTGATTGATGTTGCCTAAGTTTAACTGTTGCCCCTTAAAATCCCCTCAATCATGAACCATTAATCACTTTCGGGTGAGCGCGAATATAGTGAATAGATCTATTGGAATTGACATCCCATTTGTGTTAGCCGGATAGGTAACCAAATGCACCTTATATTTGAAAACGTTTAAAAAAGAGCACGGCAAGCTCCTACTCGAGGTCATAATTGTTACATTTAATTATGTAGTGATTTACGTCAATAGTTCATTACTATGATGTCCATCGTGTTAACGTTTTGCGTGTCATGAGACTTAGAGCAAAATACTGAACTGCAATATTACTGATTTACTTTCTACTTAGCTTATGTTCAACTGATTATAACTTTAAACGCTATGGATTCACTCAACCTTTGTGTTGACATTTTAGCATGTTTTATCTCAGGTCCATAATGAACGAGGATGGCACGGAGAGGCACGGACATTGATAAAAGGCTAAAATCTAATTATCATTCGAAACTTATTAACAAACTGTAAAACTACTGGGACCTCATTTTGTAAACTCTGATATTTATAAAATTCGAATGATAAATCTTTCAAAATGACTCACTTAGAGATCGTTTTCTATTATTATAACTGTTGTGCCGTCGAGTAACACCCAACTTGAATTCCGCTGCGTATCCCGAAAATTGGGTGTGTTACATAACCTAACCGAAAGCAAGGAAGTGAAAAGATGGTGCAGGTTCTAGCAAAGGAAAACAAGGAAGGGAAAAGATGGTGCAGGTTCTAGCAAAGTGGGAAGTAGCAGCAAAAAAATGAATGGGCGATGTTTGTTATGGTCTATGTCGTGTGTTTCGTTTGCTTGTCGAGTTGTTTCGTTTGAGTCTGTATGAAATGTATGTGGTTGAGAACTCTTGCGTATTTTAAATAAAAGGTTAGCCTTCGTTTTTGTTAATTGTGATATTGTTCCTTCAGTTCCATTCTTTATGCATATGTAATTTAGTGTTGCAAAATTGTATATTTGAAATACCCTGTTGTTTAGGGCCGGTTATGGTTACATGATGATTATGGTTGAATCTTGATGGATAGAAAGGTGGTGCAAAAGGGTTTAGTTTACGTTGAGTAGTGCTCATAGCTATGTGTACTGTGTTTTCAGTGTGTGTTTTTTGGTCTAGTGAAACTGTGAATTTGTGTGTGTGAGAGATGATATGGGAAGATAGAAAGGTTTGTAATGATGGTGATGAGGTGGTGGCAAGTACTGAAGTGAGAGTGAAATGAGGTTTAAGGGTGGTATAGGGTTATGAGTCAATTATGAGTTGCATTAAATGCTGGGATTTGAGGAGATTATGGAGGTGAAAAAGCTAACGAATGTTTTCACTCTCCAACTTTCCATTTTGTTCAATTCGGTTTTGTGGAGTAATATTTTAATGTTTCTAAGATTTTAGACAAAATAAATTGTTTGTTTTTTATTCCGTTTGCAAAGTGTGACATGAATTGTTACTTAAAGCCTCGTGAAATACTTAAGTTTTCACAACAACAACATTTTATTAAACAACAACAATAACAACAACAACAACAACAACAGCAACAACAACAACAACAACAACAACAACAACAACACTACATATGAAGATTGTCCATGTCACCTAACAGCTCACGGAGTATTGCAGCCGACTGACATGCGTGGTCGTGGTTGTCGGGATTCGTTGCCATTTCAAGTCTTGCCTCCAGCATCATTACTCTTGTCTCTAGCACCTATTTTTGTGATTCCAGCATGTTTATCCTAAGATCTTTGGCATTACAGTTTGAGCACTCTGTTGGTGCAGATCCATCACCTTGAGATGTTGAAGCAGAAGAGATTACTCGTAACCGGTCATCAAATTCACTCTTCCACATAAAATATCCACATTCATGATCTTTTTCTCTTGGCTGCTACATAAATAAGGAAATGTTATGATTGTTTGTATATTTACATAAATAAGAAATGTATGATTGTTCACCTTCGAAAGAGGACATGCATAATATTCTCATCCAAATGTATCTTTTTTATGCGATTTTCTTAGTTTTATATTTCTTGTTCCACAAGAACACTTAAAAGGATTATATCGCTGCATCTCAGGTTTTGAAATTGGTGTAAAGATAAGAGGTTGTGAGGTTGAGTGGTTTTGAGGATAAGAGTGTATATAATGTGTTTGTGAGGATAGAGCAGATATTTTATACAAACGTTTTGGTGGGAAATTTTGGCGCGCCAATATTTTGGTGGGAAGTTTTGGTGGGAAATTTTGGTGGGAAGTGTTTTGGCGGGAAGTGTTTGGTGGAAAGTTTTGGCGGGAAGTGTTTGATGGGAAGCATTGGGAATGTTTTGAGAGTGGTAAGATTCAGTTTTTTCTTCAACTTTTTTACTCCAATCTGAACGCTGTGGTTTATCAGATTCCACAGTACCCCATTTACTAGATGTTTCGTCATTAATGGGTACATCTACTTGAAGTTTTCCACCTGTACTCCATGAAGAAGCAGTTGATCCAGCTTCCTTTTTGCCCCATCTTCGGGAGCAGGACCCGATTCCCAAGTTGATTTGCCACCAGTCCGATCAACATCCATTTCATCAATATTCAGATCTAAACCGTCTTCAAATACAGGTTTAGAACCGGATTCGAGCTCAGGAGATCCCGCTTCCATGTAATTATCCTCTAGTTCATAATAGTCGAGATCACCACCTAGACACTCATTATCAGCTTCCTCTTCAGATACTCCTCTAACCAAGTTACACATCTACTTGAAGTTTTCCACCTGTACTCCAACTAGGTGCATCAATTTTTTGAACTGGTTTACCTCATGAAGAAGCAGTTGATCCATCTTTCTTTTTGCCCCATCTTCGGGAGAAGGACCCGATTCCCAAGTTGATTTGCCACCAGTTCGATCAACATCCATTTCATCAATATTCAGATCTAAACCGTCTTCAAATACAGGTTTAGAACCGGATTCGAGCTCAGGAGATCCCGCTTCCATGTAATTATCCTCTAGTTCATAATAGTCGAGATCACCACCTAGACACTCATTATCAGCTTCCTCTTCAGATACTCCTCTAACCAAGTTAAGGAAGTTGTACACATCTACTTGAAGTTTTCCACCTGTACTCCAACTAGGTGCATCAGTTTTTTTGAACTGGTTTACCCCATGAAGAAGCAGTTGATCCAGCTTCCTTTTTGCCCCATCTTCGGGAGCAGGACCCGATTCCCAAGTTGATTTGCCACCAGTCCGATCAACATCCATTTCATCAATATTCAGATCTAAACCGTCTTCAAATACAGGTTTAGAACCGGATTCGAGCTCAGGAGATCCCGCTTCCATGTAATTATCCTCTCGAGGTCACCACCTAGACTCATTCGTTTAACATGTTATGTATAACCATATCATCTCGACTCATTCGTTTAACATCTTATGTATAACCATATCATCTCGGCTCATTCGTTTAACATCTCGTACACAACCATATCATCTCGACTCATTCGTTTAACATCTCATGTATAACCATATCATCTCGACTCATTCGTTTAACATCTCGTGTACAACTATATCATCTCGACTCATTCGTTTAACATCTCATGTACAACCATATCATCTCGGCTCATTCGTTTAGCATCTCGTGTACAACCATATTATCTCGACTCATTCTTTTAACATCTTGTGTACAACCATATCATATCGACTCATTTGTTTAACTTAGTTAAAAATGATGTAAATTAAGCATAAATGACTTAACTTAGTTAAAAATGATGTAAATAATTTTAAAAAGTTTTAAATCAATTAAAGATGATTTAAAAAATATTTAAATTAAATTTAAATGATTTAATAGTGATTTAACTTAATTAAAATGTTTTTAAAATAATTTTAAATGATTTAAATTAAGTATAAATGATTTAACTTTATTAGGTAAAAGTGATGTAAATAATTTAAAAATGTTTTAAATTAATTAAAGATGATTTAGAAAAATTTTAATTAAATTTAAAAGATTTCATATTGATTTGAGTTAGATAAAATGATATAAAAGAGTTTTTTTTTTATTTTTTTTTAATTATTTTTTTTATAAACTGCTTTCGACGGGGACATGTCCCCGCTAAAAGATTTCACAAAAAAATTTGTTTTTCCCTCTTCGCATTTACTTTATTCCGCCAAAGTTTTTGGCGACTAATAAAAACTTTTAGTGGGGACATGTCCCCGCCAAACGACTCACTAAAAGAAAAATTACCTTTCAGCGGGGACATGTCCCCGCCAAATGTAATCGCCAAAACCTAATCTCAATTGTTAACAGATCTGCTTTACACTTAGTAAAAAAAAAAAAAAAAAAAAAAAAAAAAAAAAAAAAAAAAAAAAAAAAAAAAAAAACTCGTCTCATAGTTGCCATCATCTTCCTCTCGATCTACAGTACCACCATCTCCACCAACACCACTAATCACCACCACAGCACCACCATCTCCACCACCATCACAGCACCACCATTTCCACCACAATACACCCACACTCGCACCACTATGCACGATGTATCTCTTTCTCCCCTCCCATTGTTTGATTCTTTCCTAAACCCCTCTCATTCTTTGATTCTCTCTATTCTCTTCTCCTTTCTTACTCTCGACAATGTTACCAAAAAAACCCAGGTTAATTTTTGGTTAATTTTTTTTTCAATTTTTATTAATTGTTGTTAACTTGTGTTAATTTTGTTAATTGTTAATTTTTGTTATTAGTTTTTTGTTAATTGTTTATAGTTTTTTATTTTTATTATTTTTTTTTGATTTTTTTCCTTTCGAGACCACATTACAGCCGAGACCACAGTTCAGCCGAGACCAAGCTGAGACCACAGACGAGAGCCCACTGTTGAGACCAAGAGGTATTATTATTTTTTATTATTATTTTTTTTGTTTATGTGTTAGCGGGAACATGTCGCCGCCAAAAGTTTATAGTGATTAATTTGTGTTTATGTATTTTTTTTAGCTAGCTCCCTGTTGAGACCGAGACCGCCTGTTGAGACCGAGACCGAGACCGAGACCACTTGCTGTCGAGATCACAGCCTTCGCCACAGTAATATATATATATATATATATATATATATATATATATATATATATATATATATATATATATATATATATATATATATATTATTTTTTAATTTTATCCACAGCCTGTTGAGACCTTATTGTTGTTTTTAGCGTTAGCAACTTAAGCTTAGCATAATGTTGTCTATTAGACTAATTAGGAACCCAACACAGTGGAGCTCTTGGTTCTTTTGAACTTATGTCTAATTATGTTTTATATGCAAGCTGTTATGTGGATTAGGATAAGCTTTTGATTATTTCAAGTAGTCTATATAATACAACTTACGTTATGTCTTAGTGGTAATGTTAGTTTGAAGTTTTGAAAAATACTTGTACTAAAATCACGCTATGTGAACATGTAGGAGTGATTCGAGAATAGTTTGAAAATACTTACATGAGTACTAGTTTGACCAGCAAAGGGGTGTTTTGATACTTTTTTAATTTTTTTTGTTAATTTTTTTTTAGTATAGTCTACTGCCGAGACCACAACCGAGTCCAACTGTGATCCACAGCCGCGACCACAGTCGAGTCCAGCCGCGACCACAGTATGTTTTTTTATGTCCTTCTAGAAATGTTGTCTTGCGAATAATGTACTTAACAAGAACGGTTTTACTGTCCAAACAGGGGTGTTTGGTTTATGCTGTCCAAAAGGGTGTGTTTGGTTAACAGCAGCCCTAACAGGGGTGTTTGGGTTTACTGTCCAAACAGGGGTGTTTGGTTTATGCTGTCCAAACAGGGGTGTTTGGGTTTGCTTATCTGCCTTCAACTTTCCGGCTTATTTGGAGACTTGTGGGCTTATATAAGTATATTATGATATAATAAACTTATTAAACAAACACCCCCTTAATTTGTTATATGCTAATAACCATTTATATATGTGTGTTTGATGAATTGTCTAAGTAATTTCATATATGGATCATTATGTTAGCTACGAATATTGACAATGCGATTATGTTAGTATTGTATGGTATTTGATTGTGTTAGACTATTGTAAATGATTTTAGGACTTTAGTGATTAATTTCGGAAAGTCCCCGTCCGAAGTTAATCATCCCATAGAAAACCCGTCCGAAATTAATTTATTAGAAATTAATTTCGGAAAGTCCGCTGTTTGAGACTGCTTTTTGAATGTGTTGTCTCATTTAGGATATGAATGCGTATAATTGATTTACTGTTTGTGAAAATTTCGACAGTGTTTCCCCTTTACTCCCACGAATATGTCTTTAATGCACATATTTGGTGAGTTGAGAGGAAATGCTGCCAAAATTTTCTCAAATAGTAAATTCAGTTATACGCATTCATATATGAGACGAAACATTCAATGAGTGGGTTAGGATTGCCTTCCATAGTTGGATTAGGTGAACAAAACGCACAACTAGTAATTCCACCTTTATGTGTTTACGTGTAGATTTTTGTGAACATGTTTAATTCTATATAATTATTTGTTGCATCATTAAAACGCAGTTATGCCAATTGATAAGAGTTGGGTCTCATTATCTTGTGCTAGCATCGAATTTTTAAAAGCTCTTAAAGCTTTTTGCGAGTATTGCAAGTCTTTGTGAATATTGATGGGAATGTAAAATGTCCATGTGCTTCTTGTTATAACGTTGGTTGGATAAAGCAAGAAGATTTGTTTGATCACATACACACAAATGGTTAGGATCAAAGTTATACGAAATGGTATAATCACGGTGAACCGGATGTCCGGACAATAGTACCCAACACAAATCATCCTGGGATGTGTGGCATGGCTGAGTTCCTTCATGATATTTGTCCGAATAACGAACAAAATGAGCCAACTGAAGGAAATATTGGCGAGACAAGTAACGAGCCAACTCAAGCAGCGACACTTCCTCAACATAACGAGTTTGAAGAGTTACTTGCCACTGCCAACGACCCACTATATCCGGGCTGTAATTGGATGTCTTCATTGGACTTTATGGCAAAGTTTACGAACATCAAGGTCAAAGGTAAAATGAGTGACACCACATTTAAAGAAACCCTAAAATTTCTCAAGGAATGTTTCCCGCCCATTCTAGGATACAAAATTCTATCGTCATACTATGAAATAAAGAAGACATATAAAACAATCGGGTTAGGATACGAATCCATACATGCTGGTGTAAAGATTGTTTTTTATATCGGGGGGTGGATAACGAAGATTTGCAGAATTGTCCCATCTGCAATGCTAGTAGATGGAAAGATAAGAACACACTGGGGAAAAAAGTTCCTAACAAAGTGTTGCGTTACTTTCCTATCATTCCTAGACTACAACGTTTGTACAAGTCTAAACACACTGCAAAACATATGGCTTGACATGCTTTTGGGCAGTCTAGAGAGAACGGTAAGATGCAACACCCGGTTGATGGTCAAGCATGGAAGAAATTTGACATGAAGTATTCGAAAGAATTTTCCTATGAAAAAAGAAACGTCCGATTAGGTTTGGATGCTGATGGTTTCAATCCGTACGGCAACCTTAGTCAGTCTTACAGCATGTGGCCGGTCATATTAACAACATACAATACGCCTCCCTAGATATGTATGTGCGAGACTTCTCTTATGTTGACGTTGTTAATTCCAGGCCCTAAATCACCGGGGAAGGACATAGATATTTACTTGAGGCCTTTGATTGATGACCTAAAGACTTTATGGAAAGATGGAGTCATGACTATGGATGATGTTTGTTAATACAAATATCGTCCTAAAAAAGTTATTTATATTTTACGATCTTTGCTTTATTTTGTTAATGACAATTATAAGGTTTATATTTAGCAAAGCATAAATATAAGTTAAAGTCTTTTACATTTTAGTAACAAGCTTTTTAAAACACATTTACATATCACATGATCACTAGAAATTACACATTGCATACATATATACATTTACATGTTTATTTTTATTTCTTAAAAATGGAAATACACATGACATCATGGCATACCTCATTAGGAAATCTTAGTTGACTTTACAATATATTTTGGAAAGATCTTGAAGCTAAAGACTTGACTTTGTAAGATCTTGTCAAAATATGGAAAGATTTGGGAATATCTTAGCTGGCATGTTCCCGCGGAACCAAACCATATAACTGGCGGACCCCAGATTTTGTTTTCACCAAATCCGTGGTTTGTCTGCTCAGTTTTGCCTATAAATAGCAAGCTGATCATTCAAGCACAATCATCACTCATATAGCTTAAATTATATGTTCATTCATTTGTACATTACTAACCCATTACATTCATTCATTTCATTCTTAGTGATCTCTCTTTTTGTAGCAAAGAAGATCAAGCATACAAGCTTCAACACACTGTTGCAAGTTTTAATAGTTAGATACTGTGTGATTAGTTAGTGTTCACACATCATTGTCTATACCATTCATTCAGTAGAGTTCGGTTAGTGTTTTAGTCCTCAAAACACATAGAGTGTCGGGAGTGGTTGTACCCTTGTTAAAGAACCAACGGGAGTGGTTGTACCCTTGTAAAGAACTCGGTGTTTAGCTTAGTACCGGATAAAGAGTAAGCGACGTGTAAAGGTTTTCTCCGTCTAGAAGGGAGCTTGTTTCTTAGTGAAGAAAAACTCTCGAGTTAGAGGCTCGAGGAGTAGAGTAGGGCAAGGAAGAGAGTCCTTGTAGCTAAACCACTATAAACATCCGTGTTGTGTGGTTTGATCATTTCTTTCCTTATTTGCTTTATATATATATTACTTGATTGATTGCTTTACTTTGAAATCACGTTAAGTATACAAAGCGAAGAAAAATTTAAAACGTTAAAAACTATTCAACCCCCCCCCCCCTTCTAGTTTTCCACAATTGACATCAGAGCTACGTTACTCAAGATTTTCAAATATATTGTATTTTATAACTTGAAATGATCAATGGATTTTGAAAACTTCAAAGAAGGGCAATCTATGCAAAGACCACCACTATTTGAACCAAATAGTTTTATATATTGGAAAAATCGCTTTGAAACTTATGTGAAGTCAAAGGATATAGATTTGTGGTATATTATTATAGAAGGTGATAATAAACCTATATCAAATATATCAGATGGTCGGGATGAGGGTACTTCTCTTACTCGTCATAGTGATGAGCAAAAGAAGCTGATTGTCAAAAATAATGAATCCAAAATGATGCTTTATAATGCCTTACCTAAGAAAGAATATGAAAGAGTTTTTATGTGTAAAACGGCTAAGGATATTTGGCAATCATTGATTATCACTCATCAAGGGAACTCACAAGTCAAAGATAACAAAATTGATCTTCTTGTTCAACAATATGAACAATTTGTTATCTTTGAAGATGAGACCATTGATAGTGCTTTTGCTAGGTTTAATACTATAATTACTTCTCTTAAAGCACTTGACGAATCTTTTTCTAGTAAGAACTTTGTCAGGAAATTTCTTAGAGCACTTCATCCGAAGTGGAGAGCAAAAGTGACGGCTATTGAAGAATCCAAGGATCTTTCAAGCATGACACTTGACGAACTGATCGGAAATCTCAAAGTTCACGAGATGGTGATGGAAAAAGACTCAGAAATAGTTAAAGGCAAAAAGGAGAAGATGAAGTCCATTGCCTTAAAAGCTAAAGTAGAATCAAGTGATGAAGAGTCTAGTTCGGGTAGTGAAGACGAAGAGTATGCCATGGCCGTTAGAGATTTCAAAAAGTTTTTTAAGAGATGAGGAAAGTTCGTAAAACAACCTCGTGAAGAAAAGAAATCCTTCCGGAAAGACCGTGATGATAGGAGAGGAAAAATGGATAGGAAATGTTTTAGGTGCGGGGATTTCGGTCACCTGATAGGAGATTGTCCAAAGCCTCCAAATAACAAGTCTCAAAAAGCATTCGTTAGTGGAGCTTGGAGTGACAGTGATAGTGATGACGACGAGCCTAAGAACGACGAAGTTGCTCTCATGGCTCATGACTTAGAAGAGGTACATTCTGACTCGTCATATTCCTCTATTGATTATGAAACCTTAGAAGTAGAATATAACAAACTGTGTGATATTACTATAAAAATCATAAACAAAAATAAGTTCTTAAAAACCAAAACGACACTTTTAGAAAACGAAATCTATTGGTTAAAAGAAAAAGAAATACGATCAGAAAAGGGTAAAAGTGTTAAAGAAACATGTGTCTCATGTCAGGAACTTAAACTAGAATTAGAAACACTTAAAACCACACAGGAAGATCTTATCAAACAAAACTCTAAGTTTAAAAGGTTTGATAAAAACATTTGTTTAGCAGATGAGTTAATGCAAATTCAAAAGTTGCCTCATGATAAAACCGGACTAGGATTCATGAAACTAGGAAACTTAAATGACTTTATGAAACAAACAGTGAAAGTACAAGAACCTGTTCCAACAAAGTCAGACACCCACGGATCTGGCGGACCCAAAAATTTGGTTCCGCCAGTAGTGACCAAAGGATCCGCGGGTACTGTTGCTGAACAAAAGGTTTGTACTTCGGATCATACTGAGTTCGTTAAGGTTACAAGAAAAACCAGCACTAGCACAACTATTAACAAACAAAAACCAGCAGTTACTATAGGAAAAGGTCAAGTTAAAAATGAGTTTAGAATTAAAACGGTTCAACAGAGACCTAAAACTAGTTTTCCCAAACACCCCTTTCTTAAGAGTAACTTTAATTCACAGCATCATCATCAAAATAGTTGAAACAAAAACATGTCTAGGAACTATCAAGGTCCCAACTACATGCCATGGAACACTTTTCCACCATTTCCATTCATGAACCATGATAATTTAATGTTTAACCTGAATGGACCCATGAGATATTGGGGACAAAACGCTTGAGTTTTTCTTTAACTTAGGTGTGCTTGAAAGTCGGGTTAGAACCGAACGAGTGGATCAAGGATAGTGGGTGTTCAAGACACATGACGGGAAACAAAAGCCTTTTCTCAACCTACCAAGTGTACGACGGAGGTAATGTCACATTCGGTAGTAAGCTTAAAAGTAAAATTATCGGAAAAGGTACGATCTCTCATGACTCTCTCACTATTGATGATGTTGCTCATGTAGATAACTTAGGATTTAACTTGCTTGGTATTAGTCAATTATGCCGCAAAAAGTATAAAGTCCTTTTCAGTGAAAATGAAAGTAAAATACTTAAAGATGGCATAACCATAGGAAAAGGTGTTTTAAAGAATAACGTTTACGTTATGAAATTAGACAAAACACCTAAAGACAAACTTTGTCTCACCTCGCTGGATGAAAACTCAACTCTGTGGAAACCGTAGAGGGGGGGGGTGAATACGTTTCCATTTAAAAACTTAAAAAATTTTTGTATCAAACACCCGATCAAGTGTGACGTAATATGAAAAGTGTAAAAGATGATCATATAACATCTAGGGATGAATAAATTAAACTACAACATAAGCACAATCAAACCATGACACATACATAATCAACATAACATAAGCGACTAGCCACACAAGCATAATCGCAATGCAAATATAAATATAAAGCGATAAAGAATTAAATAAAAGTAAAGAGATAAGTAAGAAGGCACAAACCAGACACGATGATTTATAGTGGTTCGGTCACGAAGCTCCTCTTCGCCCTACTCCACTCCCCGAGTACCCAACTCGAGAGTTACTTCACTAATCAACAAGCTCCCTTCAGGCGGAGAAAACCATACACGTCGCTTATCCTATTTCCGACACTAAGCTAGATGTCGAGTGCTAATCTTAGCTAGCACCAATCTACTACGATTTACCCGATCTACCCTTGATCCACATGATCAATCACACAAGCCCAATGGCTTTAAGCGATCTCCAAGATCTCGACACGATCACAATGATCAACTCCCACTTGACTCGATCTACCCTTGATTCACTTGATCAATCACACAAGCCCAATGGCTTCAAGAGATCTCCAAGATCTCGACACGATCACAATGATCAACCCTCACTTGACTCAATCTAACCTATCTACCTTTTATCTTCTTGATCAACTCACAAGCCCAATGGCTACAAGAGATATTCAATATCTCTATAAGATCACAATGATCTTCCCTCACAAACTCTCAAAAGAAAAATGATCTTGATGTATGCTATGATACAATCAAGATTGTAACAAATGTTACAAGTGCTTCTACCTACAACTAAAATACTTTGTATCTACTTGGATACCTTGTGTTCTTCTCTTGCACTTGAAGAGGAATGAAGAGGATCTCTTGGTAGAATGAAAGGATAACTCTTAAACAAACTAAGACTCTCTAAATGATCAAGGAAAGTGTTCTAAATGAGGAGGGATTAGATCAGAGAAAACTCACTGAAAAAAATCAAGTTGGAAGTGTAAAATGGTCCACTATTTATAGGCAAGGGGAAAACTAGCCGTTACAGAGGCACGACTCCACTAATTGTCACACGGCTCCACTAAATTTAGTGGAGCCGTCGGTACTTTAGTGGTACCGTGGACGCTCCTCCGTTTGTTTTTAGTGGGGAAGGTTTATTTGGGAATGTTTGGAGCTGTTTGGGGGGGGGAAATGACTGTTGGGATTATTTAAACTTATTTTTCAAAATAAAACATTTTTATTTTAATTTAAAATTAATTTGTAAAATATATTTTTGAAAGAAATGTTTTGTCACATTAAAAATGTGAAGTTTAGAGAAAAATATAATCCTTTGATCATTTGTCAAGTAGTAGATTTGTTTGTCCATACCTTGAGAGATTTACTTCGGGATGGAAATCTACGACTTTATTGAAGCATACTTGAGACGTCGGGAGGTGTTGATGTAAGTATGCATTGATGATTTGTGTTTACAAGTATCTTGCACATTTTACATTATGTATTACAAGTTACATGTTTGTCATTATTAAAACCAAGGAAACCGTTTAGTTTAAATATCGTAATATTTGCACTAACAATCTCCCCCTTTTTGATGATGACAAATATGTAAACCGTAACACATAGTAAAATGTAAAAGTTACCTGTTTACACTCCCTTCTCCCCCTTTTGTCGAATCAAAAAGGTTGTTGCCTCGAGCTCTCCCTTGAATTCACTCCCTACTCCCCCTTATTGCACTACTTTCCTTTCTCCCCGAAAAGGCGAGCTTGCATCATCCCAGTGAAGTCTTCTATCACCACCATTAGAAAGACTCCGTGCTATGTATTCAAATACTCCCGACTTCCCCTAGCTCAATGCTCCCCTATGGTGACTTAATCCCCTTGTTTATTTACCATAGTATCTAGCGGATCCATGGATCAAATGCTTACAAAGGCTTTTCCTACATCAAGGGTTAGCTTCGTGCAACATAATATATAACAGTGTAGGAGCAATTTTATAGGGATATAATACACATAGCAAGACATGCAAGGGTTAAACTATGTGAGTGACACAACCTAAAAGTGTGCCAAAAGGGTAACGACCAAAAAGAAAGCCCAGGAAAGTTGAGCAACACAAAAAGATGAATGCATATTGCAATTCAAAGACACTTGAGTGTCACAACCCGACCAACAACCTAAGGTGTAATTATTCAATCAATCACACTAACAAGAACGAGATTCGTTCGTTGACTGACATACAAAATGACTTCTTCCAAGTTGTCATTGGGAAGGAAAGTTTTAACAAATTTTTTGAACAACATAATCATCTACCTAAGATGATTGGTGTTGGGATGGTTTAGATTAATGTATCGTTTGCACTGACAATGAGATGCATGATATATTTCAAAAGAGAAAAATAAATGTGCATGTGATCCTAACAGGATTGGGGTTGGATATCTCTAACGGGGTTGAGGAAACGAAGTTCTAGATTTCTAGTTTGGATGATCCTAGGTATGTGTTAGAGATAATTTGGTGCATGAAGGGTTTCGTGTTATTGTGAGGATTAAAGGTTGGTGAACTAACTATCACTTATCCAAAGTGAGGAATAGTTGTAAGGTTTGAGAGTGATGATCGATGGGTTGAAGGTTCTTTAGACTAACTATCACTGTCAAGAGTGAAGTGTAGCTAAAAGGTTTGAGTGGGATTGATATAAGGGTTGAAGGTTTTTAAACTAAATATCACTGTCAAGAGTGAAGTTTAGTTATAAGGGTTGAGTGTGAAGATGAGATGCAAGATAAGCTTGCAATGGTGAGGCCTTATATAGGCAAGAGTTGTGGGATTCGAACTGAAGTTGGTGGTAGAGTCCTATGGTGTAATGAGGGAATCCTAGGGTGTATGTGAGTTTTCGTCAAACATAGGCACGGTACCACTAAATACCACATGGTACCGTTAAATTTAACGGTACTGTGGCCTATTTAACGGTGCCGTGACCTGGAAGTCACGAATTTTCCTGTGCAGCCTAGTTCTGGGCAGCTAAAGGGAAGTTTTCTAGGGAATAAGAATCACATTTGTGTGTTCTTGAGAGTGTTTGTTGAAAGACTATATGTGAGTGTGTTTTCGCTCCCCCTTAATCTATGACCATCCGGACAAGATGTGAAAAAAATAAAGATGAAAACAAACGTTGACGGAAGCGATTAGCTTAGTAACGTCATGACAAGTGGTGGATAGCATACAATAAACTTCACATTTGAAGTCACGTAGCTCTTCTCAATCATAGTGAATATTCATAGAATATTAATATGATGAGGCATGTGATCACGTGGAGATATC
Source organism: Artemisia tridentata subsp. tridentata (assembly GCA_021014915.2). Classification (NCBI taxonomy): domain Eukaryota; kingdom Viridiplantae; phylum Streptophyta; class Magnoliopsida; order Asterales; family Asteraceae; genus Artemisia; species Artemisia tridentata. Next base: position 247,513,677 of record CP139501.1, read on the forward strand.
CTAAGGGTTAAGAAGATAACATCTTCAGGGTTGTGAGGTTAGTGATAAGGTTCTAGTGGGGTTATCTTAACTTATCCTAGTGGTTCTTCGCTTGAAGTGTGTGGAAGGTGAGTGGGATACGGATGCATTGGTAGTGTAGAACTAAGATTGAAAATTGTAGATAAGTTGGGAAGATAATGGATACGGAAGTAACCATACATATGGTGTGTTTAGTACCATGCGAAAGTGAAAGGGGAAAAATCTAAGGAATCAGAAGATAGATAGAATCTATTCTGATAGGAGACGGTTCTGGTTCAAGACTACATCGAGTGGGTTTTGATAGTGTTGGTGAGAATTGAAAACAAGATAAACTGTCTCGGCAGACAACGGTCCGACAGTACCGTTAAATTTAGCGGTACCGTCCCCTATTTAAGGGTACCGTGACCTGCTGAGGTCAGTTTTGACCCATAATTAGATTTTTGACAAAGAAATTTCACATATGTTGTGATTTTTCTGGACCTTAGATTAAAGGAATTTACACCGAATAAATTCTTTTATGAATGAATCCAACGGAATTCGATGAACGCTAATCGAGAACGAGAAATGACTTTTAATTGCATTTTGCAAATTAAATATACTTTAAATATTTCGGATGAAATATTTAAGTTGTCATTGGAGTTTAAGAGGATTTTACGAATAAATCTCGCTGATTTAGTGAGATTTTTCGATACGAGAGAATTTATACCTAATAAATTCTTTGAACGGTACTGGACGAGAAGAGATGACTTCTATATTTCCGATGAAATACATAGGTAGTCATTAGAGCGATGTGAAGGATGGCTTAATATTTCCAGTGAAATATTTAAAAAGTCATTAGACGAGACACAAGATATGACTTGACATTTCCAGTGAAATATCTAGAAGTCATGACACGAAATAGAAGAGATGATCTCAATATTTCTAGTGAAATATTCAAGTGATCATACGAGGAACGTGAGAGATGACTTAATATTTCCAGTGAAATATTTTAGAAGTCATGAGATGAGACACAAGGAATGAATTGATATTTCCAGTGAAATATCTAAAAGTCATGAGACGAAATAAAAGAGATGATCTCAATATTTCCAATGAAATATTTAAGTGATCATGCAAGGAACGTGAGGGATGACTTAATATTTTCAGTGAAATATTTAGATAGTCATGAGAGGGATTTAAAGAATGACTCAATATTTCCAGTGAAATATTTAAAGAGTCATGAGATGAGACACACGAGATGACTAAAATATTTTTAGTGAAATATTCAAGTAGTCATAAGAGGGGTACGAGGGATGACTTTAATATTTCCAGTGAAATATTTAAATAGTCATAAGATTTATGGAATATGTTCCATCATTCCTAGACCTAGACGGAGATGGTTAGGGGATTCTCGGTTGAGAGGTTTGGTTGATTTACGGATTTCGATGTGCTTCGCACGCGAGTGTTTCACGAGGTTTTGAAAGACGTAAAGCTAGGCCTATGGTGCTGATTCGCAGTAGGGTTTGGGATCTTAAGAAGTGTATAATCACACGATGATGAAATGAACTACTAATCACTTATATAGTAACTCGTGAGTCCTTTGTCACCCGAGGGTTAATGTTAGCTTTTAGCTTTTGGATGAGCATTTTAACATATGTTGTTAAAAGGCTTGAGTATGATGTTTCGGATATGACATTTAAAAATTCCGATCGCAAGTTAAACTTACTTGAATATTTCAGGTGAAATATTTAAGTTGTCAACCCTACTCCGAGTTCTACTAGGTTTGTATCTAACCTTCCCATGACAAAAAGGTGTATTACTTAGAAGAAGGCGAAGTGATGACTAGGGAATTAGGGTAACTTCGCGACTACTTTGACTTATAGGTTTTGACACTAGTGTATGACTCTATGACTTCAAAGGGTTCATAGTGATAGGCATACCTAATTCCTAATGTGTCAAAGGGACATAGTGTGGGTGCAAACTTTACAAGCAAATCATGTAAAATCCACATAAGGAATAAATGCAAACATCATGCAAAACATGATAATCATTTAGCATTTAAGATCATGAAGACATTTAATCATATCTTACGAGAACATGTTATCATTTTGAAACACGTATGTGGGATGCAAACAATCTAGGTTTGCTAAGGCAGATCATGATTACTACTTGTTTAAAATGAAATCCTAACGGGAGATAAAGTTCACCGATGTAAACTATCTCTAGTCAACTGTAGGAATGAAAATTTTTTCAAGTTAGAGAATGAGTATGAGACTATCACTAGTGGTGCTCAATTCAGGCTAAACACGACCATTTTTACGGGTTATACCACGAACCCAACTTCTCTCCTGGAAGCAATTCAACCATTAGGTCAAATTGAATTTCTAGTGCGATAGGTTCTCCAGTAGTCATTCTCATGTTAGAAAAATTCAAATTCCTATATTTGCCTATTGAAGTATAGCAAAGATGATATTAGCTTATTTCGCTAATACATGGCCTAATATGACTCAACTAACCATACTTTGAAAGTCGGTTAAGAGAATGACATGTCTTACACAACTCCTAACAAAGGCAAGCGAAATGTTTTAATTTCGTGTTTGAGATTTAGAGGTTATTTGATGGAGATGGTGTATTTTATGATCTCTTGGACAACATCTTTGTTTGTTGAGTTGTTACATGTTATTTTAACATGATTTGGTTTCCTAGAACCAAGAGACACTCTAATGTGATACAATGTAGAATCTACTACATCGTGTATGTTTCAAGAATGCTTCTTTGCATATCTTGAGAAAGAATCTAGTAAAGGTTACTTACCTCAATAGATCTTGTGAGTATTATATTTAAAATGAGACATACTGTACATTTCAACAAGTATGCTTTTCTAAGAGGAAACTTATCACTCTTACGAATGCTTAGTAAAACAAGTATTTTAGTGTATGACCAATTTTACTTGTTTATGCAATGACACATGTTGTATTAGGTTATTATTCAACTTTAATATCCTATATTTGTTAACAAGATGCAATGTATTCTCATGTAACATAACCATTCATGTTACAAAAAAAAAAAAAATGCATAAGATATAAGTTATCCTTTGTCAATCTTTTGATAAGAGAAATAAATGTGATATTCTCAAAGATTAATGACATACATAATAGTTAATAACATATTACGAGATAGGCGATTGATGCCGCGTTGCGGGCGTGCCTGTTTTTCGGCTAATGTTTTAAATGGCTGTAAAGTAATTAAAATAAACAGTTGTATAATATTAATAAATGCAACGTTACAATATAAGTGCTAATGTTTATTTTATTAAACCTTTTTGTTTTATTTTTATTTTTTTTAAATGTGTTTTAATGTTTTTTTTATAAGATGTTTAATTTTTTTAGCTAAGATTTTTTTATTTACAATCATAAAAAAAGTAATTGTCATTTCACAATTGCTGAATATATTGGGCCAACGCGTGTTAGTCATCATTTTGTACGCACAGGACTGATTCTGTTCCAATAAAATTATAGAAGTCATCACAGCCCGTTACCCTTACGACATATGCAGTAGTTATGTATATTAGACACTCTAAACAATGTACTTGTTTTATACGATAGTGCCGTCAAAAAGGCCATAGACAAAAATCCTTTTTGGATCACACAAAAAGGCTAAGAATGCTGGGCCATAATTTTGGCAGAGAATCTAGGGATGAAACGGCACCATTTTAAACGGGATTTAAATGAGAGTAGGGTAGTCTTATGTATACCTGTGGAGTTGTTCAGTTATGGTCTCGATTGTGGGAGTAGAAAAAGGGATTGCATATTTCAGTGAGCCACCCAAGGCGAAATTGAATAAAACTTCATATACAGTGATGTACTTCTAAATAATATACATTTTGCATACGTATCATAAAGTATTAACAGTAATACACATGCTGATAGTAATTTATAAGCACTAAGACATAGAAAATCATTTATACTATGCCGTTTATAACAGTGACAACAAATTTACTATATTTATAAAAGTATAAACTTTGTAAAGATTAAATTACTACCTCCGGTTCTGTCGCAGATATTTTGTTTTTACATGGTTAAGAAAAATGTACATATTTTCCCGGCTTACTAAATAATATCATACAGTATTCAATCCGATGTCGTTTCGTCAGGGCTTTTCCTGGCCTTTTTTTGGTGTGCCACTTTTGGCTTGCTTTTGCAGCTTGTTTTTGCCCAGGCCGGTTCTATTTTTCTCCAACCGAGTTCATGAGTAAGAATGATAGCGCTGCAACATTCTTGACAGACACAAACACCATTTATAGTATGTTATGTTCTTATACTGGTATTTAGCCTGGTGCCAAAATCTTATTTATATGATGATATTATAAATGCACCCAGTGGCATGGTCAAGGTACTTACGTGCAAATTGTCAACGACTTCGCTGCAAAGGACGTTGCCTTGAAATAATGAAACAAAAGGTACATGAACAATCAATGCAATGAGGTTCGAAAGAGAGTGGGACGATATGCATAAATAGACAGATGTACCTTCAGGCATGTCTGCGCACAACCTCTTGCGAACACCGTATGCACCTATGGAAGTCCCTGTAATTTTTACATGCATGTCAGCATAGGAGATGACATTAGCATGAACCGGGGTTACATGAGCACACATTCTGGTCAGAAAACCTGAAACATAGAGACTTTAGTAATAGCTTGTGGCCCACGAACCTTTGAACTTCGTATCTTGAACCTGAAACACGACCATTGACATTAAGGTCAGGAATCTGAACCTGCTGCATCATGTTGATTCGTAAGTAAAAGCTGATAGTTTAAATGCTTTAAAGGCTCACTTTTAATAGCAATAGTTCTAGACCAATAATCCAAAAAATAGATACTTGGCACAGATACAAAGCGTATGGCGTGTGTGTAGGAAAAACTCAGCACGTGCAACCCGAAAGCAAATAGCAAACAAAATTTCAGTTCAAAACCTGCATTAACACTTATTTCTAACATAAAGGGTGTTTGGGATTGAGTTTTTTTTTCTGCGCAAATGCTTATCGTTCTTTTTAAGATAAGCAGCAAACTCCTAGTGAGCATATCAAATAATGTTGTACATGTATTAGAATCATCAATTCAAGTGAAAAAAAGCATGTTAGTACTAACCTTGATTCCATGATGAAAATCAGCCATGGCACACGCACACAGGTCCAAACCCTGCTCACACAAACAACACTTCATTATCAAAAGGAAAAGGTAGTTTTATTAAAAAAAAATTGCATTTTACCGTGATGCCTGTTAGCACTTGTTGATGACAGGTTTTGTGACCTCGAACTTCAGCACTAAACAGTCTAATATAATCGGCTTGACTTCTTGGTTACCTGTTACGACCATGGTAGTTTGACCCAATATTTGTAATCAACTCAAAAAACGGATTTGTGTGATAATGCAAATACAGTTTCTATAAACCTCTTCTTTTTCCACCTTGCTTGTTACACCTCTCTGTATTTGAGAACTTTTACACACTCATTTTCCTTTCGATTTTCAATTTCAGTTCCTTAGCCTGGTCTTAAGGCATGGGTATAAATCCTACAAAACACAATATCCCAACATCATCGTTGATATATAATCGTAAAGTGATATATATGTTGCATCCATGTACTAAATAAGCTATCATGTACTAATACTAAAGAATATAAAGAGCAGAAAATGGCTACTTGATTCGTTACCAGCACCCTTGCATACTTTAGACTTAGCCGCGCCTGTTTGCATTTGCATTTTCCCGGATTCAGGCATTAACCACCGGCCGGTATCTCCTAACAATAGTTGCAAAGTATATGAAATGATTCAAAAATTGACCGGAAGTCAAACTCTAAAACAAACATCAGTATATTACACAAATTAACTTGCATACAAACGAAAGGTCAAATTCAACATTGAGAGTTGAGACGCAGTATACACTCCCAAATCATCTATCATGAAGTGTAAATCTACTTTTTCATTGATGTTGTGTCACAAAATCTACGACGCGATGATTGATGAACCTAAGCTTGAATCACGCAAACATGAACAATCACGTCACTTAGCACCAGAATCAGCAACTTAGACACACACACATGCATCTGATTTTTTATCTGCTGCGCCGTAATACAAATAGGAAAGTTTATGAGTCTGGGATTTACTACAGCATCAATGAAAAAATAGATTTATTCGTTAAGATACTTGTAGCAAATGATTGTACGCGCGTGTTAGTCTGAAGCGAGTAACAGTACCGAATTTGCTCTGATTCATTTATACCTACGAAAATAACAGAATGGTAAAGGCTATTCAGAGATAAACCATGTTCTCGATCTGAACATTTATTCATAATTCATAAAAGAATGTTTCTTACCATGTTCAACGTTTCATCTTTTTCATCTTTCCTAGAAGGCTTTTGACCACACTAATGGTTTGATCCTTTGCAGTCCAAAAAAACTTTGTTATCAGCGTGAGTAAGAGCAACATGAGTATTTTTTTTGGCTTTACTTTGATTCATCATCACCGTCGTTCTAAGACTTACCTTGTTCAGTTGTAACCTTCGGGTGCGATCCTTACATGAGCACACCTACAAACATCAAAAGAAAGAAGTTAGAGGAAGATTTTAATCGTACTTCAATTTGACTATCCAAATTGAAGAAAATATATAAAATTGAAGTAAAAAAAATTAAAGTGAAGAAAAAAGAATCTTGAAGAACCTGTAAAACAGTCACGATCGGTATGCAAGTATCTGCGTTTTCCCTTTTGTCGTTCGTGTATACCTGTAAAAATAATAGCAATCTGAAATTTAACATAACATAAATAAATGGCCATATTTTCTATATAAAAAAAAGGTATACAATATTTGTGGCACAACAATGTCATAGCTGGTAAAAAAACCACATACATAGGACCCTTGTAAACAAATGCTGACATTTAGCCCGTGCCTGATTTTTCCTAAAGAGTGTTTGGATTAGCCTATTTTGAACGGTGTAATGGTGTTTGAATTAAGCAATATATGGCCATTTTGAAGGATTAGTTCGACAGGAATCTTACCATGTTCTATAACGGAAAACTTTTCAAGTGAAGGAACTGCAGAAGCAAGAAATACCAATTAGCGTCCTCAAAGAAAAAATAAAAAGTTATCTAAGATATCTAATAAGCAAGGGTACATGTGTTACATAGCTTTTGATACCGGCACATTAGCCCTCTTGAAACCGCTGGTTTCTGCTACAATGCTCAACAGCAATCACAATGGTTGGTGCAAGATTCTTTGGGAATACCTGCAGCCAGGTTGAAAAAACACGTGGTCATAAGCACTTGAGAACTTAGTAAAATATTTCTTAAACATTCAAATTATACCTGAAACCAACACCGCATATGGGGAAAAGCGGGCTTATAAATGGAAATCATTTTACAAAGATATAAACTGATACTTTCAGCTGATTTAAGGCTTATGGGCTTATTTTGATTTTGGAATTGGCTTAAGCCAATAAGCTAAATAGCTGATAAGCTTTCTAAATAACCTTATAGACGCTATGCTGGCGCGTACACGCATCGACCGATCCAACTGCTGGTAATTACCTTCAACAACAGGCAACAAAAGGGAATTAATGCACCGTATAGGCTACAAATGCACCAAGATCAAGTCAATCAACAACATATAACGAATAGAAAATAATAAAAAATGTTAAAAAAGCAAAATGAGAAAGTAACCTTTGCTTGACGACTTTCGTATCAGGTAACTGAATAATACTCGTATGTTTAGAAACAAAGTCACGAATAACACTGATGAGAACCCACGAATAAAGTAGATTCAGACCGAAGGAATTTTTATTTTTGGCAGACAACGTATTTGGCCAACCAGGGCAGACAAAGCAACTTAAAATAGAACGCCAAGGCTAAAGCTGTTATTGCCATAACTCTTTTTCCAGAAATGTGGTGCAATAAAAGATTAGGCTCAGATATGTATATGGTGGTCAGGTCATAGAAGTATCCGAATTCCGTTACGGTTGCAAAGAAACCTGGTTGCATAGCAGGGATATATGCTATGCCATCCGGTCATTGCCTTACCAAGTTAGGATTGGAACATCTCGCCGAAATTCCAACAATCATCACAGCCATAAAAACTTCTTTAAAAAACAATTTTACTTATAGGATATTAGAATCCATGAATAACATATTTGACAAAGCCGGAACAACCGCCATGGCTACGTTAGTGTAAACGCCTTGCCAAGATACGGATGTTCTCAGACCTCAAACAGTTTCAGTAATATACCAATCATCATAGCCCATTATTCCGGAAAGTTGGGTCAGATTTATTCGTGCCCTAGTGCACGTGTGAAGGTTGCTGAGGCAAGCGTTCCTTGCACTCTGCCATCCGCACACACAGTGCAGCAAGAGATCATATTTGAGCAATCATCACAGTACAAAACATTAGCCTCAGATCGGAATACACATATGTACCCGAAGCCGGCAAACTATGGTGGCTGCAACCCGTAGGTTGCCTCGCCAAGGTACCGACTTCTGGAAGGAACATGGTTCAGTTATGTAACTGCAACCATCCATCATCATCGGCCATTTTTTATATATATATGGAAACGCAAACAGGATGATCACCCGACATGGCTGCAATCACATTCTCGGTGTGACTGCCTAGCCAAGATACGGGTGTTGCTGAGCCACGCATAGTAAACAATAATTTACCAGCATAGCAAACCACGGATTAGCAGTTGGCCCGCTATAGCGGTTCGCAGTGCCATCCACACTACGCACGGCATGGCTACAAACCAACTGAGTTGCAATGGCAGCAACACCAACAAACGCATCATAAGTTCCATATACAGCGGCTGGAAAACGATAACAACAATAAAGTATATTAAGCATTTGTTGACCCAAAAAAAAGGCCCAAATCTACCACAAAAAACTGAAAATCTAATTAAATCAAACCTCATCTTGACAATCACCAATGGTTAATCAACGGTTACTGCAACGGAATAAACTATATTAAGCATTTGTTAACAGAAAGTTGTCCATCCTTTTTTTTTTTTTTTTTTTTGCTTGTGTATCCCATAAAATCCACAAAACAAAAGATACCAACAGTACAAAGATTAAATAGTTGGATCTTCAGTGTGTTGATAGCAACATCCAAGCAGTCATGTTTTGTTCTTCTCCATCACTCATTCCACCTTTTTCCCAAAAAACCCCAAAGACAAACAAACCCTAATCTTGATTTAAAATAAAAATCAAAAAAAGAAAAAGGAATATACCGATCTGCTGCTAATCGATGAACCAAAAGCCTTATTAAACACTTGGAAGAAATCCGAAAATCTCAAACACAATCAGAAACCCACCAAGACGTTGAACCCTTTTTTTTCGTATGTGGGTCTACGGTAGAGCATCACCACATCACCACCATCCTGGATCATGACTATCGCACATATTAGGGCTAATGAATCCTGCCACATCCTTCGATCATAATCAGCAGCAGCAGAGATTTGTGGAACGTTCTAGGTTTGTGCGGATTTATATATTATTGAAATAACTAATACCATTTCAAACGGGCCAAAAATTGGGGTAGGATTTGGGGCAAAATGGGCTAAGGCTTGGGGCCAAATTTTGGCGGGAAAAAAGGAACAGGGACAGCCAAAAATGGCATCGTTTACGTTGTGGTTTAATATATATTATAATGTGTGACAATTTTACTAGACATGTGATTTTGAGTGTTGAGTCGTTCATGAGCAAAGTTTACATATATTGTTTGTTTGCTCATGTTTGGTTTTTCGGAAATGACACATTTACTAATTGCATTGCAATGTAAATTACTTGTATATTTAGGATGAAACATCCAAGTTGTCAATCCTACTTAGTTGTGTATTTTATGCATCTTTTAA
>CP139501.1:247523581-247541120 GCA_021014915.2 Artemisia tridentata subsp. tridentata
ATCTCATAAGCTGTTGGTTTCTGTGTGTCGTGGTGCTCCCAGATCAGGGTTAAGATAATCAATCAAGGGTACCGGATATTCACTTGAAGTCGTGGTATCACTTTCCAATAGAAACTATTCGACCCTATGCCTGGGTTGCACGAATATCTCTATGGGATAAAACCAAGTGAAGCTCTTGTTCTAGGCACAGATCAAGAACCGATCGTATTAAGTGTTTAGGGTTTTATGTCGTGTCCTTCATGCCATGTGATGATCTCTATTTATAATAGAGTTTACTCAAAACCCTAGCCCATGGAATTATGTATAATTAACGGCCCATTAATTATCCATAATAGTTTCCATAAATGTAGGAGTCGGTGGTTATACAATCAGCAGAGTCTGTTGCCTAGCAGCAGAGTCTATTGCCAATCAGCAGAGTCATTGTACTATCAGCAGCAACAAAGTACTGTCAGCAGGAACAATAACTCTATCAGCAGAATTGATATACTAGCAGCAGAGTTGTTCTGCATCAGCAGCAATAAAGCTATCAGCAGAAACAGATAATGCTATCAGCAGGAATGACAATGCTATCGGCAGGAACAGATAATGCTAACAGCAGAATCAACTGCATCAGCAGCATTGTCATTTATACTTAGCAGTACCTTTATTAAGCTAGCAGTACCTTGAACAAGCAGTACTTTGAACAAGCAGTACTTTATCATAACCACTATTGAGTCAAGGGATTCAGTGACCAAATGGGTGTACACTCCGTACCTCCAAACCCATTAACAGGTATGAATTAATCCTTCAAGTGCACTAAATTTTCCAACAATCCTCCCCAAATTTAGTTCACTTACTTTGCATGAAAAATAAACACAAAACAAAATATATGCATAAATGAAAATATCTTGAAGATTGAATTCTCATCTTAGTACCTTACAAGTTCAAATATTCGAGAATCAGGGTGTTCTAAGAATTGAACCCTTCAACCCATTTGAATACCTGAATATAAAATACACATACATTTTCAAACACTAAAATACTCCTGACACTATACAAGCCATGTGTCCATATCCAATTAATAAATGTTGTAAAAGCTAAAAGTCCTAAAGCTTCCTGAAGCGGCAAAACTTCAACATTTACATAGGTGGTTCATCTTTTAATCATGCCCCTGCAAAGCACTTTTTCAAAGAAAATTAACCATTAAGAAGTGAAGACTTCATCCTCCTTTTCCAGCAGGTTCTGAGCACAACCTTGGGATGTAAATAAAACAGTGCTCCAGTCCACTAAATGATCAGCTTTCCACATTGAACTCAACTCCAAAGTTTCCTCAGGAGGGAGTTGGGTGTCTTAACATTCAGTGACTAAGGTGGACTTAAACCCATCCCTTTAGCAGACTTTAAAACCAAGTCTCTAGCCAAACCCTTCGTCAAGTGATCAGCTAAGTTATGTTGAGATCGAACAAACTCTATAGATACCACCCCATTCATGATAAGCTCACGAATCATGCTATGCCTGACACCTAAGTGTCTAGACTTCCCATTGTACATCTGGCTATAAGCCTTTGCCAATGTAGCAGCACTATCACAACGGATAGAAATAGGTGCTATAGGTTTAGGCCACAATGTAATCTCAAGAAGCAAGTTTCTCAACCATTCAGCTTCTTTACCAGCAGCAGCTAAGGCCACAAATTCAGATTCCATGGTTGAACTGGTAATGCAAGTTTGCTTCTTGGATGCCCAAGAAATTGCACCTCCACCAAGTAGGAATACCCAGCCACTAGTAGACGAATTATCCTCAGTGTTACTGATCCAACTTGCATCAGTATACCCTTCTAGTACAGAAGGATAACCAGTATATGAGAGACTATAATCCATAATTGAAATTCAGGTCCAAATGTCTTTGGAGTCCTAACCCTTGTGCTCCTTCTGAGCTCAGGTTCAGGTTGTTGTTCCACAACCTCATCAGGTACCTCATCAGAGGCTTCTGATACACCAACGTCATTGATTCCATTAGGAATCCTCTGACTTGGTCTAGGGACTGAAGAGAATCTATTCTCATCAAAATTTGCATCCCTTGATTCAATTATAGTGTTAATTGAAACAGCTTCATTAGGTTCAATGACATAGAACCTATATGCCTTGGAATGCTCAGCATATCCAACAAAGATGCACTCAATGCCTCTTTCACCCAAAGTTTTATGCTTTGGATCAGGGAGTCTTACAACTGCCCTACAACCCCAAACCTTGAGATAATTCAAGTTGGGTTTCCTTTTAGTCCAGAGTTCATAAGGGGTAGTCTTGTTCCTTTTGTTAGGAACCCTATTTAGCAAATAGCAAGCTGTTAACATAGCTTCTCCCCAGAACCCTTGACTCAGCCCTGAATAGGACAACATGTAATTAACCATCTCCTTTAGCACTCGGTTTTTCCTTTCAGAAATTCCATTTTGCTGAGGAGTATAAGGGGCAGTCGTTTCATGGATAATACCAACAGACTGAAAATACTGAGTATCCATGTACTCACCTCCCCTATCAGTCCTTAATCTCTTGATCAGGGACTCTTGTTGCAATTCAACTTCAGATTTAAATACTTTAAATTTATCTAATGCTTCATCCTTAGTATGCAATAAATAAACATAACAATACCTAGAAGCATCATCAATAAAAGTCACAAAGTATTTCTTATTCCCCAAAGAGGGAGTAGCATGTAAATCACATAAATCACTATGAATTAATTCCAATATCACAGTTTCACGTTTTACATCTTTAAATGGTTTCTTAGTTATCTTGTTCAACATACAAGTATTACACTTTTTAGTGTCCATGTCAAATGCTGGGATTAACCCATCCTTAGACATATCTTGCATACGTTTAAAGTGTACATGGCCAAGTCTAGCATGCCAAAGGGTTGATGTTAGGAATATGAATATTCAGCTGAAGACTCGGTCACCTCGAGTAATTATTAGTACATCATAGCTCATAGGATTATCAGTAATATTATTAGTAGCTTAGTTATTATTAGTATTGTGGAGTGGGTCGGGTCTTTACCCTCTGTCAGCTCACTCTACAGCCCGCTAGGGGCATAATATATTGTAAGTATAAATACCCCTTCCCACACATGGGAAGGGTTGGAACTTCACATTATCTTAAGCTAATACACACATTGTTTCTCTCTCTAGAAGTTCCCATCACTTTATTTCTCTAGCTTCTTGTTCAATCGATCCATAACTAAGCCTCAAACTAGTGTTTCTTGCATTGTGAATACCCTACAATTGGTATCAAGAGCCATGGTTAGGTCCATGAGAGTTGGTATTCATGGATTTGTGTAGTTTTTGAGTTTTTTTTTTGGTTCGATTTGATAAGTAGCATAAATTCCATTTTGTGCTTTGTTTAGTGATTAGAAGTTGTTATACCTTGTACTTTCTAGCTTAAGAATAGTATTAGAGTGGTATTTGGTGTTTGGATTCACAGATCTAAGTACGGTGTGGTGATTTTGGGATAATTCGTGGGTGTTTAGTGTTGTGTTCTTCGCAGCGGTTTGTGTCCTTGGGACATGTTCTTGGACTCGGTTTGTGTCAATTCGCAGATACGGTTTGTCTTATTACTTGTTTAGGCAAAAAGACAAAAGGCAGTGAAAGCGACGTGCTTGGGAGTTTGTGTCTACTCGGTTTGTCCCTGCTGCGCGTACTCGGTTTGTGCCTACTCGGTTTGTCCCTCCAGCGTGTACTCGGTTTGTGTAGACTCGGTTTGTCTTTGAGGAATTTACTCGGTTTGTGCCTACTCGATTTGTCCTTCCAGCGTGTACTCGGTTTGTGTAGACTCGGTTTGTCTCTAAGGAATTTACTCGGTTTGTGTCTACTCGATTTGTCCCTCCAGCGTGTACTCGGTTTGTGTAGACTCGGTTTGTCTCTAAGGAATTTACTCGGTTTGTGCCTACTCGTTTTGTCCCTCCAGCGTGTAGTCGGTTTGTGTAGACGCGGCTTGTCTCTGAGGAGTATACTCGGTTTGTGTCTACTCGATTTGTCTCTACAGGGTGCACTCGGTTTGTATCTACTCGGTTTGTTCCAGCAGCGTGTATGCGGTTTGTGTCTTGGTGATTTTAGTAATTCCCGCGAAAGATTCAATTTCTCGGTTAAATCACAAGATCTGTAAAATCCCGTAGTTACTATGGCTACCACATCAAGCACATCATCAGAAGATATTCAAGCAGCAGGATCTGACACTCGTCCACCTATGCTAGATAGGACGGATTATGAGTCTTGGGCACAACGAATAAGACTTTACTGCTTGGGAAAAGATAATGGTGTTAACATTCTTAAGTCAATTGACGAAGGACCTTATCAGATGGGTACCACCAGAGACGTTGTTACAACTGGTGAAGATGGGACTGTAACTTGGGGCATCGACAGACCTAGAAACTACAATGATCTTAATGAAGAAGAAAAGAAGAGGTATGATGCTGATATTAGAGCCTCAAACATAGTCATTCAAGGTCTTCCAAAGGATGTATACAAGCTCATCAATTTCAACACTGAAGCCAAGGCTGTGTGGGACAACGTTAAAATGTTGTTGGCAGGGTCAGAACTCACAAAGGAAGATCGTGAGTCACAGCTGTATGATGAGTTCGATCATTTCAAAATGAACCCAGGAGAGAATATCACAGACTACTATGTGAGATTTCATAAGTTGGTGAATGATATGAGGATGATCAGAATGACTATGCCCAATATCCAACTTAACTCAAAGTTTGTGAACAACATGACTCCTGAATGGGACAGATTTGTTACTGCTGTCAAACTCAACAAAGGTTTAAGGGATACCAACTATGAACAGCTGTATGCTTACCTGCAACAACATGAGAAGCATGCGGTCTACGATCGGGTGCTGAGAGAAAAGTTTAATCCTTCAACTACAAATGATCCACTGGCGTTCATGACAAATGTTCAACCGACAATCCAATCATCTTCCAACCCAAGCTATCATCAACTTCACTCACAAGTACCTGTTATGAGTTCTCAACTTGACTCAGGGTACTCTCAGACCGACAAAATGATTGACAACCTCACCAATCAAGTATCATTACTGGTTCAACAGTTTCAAGCATCACTCCCTCAGACCAACAATCAGTTAAGGAATTCATCCAATCCACGTAATCTAGCAATGGTGGAGGATGGGAAAATTGTGGTTCAGAATGTGCAAGGGAGAGCTGGTAGAAACATGGGTCGAGGTTATGTGCAGAATAGAGCAGGGAATGCCAATCAGGGGCAAGGGAAACAGATCAAGTGTTATAATTGTGGGGGGCTTGGACACATTGCTAGAAACTGCAATCAACCTAAACGTCCTTAGAACTCAGATTACTTCAAAGACAAGATGCTGTTATTGCAAGCTCAAGAGAATGGTGCTGTGTTGGATGAGGAAGAGTTATTGTTCTTGGCAGGAGATGGAGGAAATACTTTTGATGAAGATGTGGATGAGAAACCTGTTCAGGATCTAGCACTTAATGATCCTAACATCTTCAAGGCAGATGACTGTGATGCATATGATTCTGATGTAGATGATGAACCTACGGCTCAAACAATCTTCATGGCTAACTTGTCTTCCCTGGTCTCATCTCCCTGTCAAGCTGGTCCTTCTAATGCATCCGTGATATCTGAGGTACTAAAAATTTATGACACATATAATATTGTCGAGGGACAAAAGAATCCCGAAGAAGTACATCAGGCAGATGTTTCTGACCCAAGTAATGTTGACATGGAAAATAGCAATATTATTTCATATGAACAGTATTTGAATTACAACAACTCGCCTGATGTACCAAATGGTGAATCTTTTGTCAATAATGATGTTTGTGTTAGGAGTAATGTATGTGCCTTAGATAATGCGGATAATATAGATAATGCATGCAAGTGCCATGAGAACAAATTGCCTGTCCCTGATGATAACTTGATCACTAAACTAAACATCTATAAAGAACAAGTGGCTATGTATGAACAGCGTGCTAAGTTTGAGCTTAATGATCGTGAGCAGAAATTAGAAGGTCAAATGAGTACACTTATTAAAGAGTCTAGAGTGAGAGAAGAAACATTAAAATTAGAGTTGAGTTCTTTGAAAAGTCAGCTAGAGCAGTCTGTCAAACAGAAACAGGAAGCACAAAAGTGTGTTACTACACTTAAGCAAGAATTCAAACAAAAAGAAACAACTCTTTTAAATGATTTCTCTAGACTCAAGACGTTAAAAAATAAGCTTGAAGATAAGTTGTACACACAAAATCAAACCATACAAACTGCTCAAATGATTCATAAGCACAGAAAGTTGAGTGATAAGCATAGTAAAATCATGATAGGTGAACCTAAGTCAACCATCCTTAGGGACATGAAAATACTTCAACCAGCCCTATATGATGGTAATGTGATGCTTATGCCTATTCATGACCAACCTGAGCATATCTACACTAATGAAGAGGATGAGATAAGTGATAAAACGAGGGAAAAAATGAATGAGAAAATGAGGGATCCCGAGTGCATAGCCAGACGAATAATAATCAAACCCCATGATTATTATGAGGAAAATCGTTTGACTGTGTTTGCTCCTCAAAAGAAGTTAACACCTGAACAGATATTTTGGAAACAAGATAATGAAAAACTTAAGGTAGATAAACTTAAGGCCAACACCCCCCCTCATTAGAAAAGTTGCGTCCATAACGGTGTATCCTCCCAATACACCTAGGAATCTGGTGCCTTTGTCTCTTCCCACTGAATGCAAAACCTTTATTAGCTTATATGTGCTTTGGCAATTATTTGCTGATTTTGATAAAACATGTAAGAAGAGAATCACACCAACCGGCATTACTGAGGGGGAAAGGTGTTTTGAACATGCAAAAAGGTGTTACTTAACTGAGGTCATGCCATTCTTTAAGCTACTTAAAGAACACTTTGAAGGGTTGCAAACTGCCCTTAAAGCCGAAATAAAAGAAATGGAAGTAGTGTTTAAAGATATGGAAAATGAGGTGAATGAACATGCAATAGAACTTAAGAGTCGAGAGATTGAAAGAAAAAACATACTCATTACTAACGACAACTTGATTGCTAAATGTATTGCACAAGATGTATTTTACACTGTCACTGATTCTGCATTGTCTGCTTGTCAATTTAATGAGTATGCTATTGCGTTAAATGTCACCCAGAATCATGTTGTTGAGCTTGAGGGGGAGAATTTAAAATTGCTTAAAAAATTCAAAATGATGACCATGATAATATGGTTAAACGTTTTTCAAAATTGGAAGTTGAATATCTTAATTTGCAATTGAAATATCAACATTTAAATGAAAAACATAAAATATCAAATGACAAGACATCCTTGGATGCTCCTAAATTTGATACTTATTTTGAATTAAGCAAACGAGATGAGACAATTCAAGCTCACACGAACACGATTCGACTGCTGAGGGCCCAAATTGCCCAATTGAAATCCAACAAGTGTGAAGTATATGGCACCAATAAACCTTCGTCTTCAGATTCTCAGAATTTTCAATATCAAAACACCATAAATAAGTTATATTATGAAAATGAGTGTTATCGAGAAGAAAATTCAAAGGTTAAACAACATTTCAAAGAGTTATATGATTCTATTAAAGTTACAAGAAGCAATCACAATGATCAAATAACCTCTTTGACAAATGAAATTGAGAATCTGAAGGTTCGGGTGAAAGGTAAAATGCCATGCACCACTTGTAATTGTGATGCACCAAAGGCTACTGATTGTAAAAAGTATGATGTTGATGTTGGGCGTATTCCGTTTAAGCTTAGAAATAACAGCTTTGCCCATTAAACATATCTCGATCATCTTAGAGAAGGCCTTGACACACTTCGTGAGGTAGTTGAAGAGGATAGGGCTGATAAGCCACTTGATAGGGCAGTTGTCTATGCTTGCAAACTCACGAAAAGGATTCAGGAAAACTTAGAATATGCCATAGGCTCAATTCCTAAGTTTAGCTGCCATAGAGATAGATTTGTTGCATCATCATCCAATGTTGAGAACAAGCATGTAGCCTTTGATCTACCACCTAAAACATCAGAACCCAACACATCACTATCAGGAAGGCATGTGACAGAAAAACAAACTAATGTTACCTTCGATGCTTCTACAGGAGTAAAAAGTGACACCCAAGCTAGCGGGTCAAGGTCTAGAGGAAATGCAAGAAAGGATAGGACTGCGCCAGCTAAGAATGATCACTTGAAGAATGTAGAAGCCCAACCTAGGAACAATAAGTTTGCAATGAGTAGGATGAATCGTGTTGATTCTAGTATCAAAAGTACTGTAATTAATTCGAATTCTAATGCTATCTGTAAAACATGCGACAATTGTTTAATTTCTGCTAATCATGATGAATGTGTCGTGTCTTTCTTGATGTCTTCTGCATCATCTCATGTTAAGAATGGTAGGATAACTGAAGCATGCAAAAAGGTTTGGAAAGCAACAGGAAAAACATTTGCTAGCATAGGCTATCAATGGAGACCCACTGGAAGGAAATTCAATTTAGGAAAACAGTGCACGTTACCTAAAATGAATAAGCATAAAATTGTGAATGTTAAGGAATGGAGACCCACTGGAAGGAAATTCAACTTAGGAAAACAGAGATCATTACCTAAAATGAATATGCATAAAATTGTGATGAATAAGGAATGGAGACCAACTGGTAGAATCCTGTCTTTAGAGTCACAATGCCTTCCATCTAGGTCTTGTCCTGCCTCTAGTTCTGTCTCCTCAGTAAAGACAGTAGCATCTGTGGAATCTGTGGTTCCAGAATTTGTGTGTGCTGACCAAACGGACCCCAATTGCACTTGGGGATCCACATTTTTCAGTTATCCATTGTTGTCTGGTTTCAAATGCAGGTCATACAAATCGTCCTGTGGTATTTGGACTCAGGCTGCTCAAAACATATGACTGGGGATCGCTCGCGGCTCAAGAACTTCGTGAAAAAGTTTATCGGGACAGTTAGATTTGGGAACGACCACTTTGGTGCTATTATGGGTTATGGAGATTATGTGTTTGGTGACAGTGTAATCTCAAGGGTATATTATGTGGAAGGACTAGGGCACAATCTGTTTTCTGTGGGTCAATTTTGTGATTCAGATCTGGAAGTGGCTTTCAGAAAGCATACATGTTTCGTCAGAGAATTGGATGTTATAGATCTCCTTAAGGGCAGTCGGGGCACCAATCTATACACCATATCGATTGAAGAAATGTTGAAGTCCTCTCCCATATGCTTGCTTTCTAAAGCCTCTAAAACAAAATCATGGCTGTGGCATCGTCGTTTGAACCACTTAAACTTCGGTACCATAAATAATCTTTCCCGTAAAGATCTTGTCAGAGGGATGCCCAGATTGAAATATGAGAAAGATCACCTCTGCTCTGCATGTCAACTGGGTAAAAGCAAGAAACAAACCCACAAGCCTAAAACCATCAACTCCAACTTGGAAGTTCTTCATACCCTCCACAGGGACTTGTGCGGTCCAATGAGAATGCAAACCATAAATGGAAAGAAGTACGTTCTGGTGATTGTAGATGATTATTCTCGGTTCACATGGGTAAAGTTTTTGAGAACCAAGGACGAAACTCCAGAGGTTATCATTAAACTGATAAAACAGCTGCAAGTAAGGCTCGATAAAACTGTCAGAATCATCCGCACTGATAATGGTACTGAGTTTGTTAACCAACAACTCCGTAATTTCTATGAAAATATTGGCATCACGCATCAGAAAAGTATCCCTCGCACTCCTCAACAGAACGGAGTGGTTGAACGAAGGAACCGTACTCTGGTAGAGGCTGCAAGAACTATGCTTATATTTTCAAAGACACCGATGTTTCTCTGGGCAGAGGCTATTGCAACAGCATGTTACACTCAAAACCGATCCTTAATTCATCCTGTTCATGAGAAGACTCCCTTCGAGTTAATTCATAACAAGAAACCAGATCTCTCTTTTCTCCGTGTGTTTGGTGCACTTTGCTATCCAACTAATGATAGTCAAGACTTGGGAAAGTTAAGAGCTAAAGCAGATGTAGGTATATTTGTTGGATACGCACCAGACAGTAAAGGGTATCGAATCTACAATAAGAGAACCCGTAAAATCATGGAAACCATTCATGTTACGTTCGATGAGCTGAGTAAGCAACCTGCTTCAGGACAAATTAGTTCTGGACCCAATCTTAACCTTTTGTCACCTGGACCCATTAGTTCAGGACTTGTACAGAATTCCACGCCTGCAGATTCTTATGTGCCACCTACATGCAAGGAGTTAAAGAAGTTATTTGATCCTATGTTTGATGAATACTTTGAGCCAACGAATGGAACCATCCCAAGTGAACCTGCTGTACTTCCAATGGCTGAGGTTCAAGCCCTACAAGGTACAGAAGGTCTTACAGATTCAGTATCAGTCAGTCACAATGCTCCAGCTGCCAGTCAGTCGCCTTCGTCATCAAACGCTCAAACTTCTCCAGTAACACAAGAATCTTCAGATAATAATTCATTGGAAGTTAATCCTTTTGCTCCTGTTGATGAGGTTCCTTTTGAAAACATATTTGCTCCTGAACATTCATCAGACACATCCTCACTTGAAGGACACAGCACTGCTACGTCTGTTCATAACCCTCAACCTCACGACCATCTCAGGAAATGGACCAGTGATCATCCAATCGACAACATCATAGGCAATCCTTCACGTCCAGTATCCACACGTAATAAACTAGCCACTGATGCACTATGGTGCTTCTTCAATTCCGTACTGTCCAAAGTCGAACCTAAAGATGCCAAAGAAGCTATGACTAAAGATTGCTGGTTCCAGGCTATGCAGGATGAAATACATGAATTTGATTGACTTGAAGTATGGGAACTAGTGCCTCCTCCAGAGCTTGCAATGATCATTGCTTTAAAGTGGATCTTCAAAGTGAAGCTTGATGAGTATGGTGATGTGTTAAAGAACAAGGCACGGCTAGTTGCTAAAGGGTTCAGACAAGAAGAGGGCATTGATTTTGAAGAATCGTTTGCTCCGGTTGCTAGAATTGAAGCTATAAGAATCTTCCTGGCAAATGCTGCTAGTCGAAATCTGATAGTCTACCAAATGGATGTCAAAACGGCATTCTTGAATGGCAACTTGAAGGAAGAAGTTTATGTGAGTCAACCAGAAGGATTCGTGGATACTGAACATCCTACTCATGTTTACCGCTTGAAGAAGGCTCTTTATGGGTTAAAACAGGCGCCAAGGGCATGGTACGATACATTGTCCAAGTTCCTCCTAGTGAACGGATTCTCCAAGGGTGTTGTTGATCCTACACTATTCACCAGGAAGTCAAGAAACCATCTACTACTAGTTCAGATATATGTAGATGATATCATCTTTGCTTCAACAGATCCTGGTGAATGTGATAGTTTTTCAAAGGAGATGAATTCCAAGTTCCAAATGTCCATGATGGGACAAATGTCATTCTTCTTAGGATTACAAGTTTCTCAAAGTCCCGGAGGCATATTCATTAATCAATCCAAATACGCCAACGAGATCTTGAAAAAGTTTGGATTCTATTCAAGTGAACCTGTTGACACTCCCATGGTTGATAGAACGAAGCTGGATGAAGATCCTTCAGGGATTCCAGTAGATATAACAAAGTATCGAAGCATGATTGGATCTTTAATGTACATCACGGCTAGCAGACCAGATCTACTGTTTGCTGTGTGTATGTGTGCTCTGTATCAATCCAGACCAACCAAGAAGCATGTTGAAGCAGTGAAAATGATCTTCCGATATCTTCAAGGCACGGTTCATATGGGTCTCTGGTATCCTAAGGACACTGCAATGGAGTTAACGGCTTACGCGGATGCTGATCATGCGGGATGTCAAGACACTCGTCGAAGTACTTCAGGAGGAGCTCAGTTTTTAGGGGAAAAGTTGGTTAGTTGGTCTTCTAAGAAGCAGATGAGTACTTCCATATCATCTACTGAAGCTGAATACATTGCCATGTCTGCTTGCTGTGCACAAATCCTTTGGATGCGATCACAACTTTCGGACTATGGATTCTCATACAACAAAATTCCCCTATATTGCGACAACAAAAGCGCCATTGCTCTTTGTTGTAACAATGTTCAGCACTCCAGGTCAAAACACATCGACATCAGGCATCACTTCATCAGGGAACAAGTGGAAAAAGGAATTGTGGAACTATACTTTGTGAGGACAGAGTTTCAGTTAGCTGACATCTTCACCAAGGCCCTCCCAAGAGAAAGGTTTCAGTTTATTCTCCCACGCCTTGGCATGAAAAGCATGACTCCTGAAACCCTCAAGTGTCTTCAGGAAGAAAAGGAGGAGTAAAGGATTGTCTTCTTATATCCTTGTAAATAGTTGTATATATCTTAAATCAAAAAGAAAAATACAAAAATATAAAACCTATAAAAACCATAAAAAGCGAAAAATCAGAAAATACAAAAAAAAAAAAAAAAAAGAAAAAAAAAATAGTCCCTCCTAGGCATGTCTTCTGTTTATCGATAACATTTACGGATCTAGAAATGTCATTCAATAATGGCACGGATCCTTAAATGAAGCTCGAGCAGAAGTTATACTAATCAGTTAAAACATGTCTTAATGGCTTGCTATTACTTTAGATAGCAACCCGCGCTTCATATTGGGGAAAGCACGTCGCCAAAAAGACGGTTGTTCCTCCAACTGGGTGATGTTCACCTGGGCATGGATTACTTTATATCCATGTTTCTTCGATCTGATGTACGTTTCAGTGCATCATTTCTTGAAAAAGAAGAGAAATCTTCTTTATATGCAAATAGTTTTCACTCTATGATTCTTCTGAAAATTATTTGTGAGACACTTGGTGAATATGTGTTGTATGAAATTTGTTTATACTTGGATTATGCATAAAATTTGTCACTCAATCAACGACTACTAAACCTCATGACAGTTCTTGTTTGATGAGTTGTGGGGTTAAGCTTGATTTTAGTTGAGGCTAAACTAGAATACGGGTCATTGATTGAGGGGGAGAGTGAATTCAAATTTTATATCATCAAACGGGTTTCTTGATTAATTCATGACTCTAAGAAAAGGTTTTGCAGTTAATGGGGTATTAGTTGAAGAGGAAATTGCTTAAATATATCAAATGACCTAGTGTGTTAGTTGCTAGAAAGTTTAGGACATTATGTGCAATTTGCTTATAGTATCCTAGCTTCACATAACTGGAAGGTTCATTTGTATCTCTTTGGAATCCTCGTTTAATCCCCTAGTTACATTAAAACTCAAAATCTGAAAGAAGTTAGAAAACCCGATGCGTTTGATGTTCTTGAATGCTCCACTGACATTTGTATGAACTAAGTGAATGAGTTTCAAATGTTGTTTGTCTCTGCTGCTTAATTGTTGTTGATATTGTGCATATGTTCTCAGGATTCGCTTAGGTAGATTGCTATTATGTTAGAATCATGTTCCTAAGATCCTGAATTGAATATTGAAATTCGTGTGAATTGCCATGTTCATGATTGCTATTTGCTCTTCATGCTAGATAGTGGTTTGACGTAGTTCCTGATTGGGGTTTGATTATAAGATGAACTTGGTATTATAATGTGGCAAGCTGCTGAAGGGTAGCTATTAAGGAATAGTGTATCTGTATGCATGTATATCTGTGTTGATGTTCTTATGCAGATTCCATAGCCAAAATGAATGTACCAGTTCCCATTCTAACCATTTGATCAGACGATCAAACTCTATTGATTGGCTCGAAATTCACCTCAACAACAACTTCGGCAACAACATCAACAACAACACTTTCACCATCGCCACCACCATTCATCTATGTTGGTCTCGCCAAGTGGGGATTGACAATACTTGAGAAGATTTGTTGGTGGATGGATGATTAATGTTGACCACTAACTTACTCAGAAAAGCGGATAATTACATCGTCTGCACAAAAAGGTCAATATCATTTGTGTCATAAAAGTTATCTTGTGCAAAATGAGCAGTGGGTCTCCCTCTTAGATTAAGGGGGAGCAAAGTATGTTTCATCATCAGAACATGTTAAACCTGACCACATTTTCTCCCATGTTTTTCTAAATTATTTAAATCAATTGGGATCACAAATCTCAAAAGGTTTGAAATTTTTGATCGGGGGAGAGAATGTGATTTAAATATGAAACCTGATGAAAATGTGATGTTTTGGATTTAAGTGTAAGCTCTCCCATATGTGCTAAACTCTTTTGTATACCAAGGCACATATTGAGGGGGAGCAAAATGTTTTGGACATAAAAGTAAGCTCTCCCATGTGTGCTAAACTACTTTATATATCGATGCACACATTGAGGGGGAGCAAATGTTTTGTGGAAACAAAAAGGATTTGGCATAACATGAGATCGTGACTCAGACTTAACAAATGTTTTTAACAAAACAAAGGATTTGGCATCTCACGTGAGCAAGGCTCAGACTTCACCAATGAATTGACGAAACTTGAATTGCCATCAATCGAAAGGATACGTCTTGGCCGGGTAATAATTTCAAGCTGGTCTAACCAGTGATGTAAGCGTGTCTCGAAAAAGATGTATCTGAGTAGAGTGTACCGTTTCGAGAAACTTTCTGTGGACTTGACCAGGCCGGGTAATAATTTCAAGCTAGTCTAACTAGTGATGTAAGCGTGTCTCGAATCGGTCATGTTCACTGAAAGTTGATCAATTCTAAAAGTACGAGCTTTACCTAACATGTGCAAATTTATAAAACTATCACTCGAGCACATGTTGAGGGGGAGCATTTGAAAAATATAAAACTCTCAAGTGGTTGCAAAAATGTGTTTCGTAATCATGAACACTTTGAGAGATTTTTTCAAAGATTTGGTTTGGCAATTGTGGAAGAACACCAAAGACCGACCATTGTATTTCATATAATGGAGTTATAAGGATGGTAAGGTTAGGTACAAGTTCCCACGATCCTGCCAGAGCCGGAGGGATCTACCCAGGGACAATCCACTAGTTAGTGTAGAAGTCCTTAGGTATGATTAAAAAGGAGAAAAGTGAATGAGGGAATAGTGCCGACTGAGATGGAGCTAACACTGGAACAAACCCAACAAGGTGTTAGTTATGAAGTCTCGGTAAGCACTGAAGGGGTTGAAGAATGAAAAAGAATTGTAAAGAGAAAGGGTGAAAAGTAATAGCCCTCCTTACAACTTAGGCAGAAACCGGGTCAATACATATGCTGTCAGAATCACTTAGTTGATTGCTGGCATTGAAGACAAAGTATCATGGACCCAGTGATACGCTGCACAACCCTCCCTAGCCACTCAAGGTCCCTCAAAGGACTCTTGTTTCAATTGTCACGGAGTTCAATACATTTCTATCGTCTCTCTCACTCCGAGTTAGATGATATTGAAAAGGTGGCAGTTATCTCCAGCCTCCGCTCACTAAATCAAAACGCACTTTCGAGTCTAGAGCCACGAGATGCATAAAAAGATCTCATAGGAACACGAATTATTTCTACACTGGGTGTTCAACATTAAGGACACCAGTTGTAAACTTATGAGTCCTACGCAGATCTTAGCAATCTGCCAGAACATTTATGAGAGAATTTACAAATGTAATTCTCAATGATTGAATGGAAATTCCTGCCAGGGTCAACATCAAGCAGCCCTGAAAGCAGGTCACTTCGGTAATTCTTTATGGATTACGCTTAGTGGTCACGGCGGTTTCCAATGGTCTACAGTCGTGGAGTGATCTCCAGCGACTCACCTAATCGTTGATGTGCTACGGTTCGATCTTAAAAAGCCCTCTGTGGGTTTTTCAATTAGGAACGGTCTTGGTAAGGATTAGAGAGAGTTTTCACACTATGCTGTTAACAATCTCGAAGTCCGAACCTGTAAGTACCGGACGTTTTATTGCTAACTGTCGTATGCAGGAACATCTGGCGGTTGAAGCTGATTGCTGTTGCAGCTGTTTGCGATTGTAGCTGATTGAGGTTGCAGCTGAATGCGGTTGTAGCTGGTTGCAGAAAAGATGCCAATCCATCACCACATGCTCACACCACATCATCATCAAAGAAGTCATGATCAACCTAAAAGACCTTCAACACAGCTTCTGCTAACTCTGATGCTGAAGATCATGACACCATATCGTGTGAGCATGTCGGCTCTAAGTATATTTCATCACATGGAGACCTACTACTGAAAGATGACTTGGAGACTCAAGTGGGATGATACTTTCAAAGATTACTCAAAGTTCATCCAAGACAAAATAGGAGTCATCTTAAGATCACTGATGTTTGCACAACAATCTATGACATTGAAGATTCAATGATTACGAGCTATGATGTCAAGATCCAAGGAAGAAGTACTGAATTTCAGAACATTACTTCTGGGGTGACCTCCCTTAGGGGGAGATTGTTAGGAATATGAATATTCAGCTGAAGACTCGGTCACCTCGAGTAATTATTAGTACATCATAGCTCATAGGATTATCAGTAATATTATTAGTAGCTTAGTTATTATTAGTATTGTGGAGTGGGTCGGGTCTTTACCCTCTGTCAGCTCACTCTACAGCCCGCTAGGGGCATAATATATTGTAAGTATAAATACCCCTTCACTTTCTCTCTCTAGAAGTTCCCATCACTTTCTCTCTCTAGCTTCTTGTTCAATCGATCCATAACTAAGCCTCAAACTAGTGTTTCTTGCATTGTGAATACCCTACAAAGGGTTGAATCATATTGTTTAGATGACAACATACAAACAGAATCAATCACATCATGAACAATATTAAGTCTAAACATGTGATTACTTAAGTAACCAAATCCAATAAATACACCATTTTTAGACAAAACAAACTTATCAGATTCAATAACTTGTTTGTAACCACAATTATTTAAAATACCACTAGAAACCAAGTTCTTCCTAATAGCAGGAACATGTAAAACATTTAATAAAGTAACAATCTTTCCAGAACTAAACTTCAACTCAACACTTCCTCTTCCATGCACCAGGGCTGTTGACTCATTTCCCATATGAAGAATAGAACCATCATTCACTGACTCGTAGGTCTTGAACCAGCTTCTATCTTTACACACATGGACTGTTGCTCCAGAGTCAACCCACCAAGCCACATCATCATCCTGCACAAAGAACAATTCAGATATATATGTAACATAATAAATCCAAAAAGACTTATTAAATATATTCTGACCTTTCAGGGAATTGGAGTTACCATTCCCAGATCCACTTGTGCCTGATCCATTGGTCTTATTACCAATTTTACCACCTTTGCAATCCTTCCTGAAGTGTCCAGTTTTACCACACTTCCAACAAGTAGCATTTGACTTCTTGTTAGGATCAGGTTTTGTGTTATCCTGATGTTTACGCTTGCCCTTGTTGTCATTGTACCTGGTGGAGTTGTTGTGCTCCACCATATTGACAACTGATGGACCAGCAGCAGAGCTGCTCTTTGGCTTGTCACTTTCATGCACCTTGAGTGATTCTTCAATGCGCAAATGACTGCCCAACTCAGTAAGAGTTAACTCCTCCTTCTTATGCTTAAGCATGTGCTTGAA